>VZSC01005840.1:24851-59088 GCA_013398225.1 Steatornis caripensis
CACAGCTTGGTGTCATCAGCAAACTTGCTGAGGGAGCAATCAATCCCACTGTCCACGTTGCTGACAAAGATGTTAAAGAGTGCTGGTCCCAATACCAACCTCTGAGGGACGCCACTCATCACTTGTCTCCACTTGGACATCGAGGCATTAGCCGCAACTCTTTGAGTGTGACAAACCAGCCTATTCCTTATCCAGAAAGTGGTCTGTCCGTCAAGTCCATGTCTCTCCAATTTAGAGACGAGGATGTTGTGAGGGTCAGTGTCAAATGCTTTACACAAGTCCAGGTAGATGACGTCAGTTACTCTTCCCGTATCCACCAATGCTCTAACCTCTTTGTAGAAGGCCACCAACTTTGTCAGGAATGATTTGCCCTTTGTGAAACCATGTTGGCTATCACCAATCACCTCATTTTCCATGTGCCTTAGCAGACTTTCCAGGAGGATCTGCTCTATGATCTTGCTGAGCACAGAGGTGAGGATGACAGGTTTGTAGTTCCCCAGGTCTTCCTTTCTTCCTCTTTTAAAAATGGGGGGGTGTTTCCCCTTTTCTGGTCAGTGGGAACTTCACCAGACTGCCACGACATCTCAAAAATGATGGATAGTGGCTTAGCATCTTCATCCGCCAGTTCTCTCAGGACCTGTGGATGCATCTCATCAAGGTCCCATGGACTTGTGCACCTTCAGGTTCCTTAGATGGTCTCAAACCGGAAGATCTCATCAATTATTGGCAGTACCCAAGGCAATGACTGCAAGTTGGATGGGCTTTCCACAGCATGAGTATATGAACGATGGTGTCTGCATGCACATATATATGTCGATACTGGCATGCATTTTCCATGCATGTAAACTAAAAGCCACAAACTTTAAAAGCTGTTAGTAATCATCCACCACTTTTCATATATTCTGTGTATGGGGGACAGTATAGTCAGGGAGGCCCAGTCCTTTCTTACGGAGCACCGTACTATTCAGACACCACGCCTCAGGCTGTTGCTATCACAGTGCTCTGTGTGTGGCTGCCACAGACCCTGTTTGCATGGAGCACATATTTGCCAATGCAATTAAGTCTTTCCTGTCCAGAGATGCTTTCAAACTGTGAGAAAATCCTGTTCTGGCTTCTGTAGTCCTTTCAAAGGGCGGGTTTAGCTGATGCATTGATGCGTCTGCTGCCGGCAGGATCAGGTGCATCTTCTGAACACACATTGGCCCTGTGGCTGTTTATAAGTAAGGGTTAGTGAGGAGGTGGGGCTCTAAAGAGTGTAGTCTTGTGCCTGCCAAGGTCTGAGCTGGGAGCCTTACCTCTGAGCTTACTTTGCCTACCTGCTTGCAGAGGTAGTTCTGCCTGCTACCTGACTGAGAGAGCAGGACAGGGTCTTTGAAGGAGCTCTCTCTGACCAGTAGGAAGGTAATTCACCGGCATAGCTAAGGTTTCCAAAGCACTGTGCCCTTTTATTGAAAATCAAACTAGCTGACACAGGCAAGGGGAAATGTTTGTTCAGTTTGAGATCAGAGGCCCTTGTTTTGAAAGCTCAGTTTTATCCTCAATCCTAACTTCTCTGCATACAGCATTAATCACTGGTCTGGGAATAGAGGATTTGAACCGTCTCCAGAGCTATACAAGCACGTTTTGGTGTCTCTCAGTAGTGCTCCGTAAATAAGTCCCAGCAGGCAACTGTGTAAGTAAACAGCTTCTTTGCGAGCACCAGCGCCTTTGTCTGCAGGTTATGTAGTCTGGCGGAGGGTGCAACGAATGGGCTCTGCTAGCTTTTGCAGAGACAGCCTAAACACCACACACAACAGGCAAGGAAGATCTGCAGCTACCAGGACAGTTTTACCATCCACTTCGCGGCAGCTCAGCAAGAGTAGGATTTGTATCAGGGAGCCAGGAAACCAGCTGTGTTGCAGAAACAACTGTGCCATGACATCATCTTTGTCCCTTGATGTGTATGTGTTTCAACATAGGCTTTAATTACACAAGTGTGAACTCACCTTACCTACAGGGCCAGGTTTCTTATAAAGCAGTTTGTGCCTGCTGCAGAAAAGGCATGGGTTTAGGATGAATGACTGAGGGGCAAATTATCTTTTAATGCTTCATGGCAGATTTCTAGAGCAGGGCCTTCTGGTGCAACTGAGAGTAATACGTGCCCTGAGACCTTGCCAGTATTTTTTTGAGTATTCCTCTTAGAAAATGACTTTTTTTTTGACTACTTGCATAGAATATTTCAGAAATTCTTTGTGTGCACATGTGTGTTGTTGAAAATTTAGAGAAAAGGAACGCATTTGCCTTTAAAAGTGTTCATTTCCATGGAAAGGTTATTTTCTTCTCAAGTAATACCTGTTGTGGGTTTTTTTTCCAGCTGGACAATATTGCCTAGCCCTCGGGGGCCTGATGCTATCAGGCAAGACTCAAATTATTGAACCACCAAGGATATAAATAAATGCTGCTAAATGGCTTAGCTCAATGGCCTTTGCCCTTCCTGGGGGATGGAGCTCATCTTCCATCAGTATGATTAGATGAGGAGATTGTGTATTGATTAATTGTCCAGCCTCATTTCTCATTAGCTGGCAGTAGCCTGTGATGCATGACCTTTTCCACCAAAATCAAAGCAGCACATTTTACTCCCTAGTGGTTTGGCGCCCAAATCCTTTGCACTCTCGAGGGTGCATGCTAACAGATTTGATAGCTGTCTCAATGAGGGTAAAAAACTTCCCTCAGTCTCCCCCAGGGTGCCTCTGGGGCAGAGCTGAAGCTGCCTGGCAGATGGGGGGCAGAATGCTCTGCTACTCCCTCACCTCTCTGGTGGAAGGCTTCCCTAATGCGCAGACCTTCGCAAAAAAGAAGCACAGAATCGCAGCCCGGAGTGCAGATGTGCTCACGCGTTGGTGGGTGCATTGCTGAATGGGCTGCTTAATTACCCAGCCTGGGCATTGTCGGTAAATCAGCGTTTTCCTGCCGGGGCTGGAGTGCAGTCAGCTGGGCGTTGCTGCTTTCCCGGGGAGGAACTCGCAGTCCCACGGGCGAGGGAGTGCTGGTACAGCTGGATGGGGCCCCAGTGTTTCCAGCACAACGTGTCCCCAGGCCTCCAGCCTCCAGAGCTGGCACCTCTCCCTGCTTATTGTGTGCGCAGTGGGGGTTTCAGCACGAGCGGTAACCTGTTCTTGATCTTTACAACAACACCCGGGCATTGCTGCCGCGCTTGGATGGATATTGCTTTTTCCCAGCAGGGCCTGGCCCTGGGACAAGCGGGATAAGGAGGTGGCATTCGCGAGCCCTGTTCCTGTCGCTGCCACATGACGTGACCTTGAGCAAGGCCGATGGGAGGTGAGGGGAGATAGTCCCATGACGCTGCCGCCGTCCTTTGCTGTGCCATGACAGTTTGCTTCTCAGCCCAGCAAGTGGGATCATTATGTCACTCGCCCAGGACAACACAACCCTGTCTGGGCGAGAAACTTAATGAGGAAACATGCGTACTCCACCTGAGTGATGCTGCCAAAGGGTGCTGTACTGAACAGTGTGGTACCCGAGTGAAAGAGGCAGGAGAGCTATGGGAAGGACTGCGGTTCAAGCGTTAGCAGACAGGACTGGGAGGTATGAGACTTGGACTAGGGTGCTGAAGATGTGTCCATCATCTCTGCATCCACCTGAGTTAATTCTCTAGGACCAGGGATTCTAGGCAACACAGTCAGGTGGAGATACCTACAACAGAGGCACATCACCTGAGTCACCCACCCCCGGCATCTCTCGCCCAGTGCCGAGGGGCAGGCAGCAGTGGTGTCTACAGCTGTCTTCTGTCAATAACAAGTGGGTTGGTTACTTAATGTCTGTCTGTCACTGCGATGTATGATGCAAGTAGTAGTAGCTGCCTACCTCGTGGGGAAATGAGATTCTCAACTCAAACTTGTAATGGGAGTTGCTGTCTTGCAGTAAAGGCTGTTGTACGTTCTGGCCTTGTGCTGCTGCAGGCCACTTTGGAGATGGGATCTGGGTAAGGCTAAATTAGAACTACAGCTTCTCTGCTGATGAAATCTCACGTCCCTTTTGGGGAGTTCAAGTTTTCAGTGTAGAGAGGGATGCACTCGGGTCATCCCTACCATACTTTCTGACCAAACATCAGTTCAGAGCTTATTAGGCATGTTAGCAAGTTCTTGCCTGCTACTGCATCATTTGAAGTTCAAGAAAAAGCTTGTGGACTGGGAATGGGTAGGAAGAGCAACAAGGAGAAAGGAAAAACGAAATCCATCAGAGAATAAGAAGAGGAGATGGAGATGGCTCAAGGTCAGAGGCTAGGGAAGCATGAGTCCAGGAACCTGCAAAGGAGGAGAGGCTGCAGGAGGAGGTGCAGGTGGCAAGGGGAAGGGACAAAATGAAGCCAGAGCTCCCCAGGAGCACCAGGAAAGATAGGTCTGTGTGAGTGGGGACACATCTCCCTGTTACAAAGGGGATCTGGAACTGAAAAGGAGCCCGACAGGAAGAGAGAATAATCCAGTGATTTCCTTCATCTTGAGACAAATGAGGGAGCCAGGTTCCCACTGAAATGGAAGAAGGATGACTGCAGATACTGCTCGAGGAACTTTACATACCTCATTGAAACACGTCCTGAGAGAATGAGGGCAAGCCCATGACCCAGACGTTACAGATACCTTGGGAACTGCTGCCAGCAACGTGTTGTCTCTTGGAAGGCATACACAGAAAGAGGACTCTCCTTGGCACCTTGGGTGTGCATGCGGAAGAACGCAGCCTGCTGGGAGCGAGACGGCCGAGACAGGCTTTAGACTAAGACATGGGGAGAAGGTCTTGGGATTTTGTGAGGGCTTTTTAGTTGGAACTTGTGTGTTTCTGTGCTGGCTTTTGATGTGTAATTGAAGGAAGAGCATAGATACTAAGACACAGCGATGACTAAAGGAACATATAAGAGCAGGAGTGTAATACTAATTTGAACAGGAAACTGATACTCGATCCAAGATTATATAGCCAGTATATACGGGAAACCAGAAGAAAAAATGGAAGTGCCTGAATGCAGGCACAAGGAGCTCATGAGCAATATGCAGAACTAGGGTATGAAACTGTGTATGCCACTGCTTTCAGAGGCAGGATGGGCAGCTGGCATGGCTGGGCCACTGAGACTGAAAGATTTGCGCTGCTTAGAAGAGGAAAAAAAAGTGGGGTGCGTGGCAGTATTGCCTGTGCGTGATACTGTTGAGTGTGAAGAAACAAGCAGCAGCAGAGATGGTAAAATAGAATCTGTTGGGGTTCAAATCACCTTAAACAAAGACAGCTGTAGTTCTGCTGCAGTTATCCAAGGTCTCTAAGGTTTTTAGAAAGCTATGCAGTACCAGGGATTGTCATTACTACAGGTTTTAACTTCTTACATAGAAAAAATAGTGCTACTAGCATAGGCTGCGCCCAGGTATTCCTGGATGGGTTGGCTGACATGTTCCTTCACTAAATAAGCAGCAAACTAATCAGAGCTGCTGTTGTGTTTGACCTGGTCTTGGTACCCAGTGAGACATTACAGAACAATGTGGCAGAAGATAACTTTTAACCTTGACTGTGCACAGACTGATTCTGTTTAAATTAAATAGAAGGGTAAATATCATGGGGCCACAGCTAAGATTTTTCAGCCTCAAAACAGGAACGGTCAGAGCAGCTAAGGAACTGAAGTGATGAAGCAGTTTGAGTTAAAAGTCTCAAGTACTTGAATGTGGAAGACATTCAGACTCACAATGGCAAAAGCTAACTTGCTTTCCTGAACAAGAGAGTGGAGGGAGAGCATACAGAAAATGTGGTGCTCTGGCAAAAAAATTTCTTCAGTGAAAGATGGGAGTGGTCAGCAAAGAAATCTGCATTGCAGAGGTCACAAAGTTTAGGGAAAAAGACACGCCTGTCGGCAGAAATCAAGGTGAGATAGACGTGGCAGAGCTGCTGAAAGAAGTTCTTTGTAAAGTTAAAAAGAACAAGGCAAGAGATGAGACCTCTGCGCAGTGTGGCTAAGATCAAAGTATGCCTCAGAAACCAAAAGTTTTGCCTCATTTTGCAGGAAAGACGGTGTAGAAGAAGGTGATTGCAAGTTGATGGATAAAAGTGTCTGGAAATAGAAACAATCCCATCAGAGGTCAAGGCAAAACTTGTAAGTTTTAGTCAGATCAGAAGGTTCCTGGAAACGCACCAAGTAGCAAATCTAATAGCATTGATGTTCAATCAACCTGTTCAACTGAAGGTTGGATGGGGACCACACAGTCGCATAGTATCAACAATTTTACCTAAATTTAATTAAGGAACAAAAATTGATGTGGTTACTTACAGACCTAAGGGCTCAGAGCAACTTTTTTTTTTATCCTAGAACGAAGTAGGAATAATAAAAGATATTGAAGTGCATAGCAATGGGACAAAATTCAACATGACTGTATGAAAGGTAGAGTGTTTTCTATTATTTTTATGCTTGAGGGGGAGAACAGATCATTTTTAAACACCAGTTATGTGATATATGAAATGTACCTAGAATTCACAGAAGGTGGTTGGGAAGTTGTGAAAGCAGGGGAGTGCAAGGATTCACACTTGAACTGAAAAGTGGGCAACGAATTGCTTAATGAAGAGACCTTGAAACATAAAATAGGAGGCAATCGCTAATGAAATTCCTTCGGGACTGGTTTTGGCACCAGTTAATTTCGTATCTTCACCGATGACCTTGGAGAAAAAATGTAAATGTTAGCTGAAGAGCCAAAACAAGGAGGCATTGCCAGTACAGAGGAAGAGAAAAGTACCTTCCAGAAGAGCTGGAAAAGGAGAGAGAAAATTTTAACAGGTGCAGAGAATGGCACTGGAGTGATCTGGGGAAAAAGAGAGTGATGATGGTCGGAGTCTAAACGGTCTTTGCTTTTTTTAGCCTAGCAAAAGGAATGTTAAGAGGGCATATGATTGCTGACTATTAATACATCAGATGGGTAAACCCCAGTGAAAGAGAACTGCTATTTCAGCTAAAAGACTGAAGAGTACTGGCATGAGAACACATGTGCATCACCTACTTAAAATAGCGGCTAGATACTAAGAGGTCATTTTAACCACAATAACACAGAGGCTTCCTTCCAGCCACACGTAAACTGTTTGCAGATGTGTACCATAAAAAACAGCTATGGAGACAAACCCTATCTCTCCCTTGACCAATCTCAAATAAGCTTAAGGCCTTCCCCCTGCTCTGTTGTGGGAAACGTTAGCTAAGCCATGCATTACGAGGTAACTCGTAATTCCTGCTGCGGAAGGTCAATCCCCCCCAGATGTCATAGATTCAAGGGCATATGTTTTTGCCCAGCTTCACAGGAGCTATGAAGTACAGTCCCTGGTCTCATTGCACCTGGGATCTGGATGCATGGGTGACTGCTATTAGCATGAAGAATAAACTTCTTTACTGCCCTCCCCGAAGTGCAGCCTTTACCATTCTACACTCTCTTGTACACGCAAGTGGATATGTTACTACAGCTCTTCATGGGGCTCTGAGCAGTAGCCCATGAAGCAAGGGAAATAAAGACATACGGGTGTCAAAGTTTAAGGCTGGGCTGGCTATNTTTGAACAGGAAACTGATACTCGATCCAAGATTATATAGCCAGTATATACGGGAAACCAGAAGAAAAAATGGAAGTGCCTGAATGCAGGCACAAGGAGCTCATGAGCAATATGCAGAACTAGGGTATGAAACTGTGTATGCCACTGCTTTCAGAGGCAGGATGGGCAGCTGGCATGGCTGGGCCACTGAGACTGAAAGATTTGCGCTGCTTAGAAGAGGAAAAAAAAGTGGGGTGCGTGGCAGTATTGCCTGTGCGTGATACTGTTGAGTGTGAAGAAACAAGCAGCAGCAGAGATGGTAAAATAGAATCTGTTGGGGTTCAAATCACCTTAAACAAAGACAGCTGTAGTTCTGCTGCAGTTATCCAAGGTCTCTAAGGTTTTTAGAAAGCTATGCAGTACCAGGGATTGTCATTACTACAGGTTTTAACTTCTTACATAGAAAAAATAGTGCTACTAGCATAGGCTGCGCCCAGGTATTCCTGGATGGGTTGGCTGACATGTTCCTTCACTAAATAAGCAGCAAACTAATCAGAGCTGCTGTTGTGTTTGACCTGGTCTTGGTACCCAGTGAGACATTACAGAACAATGTGGCAGAAGATAACTTTTAACCTTGACTGTGCACAGACTGATTCTGTTTAAATTAAATAGAAGGGTAAATATCATGGGGCCACAGCTAAGATTTTTCAGCCTCAAAACAGGAACGGTCAGAGCAGCTAAGGAACTGAAGTGATGAAGCAGTTTGAGTTAAAAGTCTCAAGTACTTGAATGTGGAAGACATTCAGACTCACAATGGCAAAAGCTAACTTGCTTTCCTGAACAAGAGAGTGGAGGGAGAGCATACAGAAAATGTGGTGCTCTGGCAAAAAAATTTCTTCAGTGAAAGATGGGAGTGGTCAGCAAAGAAATCTGCATTGCAGAGGTCACAAAGTTTAGGGAAAAAGACACGCCTGTCGGCAGAAATCAAGGTGAGATAGACGTGGCAGAGCTGCTGAAAGAAGTTCTTTGTAAAGTTAAAAAGAACAAGGCAAGAGATGAGACCTCTGCGCAGTGTGGCTAAGATCAAAGTATGCCTCAGAAACCAAAAGTTTTGCCTCATTTTGCAGGAAAGACGGTGTAGAAGAAGGTGATTGCAAGTTGATGGATAAAAGTGTCTGGAAATAGAAACAATCCCATCAGAGGTCAAGGCAAAACTTGTAAGTTTTAGTCAGATCAGAAGGTTCCTGGAAACGCACCAAGTAGCAAATCTAATAGCATCGATGTTCAATCAACCTGTTCAACTGAAGGTTGGATGGGGACCACACAGTCGCATAGTATCAACAATTTTACCTAAATTTAATTAAGGAACAAAAATTGATGTGGTTACTTACAGACCTAAGGGCTCAGAGCAACTTTTTTTTTTATCCTAGAACGAAGTAGGAATAATAAAAGATATTGAAGTGCATAGCAATGGGACAAAATTCAACATGACTGTATGAAAGGTAGAGTGTTTTCTATTATTTTTATGCTTGAGGGGGAGAACAGATCATTTTTAAACACCAGTTATGTGATATATGAAATGTACCTAGAATTCACAGAAGGTGGTTGGGAAGTTGTGAAAGCAGGGGAGTGCAAGGATTCACACTTGAACTGAAAAGTGGGCAACGAATTGCTTAATGAAGAGACCTTGAAACATAAAATAGGAGGCAATCGCTAATGAAATTCCTTCGGGACTGGTTTTGGCACCAGTTAATTTCGTATCTTCACCGATGACCTTGGAGAAAAAATGTAAATGTTAGCTGAAGAGCCAAAACAAGGAGGCATTGCCAGTACAGAGGAAGAGAAAAGTACCTTCCAGAAGAGCTGGAAAAGGAGAGAGAAAATTTTAACAGGTGCAGAGAATGGCACTGGAGTGATCTGGGGAAAAAGAGAGTGATGATGGTAGGAGTCTAAACGGTCTTTGCTTTTTTTAGTCTAGCAAAAGGAATGTTAAGAGGGCATATGATTGCTGACTATTAATACATCAGATGGGTAAACCCCAGTGAAAGAGAACTGCTATTTCAGCTAAAAGACTGAAGAGTACTGGCATGAGAACACATGTGCATCACCTACTTAAAATAGCGGCTAGATACTAAGAGGTCATTTTAACCACAATAACACAGAGGCTTCCTTCCAGCCACACGTAAACTGTTTGCAGATGTGTACCATAAAAAACAGCTATGGAGACAAACCCTATCTCTCCCTTGACCAATCTCAAATAAGCTTAAGGCCTTCCCCCTGCTCTGTTATGGGAAACGTTAGCTAAGCCATGCATTACGAGGTAACTCGTAATTCCTGCTGCGGAAGGTCAATCCCCCCCAGATGTCATAGATTCAAGGGCATATGTTTTTGCCCAGCTTCACAGGAGCTATGAAGTACAGTCCCTGGTCTCATTGCACCTGGGATCTGGATGCATGGGTGACTGCTATTAGCATGAAGAATAAACTTCTTTACTGCCCTCCCCGAAGTGCAGCCTTTACCATTCTACACTCTCTTGTACACGCAAGTGGATATGTTACTACAGCTCTTCATGGGGCTCTGAGCAGTAGCCCATGAAGCAAGGGAAATAAAGACATACGGGTGTCAAAGTTTAAGGCTGGGCTGGCTATNAGCTGGCCGACGCATGCCACCCATAGCCCATATAGTCTTAAAACATGCAGTGTTCCAACACGCCTATGAACAACTCGGGGGAGGAAAAGGAAAGAAGGGAGCCCTTTGTCACCACTCTGGGAACAAAGGCCAGTCTGTGAGGCCAAGAGTAATAGTGACCCAACCAGCATCAGCTGCCGTTGTTTCTTCCGTCACGCTGACAATGCACAGTTGCAGGGTTTCTGTCCCTCCGAGGAGAATGGCATTTAGTGATACCATAAGTTAGTCAAACAGTAGCCAAGATAGCAATTCAAGTCCCATTCAATGGATGCAGCGTTTGCTGTGTGTTGTTTTTCTCCCACTTCCTCTGTTTTGCTCTCTCTTTCTCTGTAGCACGAGCATCACAAACACGCACACACTTTTACCCCCCTTGCTTCCATTTACCTCCCATTTTGGAGGAAGCGGCTGTGCATTTATACTGGCAGGGAGAACAAGCATTTTTGCCAACACAGCCCTCAGAGAAGCAAACAATGTTGACCACCGAAATCAGCATCAGTGTGCACCAGCAGCGTCATGTCCACACAAATGAGTGGGACAGTGCATCGTCCTTCTTCAGGCTGCCTTTGCTGGGGCCTTGGGCAGGCACTGGACCAGGGTCTCCCAGTAAGTTTCCTCTGGGGTTGCAAGAGAGACCACAGTCTGTCCCTGCTGGAGGCTGGTCTCTGGGCAGGGAACACAGGCAAGGAAGCAAAGCTGTGACGTTGGGTGCGGGATGTACGGACATTGAATGGGTCTCGAGTGACGCAGCTCGGCTGCTGGTTGATGACTTTGTGTTGTCGTTAGATAACGCTGGAACAAAAGCCAGCTGGGAGCTCCGTGTGCAGCACCTAGCCCAGGTGAGCTGTCCCTGCCATTGCCACCCATTCGTCCTTGGTAAAAGGATGCCTTCCCGTGTCTGCTGAAAAAGGCAGTCCTGACCATGCAGCTCCCACGTGGCATTCGCTGGGCCCCACTTAGCTGGTGGGGAGAGGGAGAGAGGGGACAGGTCACAGGGTCACCTGTCTGCCAGTGTCCCCGTACCTTGTGGCGCCTGTAGTAGTGCAAACTTGGTGCCCAGAAGCAGCTGCTGAGCTACAGCTTCCCTTTTCTCTTGAATTGTGATCCAGGTGCGAAGAGCACTCCCTAAAGTTTCTTTCTCCATTACAGATGTGCTTACCGTCTGCATGGTCAGGAGGAAGGCATGCAGTCTGGCTAGATTTTGAGTGTGTCTGCAAGCCACTTGCTTAACTGCTCTCTGTTGCTACATATTCCTGTAAAACCAGGACAGTTCTGGCTGGGTATCTAAAGTGCTAGAGATTGGCCACAGATAGATAGAGAGACCAGCTGGTATGTGTTCAGGTTGAGCTGGGAAACATCTCAAGATCTCCCTGGTGCGTCTTGTTCATGTATTCCAGTGTCCAGATCTAAGCCAGGAAAAAAATCATTGTTCTGGTAAGGTAGGAAAGAATTGTGGGGATGTGATTTGGTCCCCCAGGATTTCACCTAGCAGATCTAGTCCTGCTGTTGCAAGGAGCTGGAAAGTGGCAGTTCTGTGGCTTCCAGGCTTTTGTATTGAAGGGTTTCTTTATCAGTTATAGGTGCTGGGAAGCATTTCTTGGGACAGAGAAGGGGCAGAGTTTGCACTTAATAAACAGAAAGGCACCTCCTTATTGACCACAGGCAGGCCCCTGTCCTGCAAATTAATACCTGGATTATTGAGTAACATCTGATGATCACACAGTGCCAGACACACAGAAAAAACATCAGAGCAGAAGGATGGAATGCTTAAAGCCCCACTGGAGCATTTGGGCCATAGGAGGCAGCTGAGGAAGGTCAAAGACTCTTTGACTCTGTGCCTACGCAACATGCGAGGAAATAAAAAGGCCTTGAGAAATAGTCCTAGTTCTTACACCGTCTGGCTCTGATGTGCTTCATAGGTTTGGTAGTTTTAGGGGAGGAGAAAGGAAAAGAGGAACATAGCCAGTTCCCATCGAGGAGACCAGCCCGTGGCTGGAACCGAAAACAAGAGGGACTGCTAGAGAGCCAGAACTAACCGCAGCTGTGCCAAGCAACACACCACATCCCCTCCAAAAGCATGGCTGTGGCTGGGTGAATAGGGTCTTTAGACTGTTTGTAGAGCTGGGAATGCACAGCGCCACAAGAAATTGAATTAGGACCTGCAGAGAGAGGTGTGCGGGTCAAGGATGACTGCACACAGGCCTGCAGGCCCTAGGCAAGCCATGCAAGCCAACGAAAATACGAACATGGCTGGATATACCTGATATGTGATGCTGTAACATGATAATGTATGAGACTGGCTACAGTTCAGTGGGTCTGTGGTATAGCAGTCTGCACAGAAGAGATTCAGACTCGTGGCTGCTGATGCCTATCGCTGTCAATACAATGGACGAATGGACACAATGGAAAATAATCCTTCTTGTTTTGAAAAAGACCTAAAGAAGGACCTAAGCCGGCTCAGAAACTTACCATGGAGCTCATCTCCCATGCTGTCATAGTTTCAAGAAGACTTCCATTGCAAAGCACCACAGAGCAACTAGTAATGTGCGAGTATAGTGTCACGTGTAAATACAGACACAGATTATGGAGATACATGTATGTTTATACATGTGTATGTTTGTATATGTGTGGATATAGACACACACAGGCAATGTACATGCGGTATACATACTATATATCTTATAATATATATACATATATATATATATACACACAACATATATACGATAGACTACTTTATGAAGAGCATATTTCTGCCAACACCTTCAACAGAAACCTGAAGAGAAAGACTCCGCTGCCTGAGACACGGGGCATTTGAAGCAGTACAAAGAGGCAGGGAAGATGAAACAACAAATACCCACTTCGCCCGCCCCCCTGCCCAGGATCTGAAGTTAGGGAGCAGGAAAGTGCTACAGCAGAAAGAGATCCCTGAGCCCCGCAGGGGCTGTGAAACACCCAGCCAAGGAAAACGTCTGTTCCTGGTGGCAATTGCTAATGTCCTGGAGGAACGGTGCAAGTCTGAACAACGGCAGTGGGTGCTGCAGCAGCTCTCAGGCTTTGCTTACGAGGCGGGTTGTTCTGTCTGTTTGTAGTGATGCCCTACACTAACGAACTCTCCTGGTGTTCTCCCGTTTTGATCTGAGAAGGAACATGTGGGTCTGGGCACGGTACCTGACACATACAGCCCTGGTGGTTCAGCTAAGCTGCAGCGTGAGCTGTGGTGCACAGAAAAAGGCAGATCTCTTGCAAAGAACCTGAGGCCTTATGCAGCCCCAGGACTACCGACAGGCCCGAGGTGAGGGCACTGCAAAAGCAGAGTCCTGGGGTGCGTGGCTGAGGGCGGAGCAGCCCAAGGTAGGTTGAAGCCAGCACCATCTGGCCAAAATTAATGTGTTCCTTGTTGCCTAATCTGTGAGAATCCATCCCAGGGAGTCCTGAAAGAGCCTCAAGCTGTTGTACACATGGGTGGAGGGCAGAGCAGCACCTTGCTTGCATTAATAGTACCATCACGTGTTACCGTAGGCAAGGGTGTGCTTCTGTCAGAATTATCATCGAGGTGTAATCACTTGCTGGAAAGCTTTCTTATCCTGGAGCACAGAATTTAAAGGGAAGCAGTTGGATTGCATCCACAGCTCCCCTGGCTCCGACACACATAACTGAGCTCCCCAAATATTGCTTTAGCAGAGAGTTGGACACAGAGCAGAACAAGGAGGGTGTCTCTCTCACACTGCGCGGTGACACCAAGCCCAGTTTCACGTAGTTCAGCATAAAGGAAGAACAGCAGCAAAAGCATCCTTGAGATTTGGCCAAAATCCACTTGGGAGGGAGCTTCAGGTGCCACTTCTGCTGGGAGGTCAGATCGGCGTGTGTGAGGTCAGATTCTTGTCGGAGGTGGCTCTGTTGGCTGCAAGATGATACCCACGTTAAGCTTGAAATGGTGGCAGGCAGCTGGCACACCTCCACCTTGGCCAGCACCGCCAAGACCGCAGACACAGCATCCTCATGAAAACTATAAAGCAGGGAGCATCCTCGAGCATGAGGATAGCTTTCCTCATCCGGAGGGCAGACAAGGGCATTCTCCTGCTGCGGAGAGTCAGGGGGTCTGGAGGGAGACACAGCCTCTCCCCGCAGACGTGCCGGTCCCTGATGGCAACCCTACTCTGGCTGTGCTCACCTGCCCCAGCTCTGAGCCTGCACGCTGGCCATGCTGGCCCTGCAATTTAAGGTTGGCTTAACCAGCAGGGAACGATCAAAGAGCATGTTCGATCTTAAAGAAAAAGGGAAAAGAGGGATGTTCATGGAAGGGGAGTTCAGACTGGACCACTCAAGTGGAGGAAGGATCTGGTTTGATGTTCCTCACCTTCATGCAACTTAGAGTGGGTCAGAGCCATAAATGCGCAGGGCAGAAAGGAGGTTAAGAGAAGAATTGTGGAAAAGGTAAAGACACAAATAGCCCCATATGACGACCGGGAAGTGAACATTCTTCTTAGCTGCCTAGGACAGAGGTTTATGATTTTTTCCTATGCAGTTCAATGGTGTTATCCACTGAGAAAAATCATTGGCCGTGGAGACATCTGATAAGAACTGAGCTGGCATCAGTTAGGAGAACAAAATGTCAAGAATGCATCGGGCTGCACCCCCACTTTTACCAGCAGGCAGGACATTGGGCTGGGAACAGCATGTTGCTCACCCTTATCTCTAATTGTCCTGCCTGCCTAGCTTCTTTACTGCCTCCTAATGAGTGCAAATATGATGTTTTGAGATTTGATCTTCTCCTAAGAACCCCTTCTCCTCCTTCATCTCCTCCCCCCATCCCCCCCCCATCCTGTGTTCACTAATGCATAGCCTTGGCTGGTGATAGGAAGTTTAGGGAACTGGGAATGATGTGGGTACAGAGAAATACCTCTAATTTGGCTAGCTCTACATTCCTAGGCCAAGGGTGACTCAGTTTTCCCCATAGAGCAGCAAAATGTTGCCATTTATAGCAAAATCTGTCTGCTCCCAAGTGCTTTACAATGAAGGAAGGCAAAAATCCCCTTTCTCACTTTTTTTGGCAAGAAAGGGGATACGAGCTGTGGGGTGCTGAACAGCCTCAGCCTACACCACAACTGTCCAGGGTGCACCGGAGATGACCCACCAGCTGTCAGGGACAGGCACCAGGAGGAGGAACGGCTTCAAGGGGAATCAGTGGGCCGAGGTGGGACACACTGTGCACTCTCTTATGTGGCTGCTGTGGGGCTCAAGGGCTTTTCTTCTCCTGCCCATGCCGCATCCCCTTCCATCAAACCTACCCCTCTGACTATGCCCGCCTGCGAACGTGCAACTCCTGCCCCACCTTGGCGGGACTGGAGGGTTGTGTCCCCACCATACTCGGTGAGCGCAAAAACTCATTCCACGGACGTGTGAAGAGTTGCTTGTCTAGCAGTAACACGACACATGGCATCTGAGGACACTTTTGTCCCTCAGCAAGGTCAGGCAAGTCTTGTTAGGGTTGGACCACAGATGTCAGCCTGAAATTCAGAGAGGGACTGACCTTCATTTTCCTGTTCAAGGATTGATATGAGTGAAGCTGTGAAAGAAAAGGCTTTTCTGTATGCCTGCCTTCCTCAAGGCTTGCCTCTAGAAGGGTGCCTTTCTCAAACCTGGCTTGGGATTGTTTGCTTCCCACCATTCCTTGTGAACCATCACACACTTGTGGCCCCACAAGGCACATCATAATCTGCTCTCCAGGGCTGCTGGCAATTCAGTTAATTTCTGTGAAACTTGGGCAAAATACCAGCCTCTCGCTGTGTTTTTGAGCAGAAGGTGCAAGCCCTGTCCCTGGGGGCTGCTGCACACTTCCCAGGCTGCTGCTGGAAGGTATCCAGAGCCAGCTCTCTACTCTCCTTTAGGGCACCGCTGGGATGCTCTGCTGCTGGGGGCCAAACCCCGCTGATACCGTGAGAGCAATAGCATTGCTGGGCTCTGCCTAGATAGCAGGACAAGCCTATTCAAGCCTGAAAGGTGGTCAGACAAAAGAGTATTTATGTAGCTGTATTTATACAGCTGTACCTGTAAGGCATCTGTGGTCACGTAGTTAAACAACTAGATCATGCCTGAGCGTTCAGGTGTTAATATTCCACTGATGTGAATGAAGACAGGGCAATCCTTAAGGATAACATGAGCAGAAAAGTCCTCTTATAGCACGGTTGTAACACACCACACGTGTGTGTTTTGGGGAGGTGGGTTCATGTGTGCTGCCTGAGGACCCAGCAACCACAAGCATGCCACAGTGTGAGTGAGTGGAGAGCTTCACGCGAGGGTCTAACTTGGGGATGACGCACAGAGAGGAGGAAGAAATGTTTAGTGCTTCTTCCAAATTTGGTAGCAATTTGGGGACTTCACACAACCTCACTGCTAGAATGAAACTGGCTACATCATGAGGGCATGAAAAGAGACCCTGCTGACACCAGTGCAAGTTCCTTGATGCCAGTAATGACACATGGGGGTTTAAAGCTGTCAATGAGTTCAGACAGCTGATTACAAAACCACACTGAAATCCAGAACAAAAAAGAGGAAGGCTCAGAGAAACTGTAGCTGTCTAACTGCTTCCAGAGGAGGTAGTGAGGATCCTGCATTGACTGCCCTGTTTGTGACCAAAATAGATCTTCCCCAGCAGATCCTGAGGGTGCTCATCCTAGTATTAAGTTTTCTTTCCTATCATACCTTCATATTTCCAGGCGATCACACTGTTTCCACCAGGTTGTGCTGGATGCCAACAGTGCAGCTGAGTTGTTCCCGACGCCTGGCCTACAGTAACGAGAAGAATTTGCTCAAAGCCTGCGAGTGGTATCTGTTAATTTGGAAGCAATTCATCCAAGATGGTCATTTTTCACCAAGGAGGAGAAAGAAGGTCACTCAGAAATATTCTTCTCTCCAAAGAAAAACTCTCTTCATTTTAATCTCTCTGGGGATGAATTGCCTCCTAAAAAAACTGGGAGAGCAGAGAAGTAAGAGCACATGTGAGAAAGAGGAGGCTGGGGACAACCACATTTCAGGCTGGCTGTCACAGTAATTTACTTCTAGGAAGTATTTTTTAAAGAGGAATTAAAAAAGAACCAGGAAAAATGTGCCTGGATGATTAGCTGTGGTTACAACTGAAAACAACAGGGGAAAATAGCCTAACTGGGGAAAAGAAAATCCAACTGCCTGCTAAGCCTCTTCCCCCTCCCCTCTGCCTGTGGGCCCAGCTTTGGGTGCTGGGGCAGCACCGAGCTACGGGGAGGCCGGGCTGTAACTTGACGGTGTGGTGGGCCTGGCTGTAGGGCTCCTGACATCAGATGAAACACACCCGGCCATGCCATACACAGGGCAGGTGAGTGTAAACTTGCTGGTTCAAAATCTTTTGTGAATTTTTGAGACAATAATTCTTGTACTCTGTTTTTTTTCTGGATCAGGTGCTGCCCATCCTCCCACATGTGGCATGAAGCCACCACAAGTGCCATGCGATGCTCTGGCTCATTTGACAGAAACACAGCCCTGTTACCGTGTCTCAGCCAGACCGGATTTATAGGGATGGGTAATGCAGGCAGGCATCAATTGGATGTAAACTATCAGATCCTCACTACCTAATACATATCACAAAATACATGTGTGGATAGACAGGTAGGTGTACGAACGAAGGGTTTCAGGAGGTTATTTGAAAGCTGAGTTCACAAGTGGCATCACAACTTAGCTGTCAGTTTGTCTGGGCAAGGGTCCACAGGCAGAAGCTCCTTTGACCTGTGCTGTTGCTGAGAAGTTGTGTGGAGCTGCATCCTCCGTAATGGTGCTTCTGTTGACTTCTTGGCCATCTCCCCATCGGGCCCAGATCTGTTTAGTTGTGAAACCTGAGAGTAGTAGCCTATGTCTGGCAGGTATGAAGACCAAGGTAAATAACCCTCAACAGAAACCACACTTGTTAGGGAAGGATCACGTGTTATATTTCATAATTCATCTTGGGACTCATACAGTGAAGGCTGCTCTGAGCCTGTTAGCGCCAATGTCTATTTTTAACCCTGATTCCAGTCAACTGTGGGTCCCAGTCCATGTGCGTGACACGCTGTCAAGAAACCTTTTTTTTTCCCCCTTTAACATTTGTAAAACTACTATGAATTTTTTCTGCTGGCTGTTCAACCTCCCCTCTGCAGCTGTACGGGGAGGAGCTGAGCTGTTCTGCCCGTGGAGAGGTTTCCCATTCCTCACAACTGAGGGTTTTCAAACCATCCCTCACTTCTGGCTTGTTTCTGCACATTGGGGATCCAGTTTGGCAAGCACACTGGACGTGGCGGTGCTGGCTGGGCAAGCCTCTGGTGGGTAACACCAGCTTTCCCAGGCATGGAGACCGAAGTCCCATGCTCCATAGGAAGCACAGCTTTTTTTCCAGCTATAGTAGGAAAGTTCTGGTGGCATTTCACTGGAGAGGTTTTTCAGTACCTCCCTCCCGATCAGATCTCCCCTCTCGGCTGTTTGAATTGGCTCTTTGCCTGACAGCAGCACAAGCCTCCCAGGGGCTGAGGGAATTTTTTGTGTACCGTGCAGGAAATTTGGAGCCTTTTAAAGTGAAAGGAATCATAGAAATGCAAGATCCCATTGCTGCTGTTACCACACCTGGGCAAACTGGCTGTATTTGCTTTCCAGCCTTCTGAAGAGTCAGAGGGTTCAAAGGTTCATGCAAGTGAAGATGTTTGGGAGGATGCTTGGGAAGCCAGGTGAAAGAAGCAGGGAGACAGATGATTTCATGGGAGGAAAGACAAGTGTGGCTATGGGGTTTCTATCCCTCCCTTTTGGAAGTAAAACTTTCCATAGATACAGACCCTCTGCCATACTCTTCATCAGCAAAGCCCAGGGATCCAGAGTCTCTTGAGGTGGCACATGGAGTAAGGGGGAGAAAGGAGGAGGAGGGCTGTGGAGGTGCGAGGAGATGGGGAGGAGGTGCGAGGAGGGGAGGTGAGGGGAGGAGAGGAGAGGAGAGGAGAGGAGAGGAGAGGAGAAATATAGCAACATCAGAAGCAAGTGCAGGTAGCTGAGCAAGCCTGCAGCAGGAAGCTATGGGGGAGCACAGAAGGGGCCCCAAGCATCTGTACTGTCTGGGAGCTGATGGAGTATGAAGCTGTGAGTGGGAGCTATGGGAGGTCCCTGTGAGGTGTGTTCAAAGCCAGGCTCCTGCGTAGCCTATCCAAAATGCTTTACTGAATATCCTGTTTATACTTTTCCACCTAATTGGGGTTAATCTCCTTTGTGTTTTAGCTAATCGGCTGATTCGGAGGCCTAACAGGTTGGAGGGGGGTGTTTTGCTCTCCTGCTGTTTTCAGGCCGCAGAGTCAGGGCACAGCGACCGCTGTGGAGGGTCTCATAGCTGCCTGCTGTCAGGTCTGGCAGAAAAGTGCTTTATCCCTTGAGGAACAGTGCTGAGGAGCAGGTCCCCAGGAGAGACTAGTGCCTTTCTTCTTGCTAATTAATGGTTCTCGTGAAAATGAAGGATACCTGGGGAAAAAAAACCCACCTCAGCGGCAGCCTGGCACTAAGCAAAGTCAATGCTCTACAGGGATCTGCTGAGGCTCCCAAATCCTGGTGGGCACCATCCCCGGCTGGCATCATGCCCTGCCCTCACCCTTCTGCCTTGGGGCCCCACCTCGAGCAAAGGAGCTGCATGGGTCGGGCACATGCCCCTGCTGTCCCTCTGTCNAAATGAAGGATTACTGGGGAAAAAAAACCCACCTCAGCGGCAGCCTGGCACTAAGCAAAGTCAATGCTCTACAGGGATCTGCTGAGGCTCCCAAATCCTGGTGGGCACCATCCCCGGCTGGCATCATGCCCTGCCCTCACCCTTCTGCCTTGGGGCCCCACCTCGAGCAAAGGAGCTGCATGGGTCGGGCACATGCCCCTGCTGTCCCTCTGTCCCCTGTGAACTTTGTCATCTGGCAGCCCTTCTGCGCCCATCTGCTCAGAGACTGTTGCTATTTCAGGTCCCTTTGCTAGCTGGGATGGGGTGAGTCACGGGCATCTCATGCAAAATCTTCCTTGTTGCTTTAGGTTAAAGGAGATGCTGTTGCCACCGGAAGCACATCCTGCCCTCTGAGCGTGGAAAAAGAATCAGGAGGATTAGCTCAGCCATGCGGCTTGCACCCATTGCGCTAAGGGCAAGCTGCTGTAAATGCCAGACCTGCGTGTAAAGTGCTTTTCATGAGGGCTGTGGTGTAGCCATGGGACATGCCAGTGGTGGCTCTTCCACCACTTTGGACCCCCTGAGCTCAAGGCTTGCCAAGCAGATGTTTGTCCTAATGCCTTTGTGCTTGCAAGGTNCCACTGGAAGCACATCCTGCCCTCTGAGCGTGGAAAAAGAATCAGGAGGATTAGCTCAGCCATGCGGCTTGCACCCATTGCGCTAAGGGCAAGCTGCTGTAAATGCCAGACCTGCGTGTAAAGTGCTTTTCATGAGGGCTGTGGTGTAGCCATGGGACATGCCAGTGGTGGCTCTTCCACCACTTTGGACCCCCTGAGCTCAAGGCTTGCCAAGCAGATGTTTGTCCTAATGCCTTTGTGCTTGCAAGGTCGAGGACGGGTCTGACCCCTCCAACATAGTTTCCAAACGAGTCCCTGAAAAAAGCCTTCGTTCCTCTAGAAAACTATTGCAATGCTCATCCTGCAAGTCTCTCGGAGGAGATAACACATAGAGGGTCTCAGAAAGCGCTCAGGGAAACAACTGGGAGTCCAGAGCCTTATTCAGAGTCCATAAATTGTGCACAAAGGGGCAGAAGAAAACCTGGGCTGCGTTCAGGGCCGCTTGCACACGCTCTCCCAGGCGAAGTGACAAAACCACAGGCAAAACAACACCGGCGGTGCGATGACGCCCAGCCGACCAGACACTCAAGGTCCGGCACTGTTTAATCACAGCAGACGTGACCTTCCTGTTATTCAAAACTGTCCTTGCGCTAGCTCACTCCCATTGCCGGGGCCATCCTACAGCCCAAGACTCGGCCCTGCCTCCCCACCCTGCCGGGGGCTGCAGAGGGACCCTTCAGGGACCCTCCATGGCTTTGCTGACCCGCCTGTCCGGCGGCAGGGGGGTTCTACATGCACACAACTTCTCACAAAAAGGGCTGCCCTCGAAGCCTAACTCATCCGGGCTGGGGAAAGAGCCTCTTGCTGAAGCCAAGGTCAGGGGAGCGAAGCAGCTCCAGCTTTTCCCCCGTACTGTTTGTGCAAGGCGTCTGCTGCTCATGCTTGGCCTGGCTGCCAAGCCCGTGGGGCAGCGATTAAGCCTCCATGCCTGGCAGTGGTGCAGCAAATTCAGGTGGTTTCTGGTCGGGCTTTTGCACCTCCCTTCTACCAGGGAAGGCAGAGTGTGCTGCTGCCATAGATGTGGCTGGCCTCATGCCTCTGCATGCCGTGGGGCGGCCAAGCTGGCTTCGCAAAAAAAGCAGGTGGGCTGCAAGGCTTCAGTCAGGCTTTGCAGATGATGCCTCAGCCTGCAGGCATCAGGGACACATGGGGGTGTGGTGAGTGGGCACCACCAGCACCCCTGAAGACGCTCAGAGACAGATGCTGAGCGCCTCCATCAGAGGCCACTGATTCAAAGCCACGTCTCACCACCCGCCCACCTCTGCAGGGGGGTTAGAGTGAAGTGGAAATACCCTCCATCTGGGAGGCCACAGAGGCCGGATGACACTGCGTCCACTAGTGCTCAAAGTCCAGCAGCAGGGATGGAGGCGGAGAGCAGCTTGGTTCTGCCATGACCATGGGCCAAGTGATGGGGATGGTTCGTCATGGTGCACCTCGCTCCCGTCCCTGTGGGTCTGAATGGCCAAAGGGCATCAGCTGCCTTTGGTGACTCACTGTTCTTGCTCCCTGCATCTGAGTGTCAAGCCAACGGCAAGCGCGGCACCCGGGTGCTCTCCAATCTGTGCCCAGTCCCCTGTGGTGCAGCCTGGGCTTGTCACCTTTGTGATCTTAAGTCTAGCTGATGGTCCATGCCTGTGCTCCAGCTGGGACCAAGCTCTGGCCAGGGCCGCCCCATCCACAGTAGCCTCAACATCATGGCAGCAGCTACGCAGTCCCTTGCAATTGATGCTGGATCAACAAATGCGAGCGGAACAGAGCAAATACTGTTACAGTGGTGGTCCCAGCACTGGGAAAACTGCTGAAATGAATTTGCATTCAAATAGCTGTTCCATGTCTGCACCATGATGGGAAGGAAGAGTTTTGCCTGGCCTTGTTCACACAGCTTCATGAACTCCCCCGACCAGCTCTCCAAAGTGGTATGAGGACCGCGTTCAGGTCAGCAATTATAAAAACCTGCAACTTTTTTGGCCAAAATCTTATACTCCACCTTTGGTGACATTTAATAATTTTAGTCTCCAATTATTGCATATTGCTTATCTTGTCAATATTGACCAACATCTAGGGCCAACATAAAACATCTTAGGTTGCCTGCACCACCACCCCAGCCCTGGTTACCTGCTCCCTTCCCCAAGCATCAGAGCCCCATTTGCCCCAGTCACAGCTCCATCAGTCCCTCATCCAGGCAAGGATGTTAAAGCAGTCACAGCGGGGTGAAGCTTTCCTTTAACGTTAACCAGTGCTTGCTCCAGGCTTGGCCTTGGAGTAGTTTTGTTTCAGGAGATCGCAACTAGACTGGCAAGTGACAGCACGAAATGCAAGAGACACTCCTGGACTGGTATGAGACGTCCAGGCAAGTTGTTACTCCTGAGCAGCAAGCGTCGCCAAGATGCATTCCTGCAAGATGTGGCTTGGACCTGGCTGGAAAGGAGCCTCAGCTACACTACAGTGCAAAGACAGCCTAGCGAGGCACCGTGTGAGCTTGCAGAGCATGGGTTCAGCTCTGGCATAGGTGCTGCTGGCTGGGCAAGCCTCTGGTGGGTAACACCAGCTTTCCCAGGCATGGAGACCCAAGTCCCATGCTCCATAGGAAGCACAGCTTTTTTTCCAGCTATAGTAGGAAAGTTCTGGTGGCATTTCACTGGAGAGGTTTTTCAGTACCTCCCTCCCGATCAGATCTCCCCTCTCGGCTGTTTGAATTGGCTCTTTGCCTGACAGCAGCACAAGCCTCCCAGGGGCTGAGGGAATTTTTTGTGTACCGTGCAGGAAATTTGGAGCCTTTTAAAGTGAAAGGAATCATAGAAATGCAAGATCCCATTGCTGCTGTTACCACACCTGGGCAAACTGGCTGTATTTGCTTTCCAGCCTTCTGAAGAGTCAGAGGGTTCAAAGGTTCATGCAAGTGAAGATGTTTGGGAGGATGCTTGGGAAGCCAGGTGAAAGAAGCAGGGAGACAGATGATTTCANTATTTATATATTTATATTGTTCAGTACATGAAAGAAGTGGCCTGGCTTTAAAAGATCTTAAAATAAAAGTAATGAGGAAGGAGGGATGACAACATGGAGTTTTAACTGCAGATCCTTTCAGTGCCATGCTTTAGTGACCTTTTGCAGAGGCAGGCACATATCTAAGAAGGCCACCCAGCAGCAGTTCAGGAATAGGACCAAGGGCCTGAAACATCTCCAGGTAGCTTTAGCACAACAGCACTAGAAGCACAAAGGTAGGAGTTCATGGCAACTGTCCACATGCAGGAGGCCAGCTCTCCAGGTGAGCCATACAAGCATTAAACAGCAAATCAAAACATACAGAGAACAGCTAGATATTCGGAGGGAAGCAGCATGACCCACTTCAGCCCACAAAGCCAACTTGAAGCGCAGACAGCAGCCATGCCTTCCTCAGAGAGCAGAAGATGTAGGATCCTGTACCCATGATCAGCCTCTGCCCTCTCCCCACTGCAGGCACAAGCCAGGATCAGGATGGGGCAAGTACCATACTGGAACAAGCACATGCATGCATGGAGGACAGCAGGAAACAATCCCTTGCTTGGCAAAGCAAGCAGGAAAATCAAGTGTCAGAATTTTGAGGACAAGGCTGCTTGGACCCACGTGCCATTCAGCAGAAGCATGTTCTCATTCTGAACCTGGCAAGTCCCAGCTTCTTACAGCAAGCCAGAGCAGACATCCAGCCACCAGCTCTTCTCTCCACTCGATACTTTTGCAGAAAGTAGCCAAGATGCAGTTAAGAGGCCAGCAAGCTCTCTGAGCTTTAGGCTTTGAAATTCAAGTGCTTTGAAATTAAAGTTTGTCACATCAGGCACTGAGCTACAGACTGGGATGCAACAGGGCTTTCAAAAACTGCATATGCTGTTGTCTCCGGGTCAAGCAGCTCTGCTTCCCTGCTACAAAAATGGCCAGTCAGGGGCTAAGCCATGCTGTCACCACCACACCCTAAGCAGGGAAGGGCAGCTGCCCTGAACCTGTTTTTGCTTTGAGGAAGAACATCCACCTAAGACCATGTGGGGGCATCCTCTTATAATCCATCTTTATTTGTAAAAATCCATATATAAAATCTTCAGTTTCCTTTTACAAAAACAAAAAGGCACATAAAACTACTCAAACTCTCATCCCCATGGACTGATGGTCAGACACTCCCCCCACCCCAACCTCCCCCCGTGTTTTCTCCTCCAGTCCACGTTTCTTCATGTTTCCTTTAGTTTCAGCTCACTCTTGCCCAGGCACAGTTCTGCGCTTGCAAAGATGAAGTACGCACACAGGGGAGATGGTGGAGAGGTGGCATGGGCTGTGCGTGGAATGTTTTACAGGTGCTTTTTAGTAGTAGGTCTCTTTTTCCACCCAACCTGAAGGAAAAAGGAAGGAGAAAGCAGAGTTAGTCTTAAGGCAGACCAAGTAAGAGGTTCAGGAGAGCTCCTTTCAGGCTCTGAAAACTTGCACTGCAGCATCTGAGCTAGTAAGTGACCCATCACAATGGAAAAGTCTTGCCAACTGTTTATGTGCTGCAGCTTTCAGGCCCTGTTCCAGTTTTCTAGAACTACCCAAGCATTAATCTGTCTTTTCCATCTACTTCAGGGCATTGGTACTTTGATATACTGCAGGAGAACGCAGGGAGGGACAGAAGAGGAAGTCCTTAATTTGAATTAACTGCACTATTAATGTTGAGGAAGGGAAAACATGGCAAAATACACCCCTGCACAGTGCTCAGCACTGGGGGTCCCTGAGCATTGTCAGAGCTTCTACAGAGCTCAGCTGCATGCAGAGGCAGGGAAGGAAACACATTCTTACCACCAGGGTTGCGTCTGATAATGAGCTTTCTGACTTCATCATACAGGAATATGAGGAGGGAGTATGGGAAAGCACAGAACCACCAGGTTGGCCTGTTTGGGAGAGGAGACAGTAAGAACACAGGCAGCAGAGATGCTGTTTGCCTGGCAGAGCTCTGACTTGATGGCACAGAAGAGTGCAGGAAGGCTGGCACATCCCAGTTTGCCAGCTCCCACAAGGCTGTGGTTCAGCTGAGAATCCAAGCCAAGAATTACTACCAAGTTTTCTGTTGCAATAGGTTAATCTACTTTGGATATTAATTCCAACACAAGGTGTGTCACAGCACCTTTGTTCATCTCTGTACCAGCACCTCCCCACCTATTAATCTAGCAATATTTCCTCTAAGCACATGTAACCTTTGTGCCCTCAGCCTTGCTCAAACTGCATTGATTTTCCTTGTGATTTACATCTGCTAATATCTAGCTGTTGCAGGCATCGGGCAGACACCAACTTTGTTAGGAAATTCTCACACTTCAGCACCAAACTCCAGACAACACTTCTGAATGAAAGACAGGATGCACCAGGATTTTTTTTTGCCATAAAAGTTTCATGGTACTTAAGCCAGAGGACTGTTCTAAGTTTGAGACTAAACCCTGCCATGAAATGTTGCAATGCTATTGTGCAATGCTTAAGATGTTGGCACCCTCCCAACTGTTAGGAAAGTTACTATGCACCAACCGGTCATCTGCACACTACGTTGCATCTGTCAGAAGACTTTACTACTTGTGCCGTTTCCATGGAAGGTACAAAAAGGCACAAGATGTCATCATCAGTTCTTTAGTAAAGAATAGGCACCTAGCCTACATTTCAGAGCAACTGAACCAGCTTTCTTTGGAGATGCAGTCCCCTACCCATAAAAATACCCCATGCAAGTAAGTACAAGAGCATCTGCGCTGCAGCACACTGGTACAGCTGAAATTGTGTTGCTGATTTTTAGTGGGGCACTAAACTGCAGACACTGCATAAACATTCCATAAGCAGTAAAGAAAAGCAAACGCCTGGTTTGCTCACACCCTCTAGCCTGAGCTCTTCTGGGTTAAGGCTAGATTTCATGCTCCCAACTACTTTTATCCATCTCCCCACCCAAGCACTATTGTTCTGTGGTACAGCCTGCTGCACAAAAAGCATGACGCAACTTACTTGAGAGGATACATCCTTAGAGCGACATCCATTCCAGGGCAGTAGGAGAGGAAGGCAGCCAAAGCAGTCTCCTCAAAGAGACCAAATATTAAGATCTTGTTCCTAGGAGAAACCAGAAAGTAGTCGGGACAAAGTACTTTCACAGATGACATCCTAAAAACCACCTAGTTGCCACACAATAGTGAGTGAAAACAGACATTCCGGTCTAGGCCAGAAGTCTATCAAGTGGGGACCATCCAAGCTGATAGCACAGTTGTCACAAGGGTCCTCTATGTCTCTAGGCAGATATTCCAGTTCACAATTAAGTCAACCAGCAATTGCTTTCATCACAAATTCAGAAGGAGGCTGGGATTCATGCCACCCAATCTCTCAATACATCAGGTGTCCTGCTGCTGCACAAGCCTGTGAGCTGAAGTATGTCACTCTCCTTTGAAGTGGGCTACCTCCCATAGACAATGACAGCAGAAGTCATCATTTCACTTTGTCTCAGCCTGACAACCGTAGCAGGTATTACAGGAGAGCAAGCTCCCAATTCCTCTTTTATCCACTACCAGACTGTTCAAGACTTATGCCAAGATGCCCAGACACTGCTGGGACAAAGAACTAGAGGCACTGTGTGCTGCAGAATACATGGAGTCCAATTCTAAATCCTCCATGGACAGGCTGACTTACTTCATTCCCTGCTGGAAGACAGAGTTTCTTCGGGTCTTACAAATTATCAAGTCTGCCCACTGCACAACCACAATGCTGACAAAGAAGGCTGTATGGCAAGTGAACTCCACTATTTTCCTCTGTTCATAGGTCTAGGAAGCAGACAAAGTAGAGAGAATTTGTTCAGACATGCTGCCTTTGCTCTCTGGTGCTCACACCAAGTTCAGCAGGCATTAGCATTCTGGCTGGCAGCCTCTAAGATGTGTCTCAAAACTTACCCATTGCTGCCCATAGCTGTCTTCCACATCGTTAACCCATCGGTCATCCCACTGAATTCTGAGCCCTAGCAAGCCAGAAGGCCAGAACCCATTCTCTGCCATGATTACAAAATAGGTGAAGAAACCTCCAAGTGCCTGGATCATACCTAAACAGGTAAGAAAGGATCATAAAAGTCATGAAACTACTGTGCAGTACAATTATAACCGAAAGCAGTTTGCAGGAGACCCCACCACCTAAACAATTACTCCTTGTGGGGCTCAGTCTCCCAAGCAGCAGCTATAGAAGTAGTTCACACTAACATCAAACTCAGTTGCAACCTTTTGCTGCAGGCAGCATCTGCTCCCAACTTTGTACCGAGTTACTTCTGTTCTGCTCTGTGCTGCGATGGCATGGTTCTCAAGGACACAAGATAAAACTCCCTTTGTATTCTCATTAAGCCTTGCCCACCCCCAAACCTTGCAAAATACAGTCAAGGAAGGTTCCCAAGGTCTGCCGCAATTAAGCATAAGCTCCCGTCCTGTGAACTGGGCACGTCTCTGTAGCTGCCTTTAATCAAGACTCCTAACACTGTGTGTTTAGGGATACGCTGGAGAGAATCCTTTACTTCTAATTAAACTAACAATGGGATCTATGTTCTTGCTGAACAAGTCTGAACCAGAGGAGAGCTGGTTGTCCGCCAGTTCCTTTACAGTGCTATACAATTAAACAAAATTACTGTGAAAGTGATTCAATGGATCAAGCTGCACAAGCCACTGCTATGTACCATGGGGGCAGAATCATGGCAAGTTCTTAACAGCCTGAGGTTCTGGTTTACACATCCCAAACCTCAACTCTACCAAAATAAACAGAACAGTCACTGACTCAGGATGGTGTATAACCCCCACTACCACCAAGTTCGAATCGGTGCCAGAGAAAACAGAGCAGCTTACCTATCTGCCCATAGGCCATGCTGATCAGCCGTTCATTCACCAGCTTGTCTGTTTTGGGATTTCTGGGCTGCCTCTTCATGATGTCACTCTCTGCTTGCTCGTATGCCAGGGAGATAGCAGGGACCTTTGGAGGTAGTAGGAGCGCTGTTAGAAATGTTTCAATTTTCCACTGTATATAGCCTTCCCTGCCCCATGTTCTCAGCCTACGAAACAGCACTGCCCCAAAGCCCTAGCTATAGTATTCAGGAAGGATCTTACCCCTTTTCCCTATCCCCATTTTGTTCTTACATGGAACTGAAAGAGTCCTCAGACTCGGACAGCCATGGGACAGGGAGTGTGAATTAAAGGAGTTCAGATGGTCACTTATTTAAAATCAGAACACTAGAGAAAACTGCATTTAAGCATTTTCCTTCCACCTGTCCTTTAAGGTACCTAAGAACACCCACATCTCCTCTTGAGACAAAAAGAAGACATTCACCATGTCAGTGCCCAAGTCAATGCAGAGGATGGTGACTGTTCCCAGTGGAAGGGGTATGTTTGCAATGATGAAGATCAGGAACGGCGTGATTTCAGGAATGTTACTGGTCAAGGTGTAAGCAATAGACTTCTTCAGGTTATCAAAGATCAGACGCCCTGGGGCAAGGAAGAGAGAACAACATAACTCTCACTTATCAGCAGAAGGCAGCCAAGTAGCTCATAAGCAGCTTCAGTAGTAACACTGAGAGGCAAAATGCTAGTGCAGCAAATTGAGGAGTTCTCTTGCATGTAAGGGTGAGACTGTGTGTTCCACACATGGCATCACTTACACAGAGTAATATTTTTGGTCACAGCAATCAGAGTTCACTGCATACAGCAGCAGGATACTAAGCCCTGCTTTCTGAAGATCATCAATAGCCCCTGGAGGTACCCTCTGTTCTGCTCCTGTTTGAGAGCTATTGCTCCAT
Organism: Steatornis caripensis; assembly: GCA_013398225.1. Classification (NCBI taxonomy): domain Eukaryota; kingdom Metazoa; phylum Chordata; class Aves; order Caprimulgiformes; family Steatornithidae; genus Steatornis; species Steatornis caripensis. The sequence continues at coordinate 54,212 of VZSC01005840.1, forward strand.
CAGGAAGGAAAATGTGTCAGACTCAGCTGGCAAAGATGACTGTAGGGTCAGTGTTAGGCAAAAGAACAAAGTAGCTGTTGTTACTCAACTGCTTCCTACTGTTATCCTTTCCAAAGGGTCGTGCTGGTCCCATGGAAAGGGAGAAGACTTAGAAGGGAGGAGGGAAGTGCTGCCCTCCTTGAAAATACTTGTCATGGAAACAAGCTCAAATAAGGAGACCCCTCCAGACACCTCTATTTCAGACGGAATCAGCAAGTAACATTGCTGAAGCATGCCACTTCACCACCACTGCGTACAAGTTATAAACTCACCTTCTTCAACTCCAGTGACAATGGAGGCAAAATTATCATCCAGCAGAATCATGTCAGCTGCCTGCTTGGAGACATCTGAGCCAGCAATACCCATAGCAACACCAATGTCAGCCTTCTTCAGGGCTGGGGAATCATTCACACCATCACCTGTGACTGCTACAATGGCACCCTAGTCAAAGAGACAGAAAGACTGAAATCATATAAGATGTTTTGGGCAGAAAAGCTTTCTCTTATCTTTCAGGAGATAAAGCATAAAAAACTGTTTCACTTTGCTGTAAAGAGACTTCAGTTTCTCCTTGCCCTCCCCTCACCTCTTTCCCTGTTCTCATCGGGCATATCAGAGAACCATACTGCTCTTTCCACAGGAGATGTTGGACAACATATAAACATGTTGAATCTTCCTCTCCCGAACACCTCCACAGCATTCAGAAGTTGTGTTAACAAACATGCTAGGGTCAGAAGAAAGCCTCAGTACAAACTGAAGATGTTTTCCTGCAAGACTCATATTTATGTATTATATAGGGCAGCCTGACACCAGCTGCTGAAGGCTGCTGACAGACTGAGATCTAGTCCAGCCTGAGGGCACCGAGAAGACTAAGCCCTGCCTCTTCACAAGGCAGCACTGGTTGGTAGTTTGTCTATATGTCTGGGGATTTCCCCAGTATGAAATCCTTGGACTCCCTCTCTTTACCTGTCGCTGACAGCCTTCCACAATTATAAGCTTCTGTTGAGGAGATGTCCTGGCAAAGACAATTTCTGTATGATGAATCAGGATGTCATCCAGTTGCTCACTAGTCATGTCCTTCAAGTCTGAGCCATGAACAACACAAGCTTTGGCATCCCTGCAATCAAGTGACAACATAATGTTTTACTCCACAACTTAGTTTAAGTTTCTCATTACATTTATTTGCCCCCATAAAACTACAGTTCTTCAGTGCTCTAGGGAAAGACCAACTCCTACTGTGACTAAGTACTAATCCAGGCAGCCTCTGCACAGATGTTTGATGCTTCGAGTTTAAAAGCTAGATGGGGAACACATAGAAAAAGACAGGACAGTGCCAAGCAACAGAAAGAAAGCCCTATGAGCAGACTAATTCTTTCTATGGCTTTTTAAAATGCATCACAGCAACAACTAGTTCTTTCCACAGCTCTTAGCCTCTCCGCAAGAAAGGAACCCCTGGCTCAGGCAGTTAGCTTCCAACATCACAAGAGATGCTGTGGTCCTCTGCAGGCAATCCTTCTCACAACAGACTGATCATCTACACGTGGCTCTTCAGAGAGCTCACGCTATGCCAGTTCACACTATTTCACACTCTTCAACAACAAAAGCATGCAACATTATATTTAGATTGGTTTGGCATCCTGTATGCTACAGCAAGATACCACCTCTCTAACTCAGCATACCATCCCTTATAGGTCTAGGAGACTATCCACACAGCTCATGACATCACCCAGTTTAGACAGGCAAATTCCTTCCCCACCCTTACAGCCAAGCTGCTGACCTGCTCAGTCACACAGCACAGTGATCCCCAGCTTGCACTGCCAGGTTGTGAAGTTACCCTCAAAAAACAAAAAAAACACCACAAAAAAGAAGAGAGAAGAATTCAGCCACAATACTTGTCTTCCCCAAGCAATTTCATTCCACAGGGTGTCTCTATTCACACTTCATAAGCTGCATGGCTATCCTCCAGCCCAAACACAGGCTGGGTCAAGCTAAGCAATGCAGACAGCCCAGCCATTCTACAAACAGCCTGCTTATGCCAAAGCACATTTTCTGAGAATGCCTCAGTTCTCCACTAGGCTATGAAGGCAAACATTAACCCCCTAAGAGGAAGGAATTCCATTTTCACATTTATTCTGCTATAGTTACTGACTAGTGTCAATTCCTCTACCCAGCCCAAGTCCTGCTCCCTTTGCCCACCTGCAATCAGACCCAGAAGAGAGTCTGAGAGCAAGAGGGACAGAACCGGGCTTTGAGTGATGAAGTTTATAGGTGGCATTTCAGCGCTTTTCTCTAACTAGTATAAAACAGTTAAACAGGGTTTACTTTCAGTAGCCCATTCGGTCTGGATCATTACTAACAAAACAAGTATTTTCTTTTTACCAGTTTTCCCATGAACCTGTGAGTTATCTTACTAAGCTTGACTAAGTGTATGTTTGGGGACAAAACCAGACTCTAAAGATCTGGAATCACAGGAGTATGCAATTTCAGGCTCTGCAGCAGCATTGTTCAAAACAATCCCCAAACAGCTACCTCCCTCCCCCATGCCACTTCAGATACTTTTTCCTGCCTGCTACGTTGGGCCAGTATGTGGTGCTTGTGCAGCAACATGAATCAGGGAGTGCAAATGCCCAGCTCAGGGGGAAAAAGTTCACCCCTAAAAGGCTCCACGCAGCCAGCTGTTTCCTCCAGTGTGGTGAAAGACCATCAGGACAGGCAGCTACAGCGCAGAGAAAGAACAGCATAAACTGCCCAAGTTTTCTGTATAGGGCTTACTCCTAACTACCTCCCACGCACAAGAGACATGCACATTCAAGATAGTCTTGTGCATACTTCACATAACTCATGGTACATGCTGAAGAACCACAACATGCCGTGCTAAGCAGATGCCAAGCTTTTCATGTCTAGGGAGAAACGCTGCAGAATTGTCCAAGGCAGGAAGAGAGGCAAATGCTTTGCACAGCTCTGGCCTTCCCTACCAGTCAGTACCTAGGGTTGACCTGGCTGACAGGAATGTTGAGTCGAGCAGCAATATCTTCTACCGTTTCATTGCCCTCAGAGATGATGCCGACACCCTTGGCAATGGCTTTGGCTGTGATTGGATGGTCTCCAGTAACCATGATAACCTGAAATGCAAACAGACTGCCATGAAAGCCTTGCCAGTACTGCAGAGCAGAGCAACACTGCCCAAAAGACAGGGTCCCTTAAGACTGGAAAGGCCACATGGCTTTTGTTCTACTAGCGAGCCCTGGCACAGAGCAAGCCTGAAGTACAAGCAGTAACCCGTTTACCAGGATGCAAGGGATTGAGGTGGGTGAAAGACAGAAAATTGTTAATCCTGAGTCAACAGATCCAGTTCCATTTCCAGTCTGTGCTTTGCTCTCTCATCTCAGTCAGTACTGTGGGACATGCAGAACACACCCGAGCCGAGTCACATGCTTTGGGACACCATACCATCAGTGCAGGCCAGTGCCCTAGCCATTTGGAGTCTAACTCGTTTTTCAGTCCATTAACATACAGCCATTTGTATTTAACTCAGAAACAATGCCTGAAGTAGTATTAGTTAAATCCTGATCAATACTTCACTCACATTACAGCAACACAGAGAAAGGGAAGCCTTTTATATCCACACGTATAGAGGAAGGTGATTTTCAACCCAGGAATAAACTACCTTGATCCCAGCACTTCTGCATTTGCCAACAGCATCTGGCACAGCAGCACGAGGAGGGTCAATCATAGACATCAGTCCTACAAAGCAGAGTTTGTCTACAGGAAAGTTCACGTCGTCCGTATCAAACTGGAAGCCTTCAGGGAACTGATCATCAGGCAGAGCAAAGTGGCAGAATCCTGTAACACATCAAACCCATGTTTACTTTGTTCCTACGTATCAGGAGGCAGAGAGAGAGAATTCTTATTGCTTCTGCAAACAGCCGTGGCAAGAATAACAGGGCAGTGTCAGAGGTTTAGCCAGGGCTATTGAGGCAGGAGTCACACTCATATTCTGATAACTAATAGCTGTTGCTAGGTGCCCAGACACAGCTTGGTTCACATGCAGTGGAGCACATCTAATACCATGTGGCCCCACAGAGACTGAAGGTCCCAAATGCTTTGCTTCATTTTGCCAGCTGCTAGGCAAGACAAGACCCTGCAGGCTGCCTTGTAGATTACAGGCTAAAGGCAGGACTGTTCCCATATGAATTGCTGAAGTGACCTTGACTCAACACTACGCTTACACTGCAGGAACAGAGTACAACCCTTTACTTCACGTGTGGGGACTTTGCACAGGAGCATAAGCGATTAATCTTTTCCAATTTATTAAGGCTGCTTTTCCTTACCTAACACTCTCTCCCCGAGGCCTCCCAACTCAAGATAGGCATTCTGAAAAGCATCTTTCATTTCCTCATCCAGTGGTTGCTCTTTGCCATGAATAAGAATGCTGCTGCAGCGATCCAAGATCCTCTCTGGAGCTCCCTTCATCACCAGCAAGTAACGGGATTCTGATGGATTTGCATTTTTGTGGATAGACAGCTAGGGTGGAAGAAATGAAACTTTTTCAGGCATGTACTGTGAAGGTCATGAGTTATCACCATCACTCAGTGTTTTATGACTACAGTAGCTCAGGACAGTTTGTGATATTCTTCTATCATTTTCATATACTTGCACTTTAAACAGGTTCACAAACTAAGGAATCATAGAATCATAGAATGGTAGGGGTTGGAAGGGACCTCTAGAGATCATCTAGTCCAACCCCCCTGCTAAAGCAGGTTAGCCTAGAGCAGGTTGCACAGGAATGCATCCAGGCGGGTTTTGAGTATCTCCAGAGAAGGACACTCCACAACCTCTCT
>VZSC01005840.1:61204-76260 GCA_013398225.1 Steatornis caripensis
TACTATGTATTCTTTAACACAAACATATAACCACAGACATTGCAATGGTCTTTTTCATATCCAAGCTCCACCTGTAAAGGTCATTTCCTAGCAGCTCATTCCTATTCCCAGATTTGAGTTCTCCCATTCTCCGTGCGCTACTGCAGCACAGGCAGGAAGCACGTCTGGTCTTTTCTCAGCAGCTGACACCTAGTGTCAAGGCAGCTCCAGAAGCTCTTACACAGTGTAACTAAGCATGCTCCATTAACTTAAATTTATAGTCTCACGCAGTCTACAAGCAAGTAATGGCTAGACAAGACTTTTGTGCCAAAACAAGTTTTGAGGCACACTGCCTGCAAATTTACACAAGTGCTTCACACAGCTGCTCTCCCTCAGGAGGACACACGCTTACCTGGTACTTGTTGGTAGAGTTAAATGGTATTTCCACCACTTTGGGATATCTTTCTCTCATCTCCTTGACAGAACCACAGCACAATTCAATGCATTTCAGAAGTGCAGACTCAGAGGCATCTCCTGCCACTGCTCTCTGAGGAAAGACAACTATTACAGCGTACATCCCAGTGGACTCACCACCAAAGAGCAGATATTTAAAAAAAGAGGTGTATTCATTCCAGTTCAGTCCCAGCTTCTACATAACATGATATGAGAGCAAAAAATAAATAATTCTATTATCTAGTACTGACAAACACTGCATTTCAGAATGCCACACCTCCCGGCCTGAGACAGCAGCAGTCTTCTGGTGCCAAAGTCAAGAAGCCCTTTTAAAGGGCAGATAATCAGGTGCAGTCAGAGAAAGAAAGGCTGGAGAGTAAAATTTGAGAACTGCTGTAAGTTGCTTGCCATGAAGAACAGCAAATCTGAGATGAAGACTGATGACATGCACAAAGAAACGCTTGCATGTGCTCTCCCACCCCAGTATAAGATCATCCTATCAAGCCTCTGGCAGAGAAGATTTAATCTGACCATGCCTCCTCCCTCATAAGGTTAGCACTGGCAGACACTACAAATGGGGATTGTCAGCTCTGGAGAACTGTGCGTGCTCAATGTCCTGCTTGAGTTTCTTTTGTTGCAATTTAAACCAAACCTTTCTTGCCCTTTGGTCTCTTTGTCCATAAGAATTTTTTTTTCATTTTTATACTGCTTTTTGGTATCTTGAAGATGTTTTAAAACTCCATCCTCCCAAGTCTTCTGTACATGGGAAGAACGCCAGCTCTTTTATCTTAGGTATAAAAAACATGACCTGAAGCTATAGTCTGAGAAATGCTAGGGAAAAATAGTTTGTTCTATCATTTCTATTACCACAGCATCAGAACACCCTTGGGAAGAAGTTTACTAAGCAACATGACTAATATTTGACAGATTATAAGCACTGTACAGTTAATTTAAGCCCTGGCTGGGTCACAGTTCAGAAGCAGGAATCTGAATTGATATTATGCTGGCATTTGCACCAGCACCAAACCAGCAAAAACTTAAAAAGCCAAGGCTTGCTAGTGAGACCAGACTGGCTAAAGACAAACAGTCTCCCACAACTGCTGCTCCCCCAGTTCTGGTGTCTACTTCTCCCATCTCCCAGAACCGCACGTTCATAGCTTCTGAGCACGCAAATGCCAGAGACAGTGATTCTGGGAACAACTGGGAAATGCCTAGGAAAGCTTTCTGGTCTTTCCTAGCCCTGCCTGAAATACCTGACCTCCGAAACAGACTGTAGATGCTAATGGACGGCAAGGAGTCTGCTATGGGAAATGTGTCTTCCCAGTCCCATCCCATCTCCTCTACCCATAGCACAGCTCTTCTATAGGAGCGCTAGACTGCAGAAAAGATTAAGAGAGGCAGATACATCTACTCTGTAGGTTCCTGTGACCCACAGGACAATCTCACCACTATCATGGGTGCGGAACAGGACAAACCCTTCTCTTCAGAACTCACCTTAAGAATTGGTACATTTTCCTGGTTGGCCTGAAACACAGCACGGTTGCAGAGACCAGCCACTCTGGACAAAGCAGTCCAAGTAGCTGAGCTCTTGTCAAAGGAAGCACCTGAAAACAGAGGAAGAATGTCAAAAAGCCCCCCACCAAAAATCACGTAAGCCCCGAATCCCACAGGCTGAAGAGCAAGAAGCCTTTACCTCAGAAACAGGAAACACTTAGAGCCTGTTTGCACAGTACATCTCTTTCAATCCTCCTCCCTTCCTAGGCACTTGATGAGCAGCTGATTATTTTAAGACCCAAGGGTGAAACAGCAACAGTGCAAGAGAACACCTCTGCTTTCAAGATTCCAGTGACAGCTGCAGCCAGCAGCAGCAGAGGTCACGCTGACAAAGCCAAGGAATTCTGGACAGATAATATTCTTTAGATAATGTTCTTTCAGAAGGGCTTGAGTAAGGAATGCTGGGTTCCACCTCCAGGTTGTCTCACTATCCATCACTCAGGAACTGGATTAAATAGGTCCCAAAGGAATAATGCTTAAATAAAGAAAGATACTGCTACTCCCATGCTGGCTCTTAAGTTGGCTTCAAGGGAGATGAATTGAACAGTTAACTGATAAGTCAACGTACTTTCCATGAAGTGAAGTCTTCTAGGTTTATTTCTACTGCAACCACGCCAACTGTTGCCAAGCCAAAACCAAGTGCTTCCAAATAACACTTTATTTATAGCTTGTTACTTTGCACTAGTGTTAAAAACCAAGAACAAAGCAAAGCAGCTTTTTAAAGTGGTTCAGACAAGCACAATGTTTTGGAGTGGCTGGGGGTAGGGTGCAGTAGCACCACTGTAAAAATTTTATGCCAGTAATGTGTTGCAAGCACAACATTTCACAAGGTAGATGACAGCTAGGAATTTGGTTGTACTAAGCACTTCTGGAGAGGTAAGTACCTCTGTCAACTGCACAGCACACAAATTTCAGATTCTTGTCAATATCTAGAAGAAACTTCCTCCTGAAGCCTTATAGTCACTTCATTCATTGCTACCGCTCTGCAAACACAACCAGGATGTTCCAAGGAAACCCCTGCTCAAGGGTAGCCATCTAGTTCAACATGGGAAATTTCCATCTACAACCAGTCTCAAGAATATCAGGGTCAACACCTCTACTGCCCCCACTTTCAGCAGACTTAAGGTGGGGCAATTTCATCAGATAGTTTTTGCCAAAATTATCAGGTACTTTGAAGTACAGAACAGCAAATATTTCTATGTACAGGACAAACATAAGGGGCTGAACATTGAAGAAGCTCAAATTCCAACAGAGTAATTCTGAGCCTATATGAAGTTTAAGCATTAAACAGAATTGTGGCACGGTGCAACGCTTTCTATGTGTCACCTCAAGTCTTTTAATGCTCATTTTAGATCATATGTTAGAAGTCCTTGCACTGTGAACTTCATTTGGACTGGAGAGCTAGAAACACAGGTTCTTAGAAATACAGGTGTACAGGAAGCCCCAGGAAAAAGCCACTTTTTAATGAAAAGCCTGAAGCGCAAAGAGATGGTCTTACCACTCTGATTCTCTGTAGTATCAGCCTCATGAATCTGATTGTCAAACCACATGTGTGCAACCGTCATGCGATTCTGTGTCAGAGTGCCTGTTTTGTCAGAACAGATAGTGGATGTGGAGCCCAGGGTTTCCACAGCTTCCAGGTTCTTCACCAAGCAGTTCTTACGAGCCATACGCTTGGCTGTTAGTGTCAGACATACCTGGAGACAAGGATGAAGATGACAGGTTAGATGCGCTTCTGCACTAATACACTGCTACCCAACTCACTGTCGGCACAGAATGAAAACCAGCTTACGTGCCCTGCAGTGATTCCCTAACTCCATGCTCACCCTGCCAGTGCAAAATAAACAGCAGCGTTTAGGCCCAGCTGCTAGGTTTAAATGACACATTTTCCTAAACACAAAACCTCCAGAAAAGGACTCAAGGCTTCAGTCTCCTGCTTCTCAGTGCATTAGGAAGGAAGTAACAAGGCTCAGACTAGTATTTCAGTTAAAAGCTGCAGTTTTGTGATCACAGGAACTCTCAAAATAGGTGGAGGCAGGCCACATATGAGAAGGCCCAAAATAGCTCTGGTGATAGGGCTGCAACTTACTGGTGTAGGAAGTGAGCAGCCCCAGCTACTCTATCTCACCAGAGGCTCTTATCTGGTTCCAGCTCCCAACTGTTCACTCCCCAGCTCAGTTGCTGCTCTGCTTCCTAAGGCTGCATGGAAGCCTCTAGCCCTGTCCACCATCACTCTCTACACAGCTGAGCACACCTAGATACTCCCACCACCTCTTTGGGACACCAAACTTACAATAACCTCTGCCAGGTCCCAGACCAAAACCTGGGACTAGAGTGAAGCTTGCTGGATGCTCTGCCAGCCCTCTGGGGTTGGAGGGGCTGGTGTGCACGTAGGTGTAGGCACCCTGAACAGCTGTAACAGGAAGGCCCCTTCGTGCCATAAAAAAGAGGCAAGACAAGTCCAGAACTCCTCGTCTTGCTCACTTCAGTTCTATGATGCCAAGCTTCTGTGCAGGTCTAGCTTAGGGACCCATCTTCATTAGAAAAACAGCTGCAGAACTTGACATTGATTCAGGCAACTAGTCTAGATACACTGACTTTATAAAGCCTAGCCCTAACATACTCACCTCAGAGTACCTTCCATTACTGTAGTGTTTACCACTGAACACACACTGAGCGTGAAGCACTCCACTTAAGAACCATATATGTAACTTACTCAATGGTTTTTTCCAACTTCACTCACCGTGACCGTTGCAAGCAGCCCCTCAGGGACATTAGCAACAATTATCCCAATGAGGAAGATTACAGCCTCCAGCCATGTGTACTCAAGGATGAGTGAAAGGATGAAGAAAGAGACACCCAGGAACACCGCAACACCAGTGATGAGATGGATAAAGTGCTCAATCTCCATGGCAATTGGAGTTTTCCCCCCTTCCAGTCCAGAAGCCAGACTGGCAATACGGCCCATCACAGTGCGATCCCCAGTGCTAATGACAATGCCACGGGCAGTGCCTAGAAGACAGACAGATTTTAAAAAACAAAAACTCTTCACAAAACATACTAAACTGAGTTTGTTTAGCCTGTCCTAGGGTTTAGTAAGCTTTGCACAAGATAATGGAAGTAGACATTTCAACAGCCAAAGTCTCCCACTGCAGCTTTCTTTTTTTAATCTATAGCAGCATGAGAAATAAATGGAAGTAAGTGCTGCACAGGATTCTCATGTGACTGGTCAAGCTGTATGCCCTCTCCCTTCTCTCCCAGAGAATCAAGTGCCAACTGCAGGGAATCAGTGGAAGCCATCTTCAAGAAGTAGACAGTGTCCTCTTCCCTCCTTTAAGGGAAGGCCCATTTTCTCTCCCTGAGGCTCTTGAGAAAGATCAAGAATGTCCTTCAGTTTTGCAGGGTTGGGTATTTTTTCAGGGTGAAAAAGAACAGGGGAAAATATGTCAGGAGAGAACACAATAGGAGTCAGGCTGAGTTCTACACCATCACTGAACAGTAACACCTTGACACCCTGTGGGTGCGGAGAAGGTGCTCCAGGCTTCAGCACAAAGAGTACCTACCACCATACTCAGAGCTGCAACAGAAGTTCTGCCAGAGATGTCTGAAATTCCTGCTGTCTGCAGCAGTTGCAGTATTTCTTATAGCTCTACCTAACCATCTTGGTTCACATAATGTTATACACACATTAACACTGCTGTAATAAGGCAGTCATGCTCAAATTCACACCACATAGTTTCTCATCCACGAGGAGCAAGAAAGAAAAAGCCAGCAGTGCTATGGAGTTTTTGGCCATTGTACAGGATTGCAGTTGGAATGTGCAAAACCTTTGCTGGGAACTTCCAGTCTGCTCTTGCATGGTAGGAGTAGGCTACCAACTAATCCACTAAAACCTCACATAGCATTTGCATTGCTTACTAACGCAGTTCAATCCCTAGCACTGTTAATACTTGAGGGGAAGTAGGAAAGTCACATACCTTCCACACAGTTGGTGGAAAAGAAGGCAATGTTCCTGGTCTCCAGAGGGTTCTCATTAGAGAAGTCTGGAGACCTGGTCTGAGGTTCTGATTCCCCAGTAAGTGAGGAGTTATCCACCTACACAGAAGAGAGTACTTTGTCACACACAAGCAGGCAGATGCCTTCAGCAATGAAAGCAGATAAAAACCACTAGGCACTCCCCACACCCTTCCTTTCCACTCCACCACCCATTCACAGCATAGAAGACATTCTTTGAAACCAGACTAATTCATCATCCTTCATAATGAAGTTTTCAGAAACACTGCTGTACCTTGCAGCCATGTGCAGATATGATCCGAAGGTCGGCTGGAATTCTGTCTCCTCCTTTCACCTCCACTAGATCTCCAACTACAACACCTTCAGCATTTATGCTGATCTTCTCACCGTTTCTGACTACAAGAGCTTGCTGAAATACAGTAAAGAAACAACCCATGTCAAAAGCAACTCTTAAGTGGCTCAAGATATCCAAGTATCTTAAAATAATTGTGCTATGGGTCTACAAGGTTTCTACTTGTTGCAAGATGTTTATCTCCAATATGTATGTTATTTAAGAAAAACAGCTATTTTTGTTGTCTTGAAATTAAAGTTCCTTGTTGCCAAGGTGACAGTAAGATAGTTACGTACAATGCACACTCTCCGTGAAGGAATCCAAGTTTTAGTGCTTATCACACCAGTTACTGAACTCCTCAGACTATCGAGAAAGCATCCTTATGAATGTTAATAAGCTGGTGGAACTCACAGGGTGCCAGGAACTGCCTACTTGGAGCATAAAGAGGGAGGAGTCTCACAGACCCCTTGACATTAAGAGTTTTTAACCCACACTAACAGCCAGGCCTTTTGCAATTGACAGCAATGTTTAAAACCATTAACCTTGAGCAAGCTACAGCTTGGCAGGACTCAAGGAAATGAGCTATTCCATACCTGAGGCACCATGTTCTTGAAGGACTCCATGATCTTGGAACTTTTTGCTTCTTGGTAATAAGAGAAACAACCAGTAATTATAACCACAGCTGCCAACACAACACCCAGGTACAGCTACAAGGAGCAGAGAAAGTGAGTCAGAGGATGATCTGCCTGAAAGGTTTCCAGTTTGTCCAGATAAATTGCTTGGTATTTAAGTGCCCCATTACAAAGCATGGAGGTACTTGCAGTCTGTACGTTTTGTACACAAAGGCCGTCCACAAGCTAGTGTTGTTAACACAACACGAAGGAAGTTGGCTGCTCATTTCATTATGTGGAAGCACTCCAAAACATGTTAAGCTCACACACTGAATTTCCCGTACTTATGGGAAAAGCTTCTGGACTGAATGCTTTGAGGAAGTTAATCTGCTTTGAGCCAAACAGGCTGCTCAGCCTGCCTTTGAGGTAACACAGACATTTTTACTTACATTATCATTGTTGACCTCCTCCTCCATCACACTTTGTATGCCGTAAGCCAGAAAACATAGAATAGCACCAATCCACAACAGGAGCGAGAACCCTCCGAAGAGCTGCCGACAGAACTTTACCCATTCAGGAGTGGTGGGTGGGGGTGTGAGGGCATTTGGACCATCACGAGCCAAAATCTCAGCTGCACGTGCAGAAGTCAAGCCCTAGAAAAGAGGTGACTTTTATAGGCATTGTGGCAAGACTGACTAGGGAAGGCAGCTCTGAATTTGTTAGTGTTCTACCACAGCAACAAGGAGATGCTAACAGGTAAGAGATCTCCACAGCTGCCAGGGCTCTGCAACACAAGGGCAGGATGTGAAAGCTGAATGCCAAAAGAGGTGCTGCAGGATGCTGGATGCTACTTAAGAAGCCTGCAAGCCATGGGGCTACAAACACTGAAGAAGGGCAGGACAAGAAGGCTACAGCAGCAGACTGAGCTCTGAGAAACAGCCCAGTGCAATCCATCCTATCAAATTATGGAACAAGTGAAAGCTGGGGGCCATAAAGATGATGACACTTTGGATTGGCCTTCCAGGAGCTTCAGCTTTCAGAAGCCAAGGTCTTTGGCAGAAATACGCATGTCTGTGCTGTTACAGAGTTGTTGCTATATGCAATCATGCAAAAAATGCATTAAGCAAAGCAAACAAGAGCAAAGGTGCAAAGCCACTGCAGTGCTGCTGCCCTGGACTTTGATGTTAGCTAGGACATTTGCACATCTCTTACTATAAAGGGTAAAATTTTAACTGCTACTAGCCATCATTAAGTCTCTGGGCATGTGCTAGCTCACTAGACTACATCTGCAATATAACAAACACTTGCCTTTATTACAAGCTCATTGGGAAAAAAAATAAATCAAAGAATCAACTTGACCTTGGAACAATTCAGAGGGAGATAACAGTGACTTTGTTAGAAACAAAGTCACTAGAGGATTGCAGTCAGGCTGTACAGTGGGAGGACGAAGAAAAGTATTTGTGAGCTCAACAGTTCTCCCAAAGCCTGGGAAACTTAACTGGAGGAGGGGAGATTACAGAAAGAAAAAAAAACTTAGACCACCCAGATATTCCTTTGTGAAGTGCTCTGAGCCAAGACTGTTCCTTTTCACATCAGGGCAAGGAGGGAGGGAAAACAAAGTCTACCTACCCGACTCAAGTCTGTTCCATATTTACGATGAAGTTCATCAAAGCTCAGCTTGTGGTCATCCTGAAAGACAAGAAAATGGTTGGGGGTTGGAGGGGGAGGGAGGGGAAGAGATCACAGTCCCTGCAGGCTGATCAGCAAGAGCTCAGCAATTCCACATCCCCCCCAGGTTTCCTGTCGGTAACAGTCTGGTGAGATAGCGAGACTCTAGCTCATCTTCTCTGTGAAGAGAATTTCCCCCTCATTCTGCAACTCAAAGCGGTCTCATCTTTAGCATTCTTGTGACTATTTGGGTACAACATGACGGCCTGTTAAACAAACTCTGACTATATCTCAGTGCAGTCTTTACATCCCCAGCAGATTCTGTGAAGCCTCAGTGTTTTGGTTTTTCTTGAGGAGGGTGGTAAGGGAGGAGGGGAAAGGAGTCGGGAAGAAAGGTAGGAAGGTACAGATTAGGCCTGTAATTTCACACATTTTTAAGTAATGCTGCCACCTTAAGCACTGTTTCTTCCCCCAAACAGGCTCCTTTCCACAGCCAGGCTATTTTTCAGTTGGATTATGGTGGTGCAGAACACTGCCTCACTTAAGAGGTTGTACTAGAGGAAGCAGAGATTTTAAGTTAGCGTTGCTACTGAATGCAAAATCTCATTTTGGAGTAAGCTTCAGTATCCCCTCTCCCTAACAGAGGGGCCAAAAATGTGAAAGCCCAGACTCAAATCCACAGCACAGAAACAAAATGTGAATCATCTTCAAGAAGAGCAGATCTAAGCTGGATGCTGCTCATAGACAGATGCATAGCATCATCCAACATTCACAGATGAGGATGGGAGAGACTCCCCACAGCCTCGAACACAATTAGAAGGAATAATACCAAGGTCAGTCTGAGCAGAGGCCAGCAGTAGATGGAGCTGTACAGACTCAACTCCTCAGCTGGAATGAAAACAGCAGTCTCACTCACATGACACAACAACAAAGCCTACAATGCTGCTGTCCAGACAGCGCTTGCCTGGGTGAATAAATGCAGCTACACTGTGCTACGGGTAATGCAGGCAAGCAGAGACTTGGGTTCTGTGTCAAGTGCCTTTTGAGAAGTGATGTTTTCAGGGCCTACTGTGTGGTCATCTTGAAGCTGAAACACTTGCAGCAAGTCTGGCTTGGAGACAGAGGGGACAAGAAACAAGATCAGTGCCTTCAGTCACACCATGCTGTCAGCACACCAGCTCTTTTCTTTTAGTCATGTGAGGCACAGGGCTTTGTGGGTAGTGAACATTCTTAAAGCTGCTCTTTCCATGCCCTACACTCTTACCATTGAAACTTCCTTTTTAAGCTCATCCATGTCCCTATCCTTCTTCCCCTTTTTCTTCTTTGTGCCATGCTCTGATGTAGCAGTGGGCTCATACTTGTCTCTTCCAGCCTGCAAGAGAAGACACAGTACTGTAAACACCTTACAGTCAACTTCTACAGCAGTACACATGAACTACACACACGAGACTGCCAGGCAGACAAAACGATTATGGTTTATTAAAGTTAAGCCACTTCAATAAACTACAAAAATGAGCTAGTGAGCAGACAAGTCTGCTCAAAGGCATCCCCGATAACACAGATTACATCTAGCTATTGTGCAAGTCTAGCTAGGAGGAAATCAAGCTACATGTTATTCAGTCACTCTTGATGTGTGAGCCCCAGCTCAAGCTCAGAAAGTGATGAAGTGCAGAAGAAACCAATTCCTGAGTGCATACGTATGTCCCCTTCAAGGCATTAACTCCTCCTCCCCCATCTCAGTCCTCCACATCCTCTTGCAAGGAGCAGCCTATCAACTGAAGATAAATAAGAGGTGGTATCTCTGACTGGTTGAATCTGGGGGATAAGTTCCAACACTTTCATTCTCAGTTTGGCACTTCAGCTGGCTGGTTACGCAACAGAAATCTGCTTTCAATTTATGGCAGTTTGACCAGCGAGAATGGTATACAAAGCAGTAAGTACACTTTCGCAGATTCAGCCTGTGCTCAGTCCTGCTTACACTTCACGGAACAGATAATTTGCTTAAAGCCTCTATTCAGACGGATTTTCATTTACCATCATTACAGTTAATTCTACACGAAATCATGCAGAGATTCAGATCTTGTCACGATGGGGTAAACAAGCATCTAAGGACAAACAAATAATGAGGTAGCACAAAAACGTAACTTAAAAGACAAAAAAAAATCACAGAAGAGTTACAGGCAGAAATAAGCCCAAACTGCAAGAAGTTTGGACACCCTGTAACGTACCAAAAGCAGACACCAGGACACCCTCACAGCGCAGTTCGTTAAGTCCTCCATACATTTCCAGACTCTCATAAGCCTCCAATAGCAGCTTTTTCCCTCCCTTCCTTTCTGCGTGGGACCTATTATGTCCCTGCCAAGTTTTATGCGATGAGATTTTCACCCAGTAAGATCCCCAAGAAGTATTTTGAGGTGAAACAGCAGTTAGTGGCACCAGAGTCAAATCGTTAACAAGATTAAGAAAAGGTTTCAAAGGCATCTCCTTGCTTGATCTTTGCATGAGCACTACAACTCACAAGCTGGATTCCTGTGCGCGGTCTGGACACAGAAACTATTCTTAGGATCCAAGAACTGTCCTGTCGAGCAGCAAGCACAGGAAATTTTTATTATCTACTCCAAGAGAAGTAAACACCAAAACCAAAAGTGAAACTACATAAAGGAAAAAAATTACTTTTCTAAAAGAACCCATCAGTCATATCTAGACAAGGATTTTTACTGTTCTGAGAAAGCTCTGTGCACACCACTCTGCAGCCAGTGTCATACATTTCATGTGCACAGAAGCCCTCTCTTGCCCTGTTCAGTAAAGGCAGGCTTTGCATTGCCCATATCCTTGCATACGGCTACAGAGCTGTGCAATGGAAACAGTTTTTAATATGTGGAGCGGAGCCAAGCTGTTTGCCTCCTCTCATCCACAAAAAGGACACAGAACTACAGACTGTCAGCATTCCTGACATTCTCTTCCCTGCACCTAAACTCCCATTTCACTTCTTAAAAAGTAAAAGCCACAGAACTTAAACCTGCAAGGTCCTCACATTCCAGCATCGCAAGAATTTGCCACGGGGCAATTCACAAAAAGTCACCATGAAGTGTCTCTCTCCTTTAGTCTCCGAAGGAAACAACTTTGATTTCTGTTAGAGCTCTAGCAGACAAGTTCAAACACAGTCCTGCACAAAACACATGCTTCTTGATCGCTACATGAGACAAGAAATTATTTCTAACGAAGGTGAAGGAGCTGGTGCCTTGACTAGCAGTCCATCACCTTCATTGTCACCCTTTCCCCCCAGAAAAGCTTGGCAAGCTGTTGCAGGTGATCTAAAAACCTCCTGGTTCTTTGAAACTTCTGAGAGAAGTACAGTTACTGCTTACTGGGAGCGGCAGTGAACAGCCCCAAAATACAGTGTTTAGCTCTTCCAGCTGCAGAGATGACCTCCAAGCAGGCAAACAAGTGGGCAAATGTGAAAAGGCTCACTGCCCTTGTTCAAGCATGATTTGGTTAAAACCTGACCAAAAACCCCAGTGGTCAGGACAAAAAGTGGATAGAGTTACTAGTTTCTTTAATCACCCAAGTATTTGGGTCATAACAGAGGAATCCATCTTACCCAGAAGCTCAGAATTTTTCAGTTTAAAAAAAAGCACAATGCTTTTCCTTCTGCAGCTTTAGTACCACTACCCCCCCTTACAGAAACAGTAAGTCAGTAGCATCGGTTTCACCTCTTGCTACAGGATCATTTCATGCAGAGTCTGAGCCTCCTGCTCCATCCTTCAAATCTGAACTTGACAGATAGATCAAAGTCCTGCCCCTGTTCTGTGCCTTCAGGGCCACTGCTTCTCTTCTGGCAAGACGAACCCATTCTGTTCAACAAAGGCTTGTGCTAGCTGGGCTGCCAGTGGACAAGGGGTTCATCCTACCCCTCGGCACTGGAGGATTTCCCTGCTCTCCCCTCCTTTTCCTGCTGTACAATGAGAAGGTGGCCTATAGTACTCAAGATCCACATCTTATTGAGAATTAATCACATGGCCTGAACACAAAGGAAGGTCTGTCTCATCAGAAATGTCACTCCTGTTACTTGACTTAGCCTAGGAACTCTGACTCATCAAAACTGCCACAGAAAAAACACCACAGCTTTTTTTTATACAAGATTTTTTTTTCCTATTGGCTTAAGCACAACATTTGTACCCAGCAGTGTAAGAAGTCTTATACAGCCCCCAGAAAATCCTATTGTCTTTCAGATACAGCTTATGCTTTTCCGCTCTGGACTAATTGAGCCGTTCATGGCTGATGTTCTCAACACAAGCCATGATTGACCAGGAAATGGGAGGGGTGCAAATCAGCAGACAAGCTCAGAAGTACCCTAGTCTAACATCACCTAATCCAACAAGAAATGTCAAGCCAAAATAAATTACGCAGTCTCTGGAGGTCTGGTCTGTTCTAGTACTTATGTCATTATAATCAACTGTGCAGAGAAAACAGAAAAGTTACTGTCCTGCTGCCTCATGAGACAGCCTTCAGTAAATACATTAACCAGATGAGTCATGATATGGACTACAGCTATTGGACTGGAAACACCACTCCACGACCCTACATAATCTTAGTACAGGATGCAAATGCCTTCTCCAGATCCTTCTTACTCCGTCCCAGGAGCTGTGTTCAATCTCCTATCTTTAATCAAAGGTCTAATCGACTGCATCAATTGAACAGACTCTCAGTATCTAGGACAGTTCTTACTCAACAGCTAGTACTTGCTCATTGTGAGCAGACTGCTGCTTCCCAAGTTATGGGAGGACAAGCTGTCCTCCTGTTACAAGGGATCCAAACCCTGCAATGGTTTTCATCATCAGGGTGAAAGCCAGGACCACCCACACACCTTAAGTCTTCTCTGGATATTAGGACAAACATCTCTACTTCTCATGGGGCTGCTTGAAGACTCAAGTGCAGAGCTGGTTTTACAAATGCCATCGCTGCACAGCTGAGCAGCCCTTCTTTTTTTGGTGCTGTGCCAACTATACAGTGTCATCTTCCGCACTTCTTTGCCCAGATTGTTAGTGCATCTTTACCATCAATCCAGACATCTCTAGTAGTACACGAAGATGAGTGGACTGGACACAGTTCTCCCTTACAGGAGCTGGTGACTTTAGCCACCCCTTGAAAGGCCTGGGTGAAGCAGGACCTTCTGCAGTTTTCAGCAGGTCAGGATCCTACTGGGTTGTGGGATTACAATTTGCAGGTACAGACCACTTGCCAGTGACCCTTCATCCTGTTATACTGCTTTTACGAAAGCATGCATTGATTAGGCCCAGGATTTTCTTTAGCAAAAGGAGCACCCTCTAGCCATAGTAATAAAAAGTGGGAATGAAAAAGATAGGGAAGGGGGGAGAGTAATATACAAAGATTTCTTAATTGCGCCAGATAAGGAATGATTTGATTTGCATAATTTCCCCTCAGCTGGTCCATTATGCAATAAGCCTTCCCAGTTTCTGACAGGAAAAAACCCTTAACTGGGGTTCAGGCATTACCACTGACCTCCAGAAGCCACTCAAAGCACCCACTAACGAGCATGTGCTATGCCTGTGCAGCAAGGGAGATGGGAGTGAAACATGCTGCTGTCTGTAGACAGCTTTCAAGCAGCTCCAAATAGAAATGAAATCCTGTCTGCTTTCCTCCACTACTCCCTTGTATAATCTGCTTTTTGGGCTGAACAACATACCCCGACAGCTCACAGCCCTCCCCTTGTCCTGTTACCATTTAAAGTAAAACAGACACTCTGGTCGGCTTCTCCTCACAGCCACAGAGACAAGAAACTTGTTCTCTCACACTTAATGCTCTTACTTTCTCTTCCGTCGCCTGCTCCCATGGGAAAGAGGTTTCCTTTCCGGGCACCTTAAAGCACAGCAGGCACATGCTGTTCAGTGTTGCAACCACACACTGCCTTTTTCACAGCCTTGCTCTCTCACATCCCCGCTTTTCAGGGTATCCCCAGTTACCCGCATACATTCTCACCACTCAACAAACAAATCTTGTGACCCGCTACCAGAAAGCCTGAAGCAGCCGTACACTGTTGAATTACACCTCATGTTGGCGCTTCAGTTTCATGCCAATTGCTTTATTATCCATGCAACCTAAGAAATCTGAAACAGAAGCTAGACAGATAAGAGCCTCCTATATTAGAAATCATTTGCACCTCCCATTAGTCCAGCCAAGGCAGCCTAAGCCTCCAAAGCCTTCTGCCCTGCAGTCATACACAATTGTAAGACTTCTTTGATGATTTAAAGCATCCAGAAGACTGCAATAACACCAAATCCCCCCTCAATGCTTTCTCTATTAGATGACCTCTTATGGCACACACTGCCTGTCGCCCACTGGACTGATACGCACACTGCTGGGCTGCCAAGCATCAAAAGGACTGTACTGAGGAACAAAACAACAACCCCCCCCCCCCCCCCCCC
>VZSC01005840.1:78754-193780 GCA_013398225.1 Steatornis caripensis
CCCGCCCCGCCATCGCGGCCGCCTGAAGCCCCGGGGTGCCCCGTGGGTTTGCCGCGGGTCTTGCCGGCACTCACGGAGGGGCGCAGGACCTCCGGGGTGGGCCTTTCCACCCAGACCTGAGCCTGTGCCGCTGCGTGGGGGCCTGCGCTGGTGAGCTGCGAGGGGCAGGCGTCGGTGGCATGGCGCTCGCAACGCCTCAGGCCTCCCGAGAGTAGAGCTCACTCTGCGCACTGGGAGATGTGGGTGTACTTGCCAGAAACTCCCTTAAAGCATGGCGATCGCTACACTTGGTGATCAAGGACCCGGTGAAGAGTCACAGGGCATCTTTCTGTGCCCTCTGCTGCTCGGGGAGCCTGGCTGGGGGACGGTCACCCTTCCCTCATGCTTCAAATTCTGGGGAAGGTGGGCGCAGAAGTTGTGACTGTGCGTTTGATCAGTTTGCTTTTTACTTCTGTCTAGACTCTTTGACAAAATCAGCACCTGCTCTTTTTCATGGCGTAGCAGAACCTCCAGGAGCTTAGAAATGAGAAAGTGTTTCAGTAGGCTCTTCAGGAGGCTTCGCCTGCCAAGGGCTCCAAAAATTAGCGGGCAACTTTCTTGCAGAGGAGGAACATAGTTATGGCACTTCCCTGCTAAGCAGGGCTTGAAACTCCCCTCTGCAGGAGAAGGGAACTGGAGTCAGGCCTTGAAACATCCTGCACAAGAGCTTGCTCGTCAAACTGTTTGCCCACAGGCCAATGTAGGGAAGGGGAAGAGATGCCACTACAACCATCACAGTTTTTTAAAAGGTGGTGGAGGCACCACACCAGTGCTGGAGCTTGGTCCTGTCACCATTTCCTAGACCCGCATTTAGAATTCCAGTGGATCTGGTGCTTGTAGACATGCAGGACACTCCATCTTTGTGCTTCCAGCTGGACTTACAAACAAACAGCTCAACCCGCTCTGTACTGAGGTGCTTCTGGGACTGAACATAGTGACCTTTAAAATAAAAACCAGCAGTGATATTGGACACAATTTTAGACAGTAGGCCAGCATTTCAGAGATACTTTTTTAGTTTTCTGCATAAGCTCAATTTTCTGTCTCTTACGGTCTTCACTGAATCTGGCACTGTGTTGACAGACTGGGAGACTGAAGTTTTCGGTTTACCTAGAAAGTACACGGCACCTGGGCAGCAGTCTCGCCCCACAAGCTGCACCGTCGACCCTGAGGTAGCGCTCTCAGCTCTAATTATCTTTCAGGTCTTCTTTTAAGACTTCCCATGAAAGGCCTGGCTCTCGCCAGTGGGCAGAGGGAAGGGGATAGGCATTAGGAACTGGGTAGAAGTTTCAGAGCTTGAAATCACCTATTCATTTCATTTTCACTCCTTAAGAGTGTTTCACTCCTTAAGAGCAATCTGCTGTACCAAACTTGTGTTTCTTTCTATGTGTCAGTGAGGCATCATCAACAGGGCCCTAAAAGAAGACCTCCAGACAACTTCTGAGCCATACTGCTCCTTAAAGTGCCACCTAACCTGTGTAGTTGATTTGGCACACGATCAGTTTGATCCATCTTTTTGCCTTGGGATAGTTGATGCGTTGCTGTTTCTTCACAACATGAAACTATAGCATGCAACTGTGATGCTGTAAACTCAGACGTAGTGTCTCTTTCAGGAGAAAGATGCGTCTCAATTCTGTTACTGGCAGTGATTTAAACAGACAGCAAATCCATACAGGTCAAAGGAAATTTTATTATGTCAAACCAGGCAGGGAGGGTAGAGTACTTGTGTTCGCCTCCCGTAATAGGTATCAGTGAGATTAGCTTAAGAAAAATCAGGAGAGCTCTGGTTTTGGTATCTGCAAGAAATTACAAATTCTTTTTGATACCACGGCAGGGCAAGTGAGAGAAGCAGAGATAACATACACGAACTTCACTCCTGCCAGTGGGTCAGATCCAAATCACGTTTTAATACCTGAAAATTCCTGCTCTTTGTCTTGCGTGTCCTCTAGGTTCATCCCACGAGTAATTGTGCATTGTTATTTTGCAGATTTGCAGCAATACATCATTTTTCCCTTTGGACTGCTCACTGTTTGTGGTGCGGTTGGGGGCTGCTGAACAGCAGTCCACTTCCAGGGGCAGGTAGGACAGGATGTGATGAAAGGAGAAGGGTGGGCCTTAGGTAAACAGTGCAGAGCATTATGTGAAAGCCTGGTGCTGGGGACATCGCATGGCCCTTCTGCAGTGTTTTTTACTTCGAGAAGCTGGGAGTGTTTTACAGCAGGGAGTTTTGTTATGGCCTTTTTGGAACAGCAAAACAGAGTCACAGAGAGGGAAGGCAGGCATGCAGAAAAGCTTTAGCAGGTTCTAGTTAAGAGTCCAAGGGTCTGAAAGCCCTTTGCTCTTCCTGCTAGATACGACAGCTTCTGCTCAGGCATTTTCCCGCTTCCAGTAATGGACTGTGTGAAGTTCAACACAGAGAAGCAAATCTTCTTCACCCCTTGGCAACTGCCACAGCCTAGGGCAGCATTTGCTGGGAAAGCTAGGATCCCAGCAGTGGATACTACCCAGAATAGGAAAGAATGTCATCTCCCGCTTGTATTTATTTTCGGTGACATGTCCCGTGTTCACCAGCGTTTTGCATGTGTTGCGACAAGAGTCACACTTTGGCCTTCACCTTGAAAACCACTGCCACTTCTTCAGTGGCAATTAGTAAGTACATGTTGGGGCCGTTTGCCTGTGGATGACAGTGCAGTGGCCTACACAGCAGAGGCTCCCACTTACTCAGCAAACATAAGGATGGAGCTGGGCCCAAATAAGCTGCTTTCCCTCATCCACTTGTACATTATCTCAAGAGTCTCCAGAGGATGGGTTTGCCTGCAGCAGATTAAAACAGGCAGCAAAAGCAGCAGCAGTGCAGATAAAGCAAGACGTGCTCCATCATGGGGTCTCTATCAGTGTGGTTGAGAAAGGCGGTCAAAAGGGATTCACGCATTTTGAAGGGGAATTCCCATAAGAGGGGACCCAGAGAAGACAAAGTGTTTGTATTTCTATCGACCTTCCCTCTGTAATTACAGGGCTCACACTCCCTGCTGGCTTGTTCCCTGCCTTTAATGAGATCACTTTAAGAGATAAGGCTGTGACTCCATTAAATGGGGAGGGGAGAGGGAACAATATCTAACTATGGGGTGAGCAAAGATCAAGATCCACTATGCCTGGTCAGGCTTGGCTAAGCTTCTGCCTGCGCTTTTTTCCTTGCCCTGGCTGAGGAATACAAACATTCTGCATTTTTTACAGTATTTTGCATTTTTCTGAAGTCATTCAAACACTGTTGCAAAAACAAAGGCCTTGACAAAGGCTCTGCAAAGGCCCTGTGAAAATTAGGGCTCTGGCCTTTGACACTCCATATAAATATTATTGCTTTCCTTCAGAGCGATGGTGGTGTGGACTGCAGAAGTGAAGGGCAGAAATATGCGGCATTCCTGTCATTTCGAGTGCCTCAGTGCCATGCCTGTACAAAATTCCTGGGCGCTTGGCACTTCCGTAGGTGGGAACTTTGTCTGCTCAGCCTTTCTCAAGAGTAAGCTCAAAGTGCCTCAGCCTGAGAACTAAAAAACTGTGGGGTTTTTGTGTTTTACCAGAGAGGAGGCGGAGGCTTACTAGAGTCACGCAGTGAATCAGATCAACGTGTGGGATTTAGGAGAGCGTGGTTCTTGTCCAACTGCTAGGAGACGAGTTTTTATTACTGGTTCACAAACCCCCAAAGACTACTTGGCGGGAGGTGTGAGGGGGGTGTGCTGTGAAAGCGTGAAAAACAAAGCCGTCAACAACAGATTGAAATGTGCTCTTCAAGGATTTGCGCTTCTCCCAGAAAAAGGTTTAGGAATCCACAAATCAAAACAATGAAGGGTTAAACTCTTGCTCTGGACAAATCTGTAACATGCATTTAAGTGACACTTCTTTTTCAAAGCCCATAATCATAATCTGTCGTTCCATTTATAGTTACCAACGCTGTTTTTAATTCACCCTTCTTTGCCAGTGAGTTATCTGGGAGATAACGCAGCTTTGAAATCCCTAGACTCCCTGGAACCATAGTGTATATCTGTGTGTGCACTTTGCCATTCCAGAGCAGATAAACCGAGTGCCATGTAACTTACGCCTTCTCTGCGAATCATTTGAATGCTAGTGGCTGTATGGGAATATATCTAAAAGAGCATAAGGTTGAGCCAAAAAATGTCTGCATGTCCTCTTTTTTTTTCCTTACCCCACATTTGCACCTGCCTGTATTCCATGACAGGGAGGTGACTGCATCTAAGTATATACAAGGTGGTGAAAAATTACAGATTTCTTTTTTTTAATCCATGCTCCCCCGTTTTTTTTTACCTAGCTGAGAGAGCAAGTGGGTCTGTTATTGGTAAGTGAAAGGGAGTTGAAGATGGTTGCTCTAGGGTGGACAAAGAGAGAGAATAAACTATGTGTCACTATATTAGAAACAGAAGCTTTGTTTGACATTTTACTATGCTACAGGTATGTTTTCAAATGTCTAAAAGATACTGATAACTTTCCATTAAAAATTGCATTAGAAAAATGTAATGTTTCTGAAGAGAAACACCCCAAAGTCAGGATGTGCCGAAGTCCAGCCTCTGCTCTCTCCACCTGTCTGCATGCCCTGTGGCACAGCCATCAGTTACAATGTGCTGCTACATCCAGCGTTTCAAGCTGAAACCCTGCACCATGAATGCGAGGGAGCCAGCTTTAATAGACTGAGGTTTATCTTCACCTGACATAATGCTTTGTTTTCCAAGATCAATGTTCTCTGAGTTCAAGGGCCCCTTTTAGCAGGACGGCCGGAGGTGTTAGAGAGAGAAGATCAGACTGATGGGGAACCTCGCTGACGAGCTCAGCGCCCTGCCTGTTGACTGACAGCCAAGTAAGGGTGACGGCAGGATCTTAAGACCTGTCTAATGGCACTCCACCGTGTAGATTGTACCTTCTGATATCTGATCTGGCCTCCAGGAGGCCGTGCCTCACTTCCCCATGCCTTACGCAGCCAACAGGGATACTAAAGCTGGGCATGCCTGGTAGGAAAAGAGAAGGTATGGCTGAAAGTTGTTGATCTGAAATAGTCTGGATGTGCTGAGTCTCTAAGCAAGCTACATAAGCCATCAAATTTACAGTGTGCTGGGGGAGGACTGAAATATTATTCCCAGCATGACAGGGATGGATTTTCTGGAGGTGGCTGCTTCTGTTCCCGTACAAATGATTACTTTAATACAATAAAAAATGAACAATATGAGTTTGGGCACCTACAGCCTTAAACAGCCACGTCTTTAATTTTCATTTAAGTCTGCATCCATCAATAAAATATTTGATATTGTTCACTAGACAACTGAGTTCTGCACAGGATGTTCAGTCTGGCCCTGGTTCATCAAGACACTTAAGTGCTTTGCTGAGTCAGGGACTTGCTTCTCATTAGAGCAGGCACTTTTTATTCAAGGAAGGAGAGAGCATGGTGCAACCTTACCTCACTGTGTGGACTCTCTTGGCAAGTGCTGCGCATGGTAATAGGTTATGAATTAGGACCCTGTTCTCAAGGCCCAGACTCTTGCTGAGTCTTCCACCAGATGCATTTTTCAGCTTATAGTTATCAAACTGGCATGGGAGCGCTTGAGCTTTGGGAAGGAGCTAGTTGTTTGTTAGAAGTGGTACTAATTTGTTTGTTTTTTTCCCCTAAACGAGGGAAACTCTTCTATACAGCCTCGGGATTATAGAGAAAATGATGAAAGTATTGGGCTCTGAAATGGAGTTAGTCATTGTGCAGGTTCACTTTTGGGATAATCCAGCCCCCGTGAAGATTTTTGCAAAAAGCTACAAACCCAGGTGTTGTGATAAGGCAAGCGCTATGGAGCAGACATTTTAGTAGTGCGTCTATGTAATTGTCTAAAAAGCAGCACATGGTAAGGTGGAAACCAAAATAAAAAAAGGCATATCCCGCAGGTATATTTGAAGGATGTCTCACTAAGAAAGAGGGAGGGTATTCTCTCACTCACGAGGCTAGGGTTGTGCCTGGATGTTCAAAACCACCCGTCAGCACCAGCAGAGCAAAAGCTTTGCCTTACCACCATAACCCCCAGTCCCTTCGCTCAGTTGCCCTGGCACTTCCCATCTCTCTCCTCAGTTGTGTTGGCTCAGGTGCTGCAATGAAACACTGTGAAACAGGTTGGAGAACTGAAACACGCTTGAAACAAACATGCAGAAAGCATCCCCCATTTTTTTTTCCTTGGAGTCTTCTATTCGGGGATCTACTCTCACATCAGGTCTGCACAAACAGCAGTGACAGCACAAGGCAGCATTGCCGTAAACTGGCATTGCCAGCACAGCATGGGAGCCAGGAGCCCCCAGGTTTGCTGGTAATCGAGTATAGTTCCTATACATGTCTCATAGCTTATAACGGCCAAGTGCTTCACAGCTGTTAGGAAAAGCATCCTGCCCACCTGGAGTTAGTAAGGAAATGCTCTTGTCTCCCTGAGGCACAGAGGTAAGGCCTCGAGTAGGGTGCCCCTGGGGTCCTGCAGAAGTGACAGAGCTGGGGAGGGGGCTAGGAAACATCCCAGTCTCACCTCAGTCTGAATTTGGGACAGTCTGATTATGGTCCTAATCTCTGATGCTCACGAGAACTCCTGACTCCTGGAGTTTACTTGCAGAGAAATTGCTTGTCTCCTTACTGAGATGCACAAGAAATCTAGGAAAGAGCAAGGATGTCACCTATACCAGCCACAGCCAGCCAGCCTCATGCCCAGAAGGTGTAGGCTCACAGTAGTTCTAAACTGTGTTTGTAGAGGGAGTTTTGTACCCTGGGAAACATGAAGCTCCAATGCTTGTTTGGTGTTTATATATGGGGCTGTTTCAGGACAATATAACTGCTGGGAAAAAGGATGATTAAAAAATGGTTTTGAAACAGACAAGACAGCTCCATAAAATCCTCCAGTGCCTGAGATGGAAAGCCAGCAAAAATAAGCTTCACCAACAAATACAATTCATTCCAGCTCTTGCGGTGGGGAAATAAAACAAGAGAACTGCCAGAACAGTGGGTTGCTGTTCACGGCGTGAGTGCATCAGTATCATTATAGCCTTAAGATGAGCAGTTAGCCTTAGTAAGAAATGCACATTCAGCAGCAAAACTGTCTATGCAAATGGGCTATAGCCCAAGGACGTGTTGTGTTCCCAGAGTGTTTACTGCCCAGAGCAGCTCAAATAGGCATGAGCAAGCAAAGCGCTGACCAGCTATAGATTTTTTCTTCAAATTTATGAGTCCTCCTTATCTGCAATGTAATTTTGATTCAGTAACAAGTTCTGTTTGCAGAACATCTTTCTGTTCAAGGACTTTAAAACCCACCTGTTTGCACTGATCACTGTTCTGGGGCAAAAGAAAAGAGCTGCTTATCAGCAGTCTGTAATATCACTCACTGGAAAAAAGTAAGGAAATTAATAACAAGAAGAGAATTGACGAGTGAGAGAGAGAACTCAGGTGTCAGGCATAGCTGACAGGTTGCTGGCTTTTACAAAAATGTAATTTAAAAAAATTTGTGTGTACATGTTCAGAACCCAAACAACAGAGCCTAAAAAGCAGCCTCAACTAGAGGTAATTGAGATCTTGAGATGGGTTCCTCTGCATGGTGGAGAGGTATAACATCTCATTAAAAGAAAATACTTAGAAATCCATTCTGTCCTTTGTCACAAGAGCGCAGCCTAACCCGCTCTCAGTCACTGGCATTACTTGCGATTTCTAACGTCCACAAGGACAAGCACTAGCCCAGAGATTTTTCCAGCAGAGTTTCACATAAATGTGTGCATATGTTTGCTTCGTTTTTAAAATAAGGTGGGAATGGCTGCTTACTGCAATGGGAAGGACAACATGTAGTTCTCCTACAGTTTTAGAACTTGCATAAACCTGCAGTTTCACCATCACTGTGGATGAAGTTCATCAGACCTAGGAAAATCAGAGTAAAGTCTTAGCAAGTGTCTGTATTGCTGCTTACTCTGTGTAAAGATCAGAGGACACAGAGGCTCTCGTGCTTCAATCAGCTTCAGGATGCGTTGCAAAGAAAGGGTTTGAATGGGTGTGAATGTACGACATACCCACAGGAGCATGTCTGGACGCTGCCAGCCTAGCAACCCTGTGCGACTGTATGCCGAGCATAGCCGTGGTCTGACTGTAGAGCAGAGAAGCAAGGAACTCATCATCTTTCCAAAAGTTAGTGAAGAGCAGCGGTGGCTCAGACTCAAACCAGGGAAGGACCCATGTTGTCTCCTCCAGGCATGCAAGTCACACAGTCCTTGTTGGCAGGGCAGAGCCAGCCAACCGAGAAGCGCTGGGGAGGATGCTGCTCCATTTCTTCTTCCACCTTCTCGTACCCTAGGGCTCTGCAGGCCGAGGGGATTTACAGCCCTGCTCTGAGATGGCCAAAAGGCTGCTCTGACTTACCTGTCCAGATTTGCTTCTGAGTTATAACTTTTGGGCTGCCTGAGGCACTCTTCTGTACCAGTAAGGCACCTTGGTGGTCCCTCCGTGCTGCTGAGGGGAACAGGGTGACAGGTCCTTTCTTCCCAATGGAGGCCACCCATCTCCGCCCCATTGTACCAGGCAGACTATCATGCAGCTGTCACACTCTTGTGCAGTGCCTCTGGCTGCCCTAGATAAAAGAGTTGCACATCGGCCAGAGGCTGTGATACGCCCTGTCTGAGGGATTACACCCAGATTAAGAAAAAAATGGTCCTGGGTTTAATCAAATTAAGCAAAAGTCTGAAGTACAAGATGGCAGCTGACAGGACCACAGACCATGCACATGGGAACAAGTTATTGCTGGGGAAGATCACGTGGGTTTATAATGCATCGGTTCCCTCGGCTGCCCACAGCAATGCCTGCTGAGGGGAGGATGCCTTCCGCTTGCCATGAGTAACGAGAAGTGCCAGTGGTACACTCTTCTGAGAGCTCGTGCACACTGTCATAGCTGCTTTGATGCACTGCATTAGCTACTTGTGCATTTACCCAGCTGGCAAACTGTATTTCTAAGCGCAGTCCCACACTAAGAGCCTCATCGTGCCGTTATCTACATTGTACAGGACGAGGAAAGAAACACAGCACAGAGGGGCAAGAGTAAGATTCATGTTGTTTCCATACTCACTAAAAAGAACCTCTCCAAAGAGCAATTCATTCTACTGACATCTGCCACCGAACTTAAAGTGAGGTGAGTCACTCTGGAGGTCCCCATGTTTCTCCGCTAAATTTGGCCCCATTCAAAGACCTAAACTTTTGAATAACCTAAAGTTAGGGGCAGTGAATTGCACCAAAACTTGTCTTGCCTGGGCTTCTTGGAAGGTTCACGGCAGAGTTAAGATCTGCCCATATTCTGCTTGGCATCCCGGTTCCAGGCTAACCTGAAAGCCCAGCCTCTGCTTAGGTGCATACCAGCTCTTTACCAGCAGCTAATGGTTCTTTTTAATGTCTTTCTGGGACCAGCTTCTTTCAGGCAAGTGCAGCTTTACTTTCATGCAACACACGCATGTACCAGGACTGCAATGAAATTTTAGCAGCGCTTGAAATTGTGGTAAATCTGCTGAGTTGTAGCTTGGGTTTTTCCCCTGATGAAGAGTGAGGTGCCTACCGCTGTGCTTTGCTCCCGGTGCTCTCCTGTCGCCCTCTTTGTTCTTTCCCGCAGGCTGCTGAGAAAGCAGCGTACCCTGGGGCCATAGCGTTAACATCTAGCACTCCAAGCGGCAATTACAGTGGAGATGGTAGGTCAGGGGAGCAGCACTGAGGAACAGTATGTCCCAGGAGAACATGTTTTGCTCCTCCAATGACATTGCTCTGCACAGTGCACAGGTATCTGCCAAGTGCATGCAACACAGCAGCCCAGTTCCCTATCCCCCAGTGTGTGGGTTTTTATGATTATATAGTGTTTAGATACATTTAGACCTTGGCTTGCCAGCACATAGCTATTGTCTGCACAGGCACGTCCTCAAGAAGCAATGCAGAGAGCCCATTATGGTTAGTGATAGACCTGAGCTGCATAATTGAGATCCACCCTTAAGCCTCAAGATGTTCTGATCTAATGCTCAAATCCAGCAGATTCCTCTGCTGCAGAAAAAGCAAAAAACACCAGAGCTGATTTTTCCCAGTTCTGAAGAGCCTGAGGATTTTATTTCGGTTTGAGGGCTCAGTGTCAGAGTTCAGAGCTTGTTCCCGTAAATTACTGTTCAGGAGGACTGCTGGATGCACTAGCTTGTTTCAAGCCCCGTCTCTAGTTACTTTGCAAGTGTTTAGTGCGGAGAGGCTCATTATGAGTTGAGTGAATACCTGGGAAAATTAATTTTAAGGCAGGTCTGTAAAAGTCTTTTTTTGTGCCAGAATAGCAATATTGTTAAGGAACATCTTTTTTCCCCCCCGCCCTTTTTTTTGGCAGAGAATTTGAAATTTCCATAATGGCAAAAACTTTAGTGCAAATGCTCTTGAATCCACTTCTAAGTCTTTTTGCCAATATATAGTAATTTTTGTTTCACTTATTGAAATAAGTTAAGCAAACAGAACTGTCTTATGACAGCAAAAGTGGTACTCCCACGAGGAAGGTTTGCTGGGATAGCTCCTCTGGAAAACCTACACCTGGAAATTTTAAGAATAAGACCTCATTGAAGTAAATATATATGAACATATATATATATATATTGCAAAGAGGTAGTGAGGAAAACAGCCTGGGTCATCTCCAGTCCATCCCAAATGACAGGTGAGAAAACTGTGCCTTGCTTCCAGTTCTGACATAAACAGTGGGAGATTCCTCTCTGTTATTTATGCCCCGATGAGTAGGAAGACAGCACTAACAAACACCACCAGCCTTGTCTCTATTCTTTGCAGCTTATTACCGTCACAGCATGCACACAAGCGTCTCCAATCTCCAAGGGCATTGCCAAACTCACCAGACAGCCTCCCCGAGGTACGTTCTGGAGAGCTAATGCACGTCATGCCCATGCAATCCTCTTTTCCTGCATCTTCAGGCAAGGGCACGCACCGCCCATAAAAGCATGCAAATCATTCCCTAAGCATTGGACCAACACATAAAAGAAAGTATTTCCTTGCCCTGAGGAAGTCACTGGCAATAAAGAGATGGAAAAGACTGGGGAAGAAGCGGAGGGGATGGGCCATTCTCTAGCTAAAATAGCAGGTGGCTTGAACAAGCTTTGTGATGGAGAAGCCAAAACTGCTGTGCTGGCCAGCAGGACCGGGGAGTGGGGCAGGGGGCTCCCCTCCTGGCTCATGCACCCCGAGCTGATCAGCTGCGGTGGCCGTTGGATGGGCTCAGGGTGCCACTGATCCAGCAGGACCAGGGTGGTTCAGGTGCCGTGCCAGGCCAGGACCTGCCACTCGGCCTGAGCTAGCCTGGCTCTCTTGGCTCTTGTGGAGGGACTTCATCTGGCCAAGGGACAGCTGGCCTCAGCCAAGGCCACCAGCTTGGAGCTAAGAAAAATATGTGACTTCTGGGGCCTGACTTAGTGCCCGGGGCAGCAGCAGAAACACATCATTTCAGCTGACTGACCATGGAGGGAACTGTTTGCAAGCGGTTGATGCTCTGCTGCTGGCCTTTACAGGCTGCAGCTATTGCAGAAAGGTCCTCTCAAATTTTACAGATATTTTTTAATCTTGCTTAACAGCTTGAAGAAATATCCTTTTTCCTCTTCCTTCATTTTTGGGGCAATATTTCCCAGGTATACTTCCAAACTCAAAACATAAGGTTTGTGATGCAAGCCAAGTGGTATTGAGCAAGAAGCTGGCATTACTAAGTCGGAGCAGTACCATCTTCTCCCAGAGAACTCAGCAGAGGAAGCAGAAGGTTTTGCAAACCTAATCAACTAGTCCTATGGGAAGTCACGAGACCAGCTCCTCTCAAGCCAAAGCACTGAATGCTTAAACAACAAATTGAGATGTTGAGTAATAGGAAAAAAGCCTTTTAAATTTATATTGGCCAATGCAGTTCAAAAGGGACGTTTATTGTTATAAGTGTATATACTATAAATAAGGAGGTTATTTGATGTTCTGGGAGTTGTGCAACAGACTGTTCCATGCGATCTTTCAAGAAATCGTTTTAGCATGAGTGAGGTGGGTGGTTCTCTGAGGTATTGGATTTCATGAATATGTTGAGACTTTTGGGAGAGCTTCCACCCCAAGAGAGATAGATCTGTCACGTTGGGTTTTCTGCCTCTCCCAGGCAACAGAGAACAGACAGGGTGATAAAAGGCCATAATCCCCTGAGAAGTAGGAGGCAAGGAAAACAACAGCAAAAAATAATTTTTAAAAAGGATTTTTCAGGTAAAAGAGAGGAGATTTGTTTACTGCTCTTCCAAAGAGGGAGTCTGCTGTGCATTTGAGTTCTGGAAATACTTTTTGCCCACATTGCCAAGACAGGCAGCAGCGTATTGGGGGTCAGCTAGATTTTAGCAGCCTTTTCAGAGTCCTTGAGAGCACAACACAGATGCCTTCATGATCAGTGGCCATCTAGCAATCCTGAAATCAGCTTATAAGACGGTGAGGAAAAAACATAAATCACAGCACAATAAGGACCGTTGTGTGATCAGAAATGGGGATTCCAGGCAGGGTGCCATGAGGCAGCTGTGGCAAGCTGGAGCATAATGGAAAGATGTCAGCTCCTCTTCTTCACTTGAAGGTCTTCAGGACTTCAGAGGGACCTGGGCATGACTGGTACTCCACCTCGTGCTGTTAACTTTTTAAATTTCCACTCTCCTGTTATGTTGTGTGGAGCCTCATTTCCTCTGCTTGGGAACAGTGCAGCAGATTGCAAAAGGTCTTGCAGATGCAATGCCATTAGCAAATGCAATGGTCAGAGAAGGCTGAGGTGGAAAACAACCGTGCAAGTGGATACAGGTTATACCTCTGGTTCCTGCTGGCAAGTAGTGCTTGTGCCTCTGTTGATGCAGGATTTTTTTTGTTTGTTTGATGTGGTTGGGGCAGAAAAGCCAAACTCTTTGCTGTCAGTCCACCCAAGTTAATGAGTATAAACCGGTTCATTGCCACTATAAAAGGGAATGCCTTGAAGGAAGATTGTACTGTAATAAAAGAGGTAACCCAAGTACAGCACCTAATTCTGTGCTTAGCACTGTGTAGCTGAGATGTTACCCACTCTTACTGGACCTTTACACCAGTTGGACTGTGAGACTAGATTTCTACCATAAATCTGAAGGAGAAAGAAAAGTTTGATCCACAGGGTAGGGTTTAGAACTGAACCACGAAGAAGATCAAGCTGTAAGCTTCACTGTACAGGCATTGCCCCGCTTCTAGCCATACCAAAGTCTAAAACACCATGTACTAATTGGTGAGGCTTCACCATGGAGCCTAGGAAACTCCAGCTACATCCTGAATTTAAAACTGTAGTTCTCCATTGGGCAATGCACTTGTATACAAGGTACCCACACACTTTCTTCTACAGTGGTACAGCAAGGAGATCTCTGGCCCTCATCACCCAGCCCCACACAGCTGAATGAAGGGGATGCTGACTGAGTGCATACCCCAAAAGCTCCCTTCTTCCGAGGAAAAAGGCCCTGGGCTGTACCCGATTGCCTCACAGATTAGCTCATGCTGATCTAACCCAATCAGTGCTCTGAGACAGGATCAAGGGTACCTACCCCACCCTGCCCAAACTGCAG
The DNA here is from genome assembly GCA_013398225.1 of Steatornis caripensis. Lineage (NCBI taxonomy): Eukaryota > Metazoa > Chordata > Aves > Caprimulgiformes > Steatornithidae > Steatornis > Steatornis caripensis. The sequence goes on from VZSC01005840.1 coordinate 92,438, forward strand.
AGACTTTTAAGAACTGATGGGTGGTAGCCCAGTGGCAGAGGCTGTAGGTACTTATTGGAGGACTATAATGACCCTTAAACTTGAAAATATTTCCCCAATGCCTACCGTAAATCATCTGTATTGTAAATCAAGCCAGGCCTGCCTTGCCTCCGTGGACATGGAGAATAATGCATTGCAACTTTTATGAAAGGGCAGGTTCTCTGGTCTCTCCCCAGTTGCTGTGTCCAGAGGAAAACATGCCGGGCTCTAAGACATGTTCCTCAGAGGTTGTGTTTTCTGAGCACCTCTCTGCCCACCTTGCTGCTTTCTCTTAAAAGTTTTCGCTTACCTCTCCGAGTGTTTAACCCAATATAACACAAACAGTCTGAATTCTGACCCCAACATAAAATTCCCCATGGCCATAAATGAACAATTTCCCTGGTGAGGGACTAGAAACAGAACTGAAACATGGGTCCCATCCATCTACAAGGATACTTGTCTCTGGGTCGTAACTTCATGGGGTCTTTTTTTAAAAAAGAAAGACTGAGCCAAACCCCTGCCTTTAGCCATCTCCAAACTCTGGATAAGCTTACACTTGAAGTGACCACATGGCCCCATAAGCAGAGCCTGACCCACATTAATTCCTGAGCAAAACATTAATAATGTAGGAGAATTAGAAACTTGGGACAGTCGGCTTGATCTACCAAAAAGGTCATGCCCACGGATTGAGTTGCAGGTCTTAGCACTGAGACTTGCACGACTCCTCTGTGGCAGCAAAGTGGAGGAGCTTTTGCAGGTGGCTTTCCTTCTCGCTCTCCTGCAAGCACGGGCAGCAGAAGGCACAGTATGCGTTACTGATCTGTGTTTCAGCCTATATACATGTGGTAACTAAAGAAGCTGTAACAGAGCCATGAGGAAGACAAGCTGAAATCGATCCCAGAAACATGTAGTCCATCAGCTATCCTGTTGCAAATCCCACTGAAGAGATGCCAGTACAGCAGTATTGGAGGTTATTGAAGAACAGGCCTTTCACATTTTGTGAATATAAAAAGCAAAATAAATGCAAATCCAACAAGCTTGCAGCTTATGTCTCCCTGTGTCTCAGAACCTTAGAGACCATGCGTAGGAAAGCGATGGCAAGAGAGCTGAATCTCACAGGTATCAGCTTGACCTCTGAAACTTATCCTCCAGGAGGAAGAATGACACATCTGGAGTGCCAGGTGATACATAGAGGAGGCCACCCCCATCAAGCCAACAGTCTGTGTCTTGGCTGCACAGAAGCTCTGCCTGGCATGACTGCATCCATGCGTTTCCGTCTTGGGATGGGGAGGAAGGAGTTAACAGTCTTATAGCTGCTACTACAGCCTGAAGGCACTGTACATGCATAGACAGAGAGGAGGAGCAAGGATCAATGGGCCCCTCGGGCTGCTTCATACACAGGGGCAGGAACAGCTGCAGGGTAATGCCTCGGTGCTCTCCTCTTGGGAGCTCAAAGCAGCACTGGTTTGGCTGCATTTTGTACCAACACAGCAAAGCCACTCCAGGTCCGCATGCTAGGCAGGTGTCTGTCAATGCTCAGAGAAAGCTGTGCCTGGCAGGTGCTGTGCTCACCTGAGGTCTGCATCCTTCCACCCTTGGCTGAGCTGGCAAGGGGAACGGAGCCACCAGCAACACGTGATACCTTCCATCCCTGCATCTGCCTCAGGAGCTGGGGCACCTTGCACATCACCCAGCACGCAGGTGGCTCAGCACCTACCCATGTCCTCAGAGGGCTTCTGGACAGCCTGCCACATCCCCAGGTGCTCAGGGCTCACCTTCCTCCTCCAGAGCTGGGGATGTCTCAAACCTCGCACAGGGGGCATGAAATCCACATCTCTCCATTCATCTGCCCCTTCCACCATGTTACAGGGCTGGCAGGAGATGTACTCCCAGTGTTGGGGCTTATCTCTAATTCTGAATATCTCTCAGCTGCATCTCGTTAATCAGAAAAAGGCACGGTGCTTGGGAAGAGTCTGCTGCCTGGGCGCGTCCCATGTGTGACCTTGCCTGCAGAGGGAAACATGGACCTTGATCAGTGATCTGACATGGGGTGATGGGGCAGGAGGCTGCCCCTCATGCCTGCTGACACTGGGACTTCACTGAGGCACTGCTCTGTAAAAGCTAGCACTGGCAGAACTACTCTGGAAGCTGTGATTTCCAATTGCATGCCACAGGGCCTACGTCCTCTCAAACCATGCCTCTTGTCCGCTTCACAACACACTATAGCAATGAGACAAGAAGCAGATAAGGTTGACACTCCTAAGGTCCTTCACCCGGGTTACCTGAAAAGCAACACCTAGGCGACAGCTCCTTCTTCTGAGATGGGATTTTTCTGGCTGACTTCTGCTGGACTTGTTCCCATTCTCCTCTGCTTTACCTGTTCTTTGCCTCTTCAAATGGCAAGAGCTAATGTTCTTATTCTCCCTAAGTCGGGCAAATGTCCAGCTGAGCATGAAGAGGGAGAAAGGACAAGGGGTGGCTAACAGCCTCAGAGTAATGTATGAGAAATTGTGGGCTGTATCCATTGCTTGGCTCCACCACAGAGACTTGGACTGGATCGATGTTGTTTCCCCACTTGTAAAATAGAGATAATCAGTCTTCCCAAAGCTGTTGCTGGGAGAAAGTTTGTTATTGCTTATTAAGCCCTTCGAGGTTGTAAAAGGACAGGCTAGCCAGCCAAACGATGCGAGTCCTATCACATGGCTGGAAGGCACTCTGTGACTTGAAATACAGCAGCCCTTTGTAGGGGGGGAAGATCATAAATTCCACAGGGCACCAGATAAACCGGAGGAGGTGAAAAGACAAAGGAGCAGCCAAAGTTTAGAGTCCCTTCCCTCCCATCCCCTGCCTCCTCCCTCCCACCTTTTTCATGCCAACACAACAATAATGGTGTGCCAGCCATCTCCATCACCGCTCGGGGAAAAGCAACATGTGGTTATGCTGCGCCCAGTCCTGCTGCCAACAGACCACGTCTCTCCTTCATGCCTGTTCCTCCTCCTTGGTCAGCAGGTGGACAGCCTCAATGTCCTCTCTCCCGGGAAAACAAGATGAATGGTGATGGAGGAGGAAGACAGGATTGGAGGAAGGTAGGGGGAATGGAGGGTTGCAGTATGGGATGGGATCGAAAAACTGGAGCTGAGCAGAAAGAGAAAGTGGAGATTCTGGGTAAAAGAGGGAAGGGGAGAAAGAAGCACACAGACAGCCTTGCAAAAGAAAGGCAACAGGTGGAAGCACAGACGAGGGCCTGGTGATGGGAGCTGGTGTTGCACACATCTCCTGGCAAGTGGGAAAAGAGACATGAGAGGTCACACAGAGCCTCCTTCCCAGCACATGCATCTCTGGGGAGGTGCCTTGCACACCCAGGAGGTAGCACTGATGAACACACGTAGCAACCATCTTCACCTCCCGCCACTGAAGCAGAGTTTTGGGACCAGACCAGGGATCCAAAAAAGTTACACCGCCTTCATTTGGTGCAAGCAGTGCCCACTTTGCCCAGCTCCAGCTCCAGTCCCAACTGTTTACCTTCGCAGCTACGGGGTGGCAACCAGTCACACACCGATCACTCAACTTGTTCTACTGCTTTGGTTGTACAACACGGAACAGTTACAGGAGCTTGGAGAGTTCCTGTGAGGGTGAAGACAAGGAAAAACAAGGCTGTACTTAAAAGCATTACCAGTGTAATCATGTTGGAAGGGGGCTTGGAAGAGGAGGGAAGACAGCACTTTGTCAAAGCAGTAACAACCCAAGTGTAGGTACAGTTACGCTGCAAAAGAGCACTTTTACCAGGAAAGCTTATTTCACTTGGAAATTCCTGCAAACAATGTCAACAACTTACTTATCCATAGATAAGTATGTATACAAGAGCCTAGATACGTACCCAGGTAGCTGTGGCGTAGCAAATTCCTGTTCATCAGCTGCATATTGCCTGGGAAGGAATTCTGAGTTTGCAGCACTTGTAGGGTCATTGAACATAGACAAACAAGGTACAGTCATTATTTATTGGTAGTCTGTTAGCATCAATACCTTGACAGTGTGTCTTAGCTCTAAAATGTGTGCTGTGCAAGGAAAATGGGGGAGGAGGCCATATACAACTTTGGGAATAGCATGCTACTGACAAACCTCTTTGGTGAAGACTTTGCCTTCACCAGTTGTTTTTCACTGCAAGGAGGAATAGCTACAGGCGCTATGCAGAGAAGCCATGTCCACACTGCTGAGGGACTTCTCTGCTACAGCTTCGCGGCCACTGAACGGGGACAAAGACAGAGAGGCTACAACAGCTGGATCCACTGACTTCAGCCTGGCTCCTTATGCTCTTGGCCTCACCTCCACACTCTCCTTCATCCAGAGACATTAACTCCAAGCCCTTGCTAACTGCATCTGTTTTTCACAAGTGATGCACGCTCAGGCTTGGAAAAACAGAGGTCATTAGTGGATCCGACTGTGACAGACAGCAACCGCAGGCTACTCGCAGCCCGTAGGTTGAAAACTGCATTCCCCCAAATGAAGGGTAAAAGAATTTGCCTCTTTGTTTCAGAGATTGTTCTCCCTAACCCTAAGTACAAGCTGAATATTCATGAACCTCCTATATGAATTAGTTATCTTCTAAAAGCAAACACAAAGTCCCCATTCTGCATGAGGTGCCCAGGCACCAGACAAAGCCAAGCGTCTGCTCTAGCAGTGGGTTTCGCAGGAACTCTGCATGCTGCCTTAAACCAGTTACTCTTGCCTATTAAAGCAGGATCAAAACAGAACAGAGACAAAGATCCTTCCAGAGCTTGTTCGAGGCAGCTGCAGCTAGTTCGGACTTCTACCTCTCTTGACCTAACATGACTCCTGGGCTGCCACATTGTCTGGATGGGAAGCCAGAAGGGAAGCAACGTGATTTTTATTGCTCACCAGTGCAGTCAGTCTAGTTCACGTTAAGAGTTCAGGTTACTAAGTAGCTTGCCAGCGTAGAGGTTCAGATTCGTGTTTGAGCTGTATTTGTAGTAGGAACAAATGGGTGTGTACGAGCACAAATGTGTGTAACGGCTCATTTGCAGGTGTTCATGGTAGCATGCATGAGGGAAGTGAGCATCTCTGAGTGTGAGCACACCTGAGGTTGTTGAGGACATCAGAAAATGGTTCATTGTATACATGATGGAGCTGACACGGTGGCATTTAAGAAATGGGTATCACTGGGGAGGCAGACCCAGGTCCGAGTGAGATGGCAAGAGTGTTAAAAAAAAAAAAGGTGAGCGATTGCAAATGTGTGTACAAAAGAGGCAAGACATGCCTACTGCCTGTACAGGGTCTGTCTGGAATGGAGTTAGGAAATTAACTTTCTTCACAACGGCCGGTATGGTTCTGTGCTTTGCATTTGTGGCTAAAACAGCATTGATAGAACACATGTTTTGGCTACTGCTGAACAATGCTTGCACAGTGTCAAGGCTTTGTCTCTCTCCTCCCTGCACCCTACAAATAAGTAGGCTGAGGGTGGACAGGAGTTTGGAAGGGGACATCCGGGACAGCTGACCGCAACTGACCAAAGGGATATTCTATACCTTACGAACGTACCATATATTGTACTCCACAATAAAAGCTCAAGAAAAGGAGGAAGGATGTGTGTTCGTGTTTACGGCGTTTGTCTTCCCAAGCAACCACTACACTACTGAACTCCTGTGGACATCTGCCTGCGCACGGGAACTAGTGAATGAATTCCTCTTTTTGCTTTGCTTCTATGTGCAGGTTTTGCTTTTCTTGTTAAACTGTCACTATCTTGACCACAAGGGTTTTTTTTTCATCTTATTTTCTCCCCCTGTCCTGTTTAGGTGGAGGGAGCGAGCGAGCAGCTTGGGTGGGCGTCTGGCAGCTGGTGATGGTCAACCCACCACACTGTCCCTTCATGCAGGTGGCCTGTGTCCCTCTGCAGCCCCCTTGTGCAGACAGCTGGGATTGTTAGGGGCACTTAGGAGACTGGTGAGCAATTCTGAAGGCCTGTGTGGGGAACTGCCTGGGGCTGGGGAATAGGAAGAAGTACCAGGGTCAGACTGACCTTGTGTCTGCATGCCTGGGAACACAAAATACCACCGCAGTACCAGTGCTACAGCAGTAACCCAGTATAGCAAGTGCCTCTGGGCTGGCCTTGCCAGGCTGGACTTTCTGAGACTCCAGGGATCCTTGCCTCTCTGTGCAGTGAGGCGAGTGGGCTCATGCTGAGAGGTGGGCTTGTAAGTGCTGCTCATGGCATGTGCTCAAGAGCGTTCCTCCTCCCCCAGCAGACCTGGTGCACGTGGAGTGTCTGGTCCTCTACATGGCAGCCTCTGCTGCCCCCATCAGTGAGGCCAAGAGCACTGGCAACATGGATCCCTTTGCCTGTGCTCTGTGCCATGCCCAGGGACATCAGCTCCACGCTCTGCCCAGGCCTGTCTCTACCACTGATTCCTCTCCAGCCCGGAGCGAACATCTCACGCAACCAGATCTCCTGCAACCACCAAGGGGCAGAGGGGGGGATGTCCTTAGTCACTCCCCACTGTGTATCCTCCACCTCTTGTATACAAATGGCAGAGAGACCCTAGTGCTCCAGAGGACAGTCATGGCAGGTGTCACCAAAATCAGAGCCTTTCTGGACTACAAGTGGTTGGACTCCACTTGCTCCCTTTTCCCAGACGCTAAATGGAGTCAGCCCTTACCCTCAGGAGATGTTGAAGGACACCAGCAGGACTGCTAGCTCCATGAGCCACCTCCACACCCTGCAGAAGCAGCAGGCACAGGCATGGTCACGGTATGGTTTATGGGGTCCCCGGACACAAATCCCTTCTGCAGCATGAGAGACACCCTGGCACACATGCACCTGGCATGCCTCAGCCCCTCTCCCATCTACCCCAAGGGCTACGTGTTTTTTTCCCCACCTTTCTACTTGCACCCTCTTCACTGCGGCCCCACTTGGCAGCCTCCTCTGGGCCCTGGTCAGGCTGACCACACGCAGACTCAGGAGGAGGAGGAGGAGGATGAAGAGTGGGGACTACAGAGACTATTTCTCTCCCTGAATTTTGGATGCTCGCAGGGAGAGGTGGGCACAAATTGTGGGGCTCTGCTCTATGTCCTCTTCTGGCTCCCTGTTCTTGCACTTTTAAGCCTCTGACTTTCATCCTTGTTCTCCCATGAACTGTCTTTCCTGCTATTTTGCTTTATGCTCCCCCATCCCAAGAGCTATACAGTTCAGTTAGGATCAGCTGACACCCAGCCTAAGGGGTAGGGTTTTCCCCAGCAGTCCTTGGCTGGTGGCCACATGATTAAAAGCAGTGGGAGAGCAGCGGCGGGAACCCAATCTGGCATTAATGAGAGTGAGAGGTTGTTTCGTGACCGGCCGAGCAGCAGAAGCCTGGCCAAACAGCGGCATAACAAATGGCGCCATGCGCAGCAAAGCTCCTCGTTAGCATAACACGGATCTCGGTTACACCCGGGGCGCTCAGCCTCCCAGCTTTGCCTTTTCCTAATCAGCCCTCTCGCATAAGGGAACGTAAAAGACTGGAGGCTACTCATTCCTTGCAGAAGAAAAAAAAAAAGGCTTTTGTTTCTGCTTTAGTTGTGTTTGTGTCTTGCCCATCTCTGGAGCTGAGTGCGTTCAGATGGAGCTGGTGTCCAGATGGTCAGGCTAAGTGACCCAGGACTGAACAGTGTGGAACAGGGCTATCTCGCTTCTCCTTGCTGGGAGCCCACTTCCCCAGTCGGCTGGCAAGGCATCTGTGGGCAGGGAGGACCAGGCAGGATGCAGAGAGTTGTTAGGTGCAGGCTTTGCTATCGAACAGCTCACTGCATGGACCTGAGCCCTGCCTGGACTTTGCAGGGCTCGGGCTGCTTTGGGACCTGCCCCTGCCGCCCTTCAGACAACAAAACCCTCATCCTTTCTTTGTGCAGGGGCTTGGTGAGGCTGATTGCAGGCTGCTGGCTGCAAAGCTCTCTTGGCTGGCCACTGTCTTGCATGGTCTGTATTAAGAAACTCCTTCTCAAGGTAGCTCGGTACTATATTGCACGCCAAAACATGCGGGGCTTTACACTAACTACCAGTTGCAGTTTATTTCAGCTCCTCCATGTACAACACAGCAGGGACTTGCTGACACAGCTCAGTAAGCAAAAGATCGTGGTTCTTCACAGCCATAACTGATAGCAGATGTAGTGAAGGCCTGGTCCTAAAGTCCCTGCTGTGAATGCGATCAGAAGTAATTATATAGTTTAGATATTACTATACCCCTACACACAACAGTGGTCCCTAACTGGAAGCTTGGAGGCAGTCCATAACCTTTGTGCAATCTTGGGAACTGATTGCAGTCTGAGGAAGCCGCCGTCTACGCAAGCCAGAGACATCAAAACAGGGTATTGCCCACAACATGTTCTTTGCATGGTATTGTTAGCTAAGGAATGACATATAATATGTGGTCATATCTACCATCTGTTTAGCTATGCCAGTATAATTCATACAGTCAAAGAAGTTCTGTCAGTAAAATTTCCCAAGTGGACAAGCCTCATCATGGTTTTCTTGCAACCACATAATACGTTTTCACACTGCTCAGAGCAGCTAAGCAAGCATCGGAGCTGGCTTTCGGTGTAAGAAACCCTCTGAGCAAAAGCAGCATGTTAAAGGTAGGTCATCATAGAAGCTTTTCCACCTTTTCTGGAATAAGGGAATGCATGGAGAGTTTCTGCCCTTTTAAAATATAAATTCAGAATAAATTTTGCCAGGGACTTAAAAAACTCATCATTTGTAGGCAGGAACCCAAGAAGACAGGCAGTGTTTGGTCTGTATGCATCAGGAGAGTTTGTATTGGCAACTGCATTTCCACAGTAGAGATGTGACTCGTTCAGACCCCAAGTGGAAAGCAGACCCATCCAGGAGGTTGCACAAGTCATGTCGGTTTGCACAGATCTCCACTGGAAAACTCTCATCTCAGGGCAGCGACTCCCAGTTGTGCCCTCAATAGAAGTAATACATGATCATTTATGGTTTTGAGGATGTTTCTTTTGCATGCAGCCCGAGCAGAGACCTGTGAGGTCGACCACCACAGCTCCAAGGCCAGTGAAACAGCTGCTCTGGGGATGGAGGTGAAGCCATTCAGCGCTGAGCACAGAGAGGCCGAGCTGTCAGAGGCGCTGCTGTGCCAGTTGCTGAGGACATGGCGTGGTTCTCCGGTGTGTCAGTGACCAACCAAAAACTGCCACTGGGAGAGGGCACCCAACCACCAACATGAAGTGCACCCTGATTTGCAGCATTGTTTAAAGCTGGGCTGGCTAGTAAATGGATGACAGATGCTTTCTGTTACCCTTTCCCTCCCCAAAAAGGGAAGGGAAAGAGAACAGGGAAATAAGCTTACAGGTTGGAAAAGTTAAACCAGCTTTAATCTAACTATAATAATAAGGTATGATAAGTAATAGAAAAAAATAATGAAATATATACAAAACCAACATCGAGCTCCCCCGACGACAATCATGTCACCCCAGATGCTGCAGGGCAGGCCCTGGGAAAGCCCCAGACTGGACTCAGCAGCAGGCAGGAACTGGATTCAGGAACGCACGGATTGGGATTGAAGGCAGAAGAACAGACAGAGTCCTCCTCAGACGCCGGCCATGGAAGAAGAGAGCTTGACCCTCGTGTTCCCTCAGCTTTACACTGAGTATGATGTGTACAGGATGGAATACCCCGTTTGGTCAGGTTTGGGTCACCTGTCCGGCCCGCTTCTCCCCACAGGAGGGTCGCAGGTCTGACCCCTTCTCTGCCCTTTCCTTTCTGGCACATAAGAAAGTTAGCAGAACCAAGCATCGACCTTGGTTTCCATAGGAATAAGTATAAGCAAGAGCCTTTCTGCATACCATTCCTTCTGATGTTCCAGCACTAACTATAAACACCGAGCCTTATCACTGCTAGAAGCAGACGCTGTCNGGAATAAGTATAAGCAAGAGCCTTTCTGCATACCATTCCTTCTGATGTTCCAGCACTAACTATAAACACCGAGCCTTATCACTGCTAGAAGCAGATGCTGTCTGAAAAACCTGCCGTTAATTTCAGAAAGTGCAATCTCTTAGAAGAGACTTAACTGAAAAGCAAAACTACTAGAAAGAAAATTGGTTCTGTCTCAGCTCAAACCGGGACACATACAATTGCATTCTGGTTGCTCAAAGCGCTTACCGGCTCTTGAAAGCTTGTACAAGTACATACTGGGGGGAATTAAATAGGTCTGCTGTGCAACGACAGCCGTACGCCAGCAAAAGCCCCAGCGCAGGGGCCTCACACCGGCTTTGCAGGGCCTTCTACAGGCAGAACCTCCCCAGCAGTAGCACTTCCATGCTAGCACGGATGCCATATCTAGCCGCGCCGGCAAAATCTTTTCTGGTAGAGGCAAGGAACACCTGGCAAAGGGAACCCTATAGGTGGGCATTTCCCAGGCCACCTGTATGACCAAACCCACTGTTTCATTCCCACGCTATTGGTGGGTCAGAGGCTCCTCTTTCTGAGTGCACGAAGAGGATGATACCAGTACAAGCACGTGTAGGTGATACAGGCCACAGTCCTGGCTGCAGGAGAAGCACGAGGCAGGCATGCCATTAGGTATGTCTGTGTGGTTGCAGACAGGGTGCTGTGATGCTGCCCTGCAGCTAAGGGGAAATCTTTGGAGGAAGGGGCCACGGCGTTAGGTCCTGTCGGCGTGCCAAAATGAAGCTACCTGCACTTAGTCAGCCAAACACCTCAAACACGTCCCAGGCTTTGGCCTGGCTAAGAAGAGCTGTTGAAATTTTACCTGCAAACGTGATTGTGTCTTGCTGAATACAGTGAGACAATATTGCACCCCACTGCAATATTGATGGGGTGACACCGGCTCTTAAGTGTGGGAGGGATAGACAATAACACTAGAGACAGAAATTGTGTCCATGCAATAGGTTAGATATGGAGCAACATCCTGTCATAAACAAAGTTTGGCCTCACCTGTGTAGAAGGGATCAGCCTAGGTTTACCGTATCATAGCCTTGCAGAAACTCTGGACAAAATCCTGATGTTCCATTAGCTTCAAGAGCGGGGCTGAGTCAGAAAATAGTTCAATGCAGTTTTAGTTCTCGGTACATGAAAAGGATCGATTTTCCTGTAACATAATAAGGAACACTGTACCTGGCTGCTGCAGGGCTATGGTGTTTGCAACAGGGATGGGACTTTGGCAGGCCAAGGAGTAGGAGGCAAGAACAAGCCACGAGTTGTATGCGTGAGACCACAACAACAGATGGGGCTGGAGGCAAACCATCCCAATGAAAATTGTTCATGGGTGAAGCAAAGACCTGCTTGCGAAAACCTGTGTCTGAACTTGCCCACGCAGAGCGGGTGTTTGAGTCTCAGTCCAAGCCTTCCTGGAAGCTCAGCGGTGTAAGAGGTAAGAATCAGAGCAGAAGAGATCACAGGGTTCGTATCAGTAGAAGGTACAGACTAGGTAACAGAGTCCAAATCCAGCAGCTCCTTTATCCTGTAACTCATGAGGACAAGGGGAGTTTTGCAGAATCATAGCTTCAGGCCTTTGGATGGTTTGCAAAAAGGCATCTTGCTGCTGATGCACGTGAATTGCTCTCAGCTGAGTTCTGAGTACAGAGCATGGGTGGCGTTTGAGCTGTCTTAGTTTTATCCACTCCCTCTGTATCATCACCATCACAGGCAGTGGAAGAATTGCACAAAGGGTTGCTCAGCTGCTTTCCCATCACAGCCCCCAGACTGCGACAGGAGGTCTAGAAAGCTTGGTTTGTGTTTTTGTCCAGTCTACAGGAGACTGAAAGGAGCCGCAGCAACAGGCTTCAAACATGTGAAAGGTCACTGCAGAAGGGAAGGGAATAACCCATTCTCTTTTCCCACTGGGGAAAAGTCAAACTCATGTGCCTGAAACAAAGTGAGAAGATTTAGGTCAATACCATGAACCATCTCTAAATAATAAGGTGAGTGAATCACTTCCTGAGTAGGCTGGAGGATTGGAGGGCTGTTAAAGGCATGTCAAAATAACATCTGTCAGGCATGGGCTAGGTTTAGTTAATCCTGCCTTGGAGAAAGATGGGTTAGCAGCTCCCAAGGTCCTTTCCCATTCTGTGTTCAGTGATTTCACCAGTCCTCATAGTATCCAGGGACCAAATGCAGCTATTAAAAGCTTTGAAAGATCCCTACTGGTTTGTGCTTCTTCCATAAAAAAAGAAAAACAAACCAGAACACCCAACAGACTCACCCATGGTTTATTTAGGAAGGAAAAAGATATTCACAGGGAAGGAAAACATCCTCCATTTAATCCGTAGCCAATGCTTAAGGGAGAACTTTGAGAGGAACCAGGTCCTGCAGTGCTTTCTACAAGCAGGCATAACTTCTCCTTCGGGAGCAAAAAGATACAGCACAGCCAGCACAGCCACCTCTCCCGTAAGTGCCTCCAGATTCTTGGATTTGTGGCTTTCAACCTTTCTCATTATAGATCTTCACAAGATTTTCTCCCTTTGAAGATGCAGGCCCCATACAGTGAATTTAAACTGGCCGGCAAAAGGCTTGTTCTCCTTAATTACCTTTCACAGACCTTTCAGAAATAGGGGGTCTGCAGACCACAAGGCAAAGGTCACTTTGTTGAAGAGAGTTCAGATTTAAGCTCTTCAGATTAAGTTCAGATTTAAGCAACCAAGGGATCAGGCATCTGAACGTGGTATTTCCTGGGGCTCTACCTTGGATTATGCTCCTAGGAAGCAATTTGTATTTTGAACATTTTCTTCTACTGGACAGGCCAAAAAGCAAGCAGTTTAGAGTCAAGAAGACTGTGGACAGGCAGAGAGAAAAAAAAATTATCTTTTTGATTAACAATGACAGACTGGTCTATAAACCCCCTGGGGCTCATCAACAACCTCATCGTAACTGCCATGCCATTTCTCACGCGCTCAGAGATGTAGCTGGCTGTTCGCTCACATGCTGGACATGGTGTCTTCCTAGGCCATGTGCAACCCTCACGAAGTACCCTGACGTCACCACCATGAGATAGATGTGTGCATCTCACAGCAGTGACACCCCGCCTCGTGGTGGTAACGGGAGTTCCTCACTGCTGCTTTTGCCTGGAGAGGGGCTGCCAGGAATTTCTGTTTCAGCTCATGCCCCAGAGGGCTGGAGCATGGAGCGCTGTCAGCAGAGATCGAAATGGGTTGTGCTTGGCAAGCACAGTGGAAAGGAAAAAGAGGGTGACCTAGGAGCATTGCTGTTCTCACTTCATTTTTCCATTGCATCCGCTGCTTTTTTTTTTTTTTAATCAAGCCCAAAGAGAGAAACAGAACAGACACAAAATATAAACAAGTTTTCTCACCGTTAAGTGCTACAGGAGGGGAGCATCGTCAGAGAGAGGAAAGCAAGAAGGTCTGGGTTATAGTCTCCATCCTTCCACTCACCCCCTCTTCTGTCTTTCATCCCTTCCAGTCCTGCTTTTTCTACAGCATCCCACCGCCACTGCCACTCAGGGTGCTGAGCTGACGTTTGCACTGATGCCTGGACAGGGTACCAGACAAAGAATTATATCACTCACAGGCTGGCTCTGAAGAGACATTTTTGGAAGCGCCTCAGCATTCCCCACAGTGTATTGTCAACAGATACAATGGCTCAAATATGACAGCAATTGAAGGCAACAGGAATGTTATTGTCATCTGTGTTGCTGGGAGCAGCTTCTTGCTGCTCAGAGGGGCCGGGCGTCTTTGTGAAGCACGGACAAGGCCACGGCTCAAAGCTCAAACCAGATAGAAAGTGCCCGTCTCCTGCAGCACCACCTCCAAACTGTCTCTGGCAGAAGCCGAATGTCATTGGCATCTACCTCCCCTAAAGAAACCTGGCCCTTGCCAACTGGTCTGATGAGCGTGGGGCTCAGGGACGTGATGTGTCCACCAGGAAACCTGCTTTGCCCTTCCCTACAGGCAGCTCTCCCGCACTGCCTCCCTCCCTCCACCCCCGTGCAGCAGGAGAGCTACAGCACACGGGTTACCCGTGCTCCACTCCAACAGTCCGGCAATGTCAGCTGCCCATTTCCATGACAGAATCATGGTCCGTAGAAAAAGGTTTGCAGGGGACACGATGCCAGCAAAGGTCTGTTTGGAGATGATTCCCTTTTGAGTCAGAATCTCACCCGCAGGACCCATGACAACCAATCTGCCCTAGAACTGGATCCAGGCAAAGGGCATTTATTCTTCTGCGTTTGGCAATGTTACCATCCTGGCAATGGGCACAAGGCAGACCTCTTGGTCTGTTCCCTAGACTTGGCTCCCTTGTCGCTGGCAGAGCTGCAGGGGCTGAGGGAATCGCAGCTCTTACAAGTCTCAGACCCAATCATGTGCTTGCCCACAAGAAACGTTTTCAAGCTGGAGAAGCGTTTACTCAGACCTGGAAGCAGAAAAGCCAACAATTCTTCCCACCATAATGTGTCTCTGAAACCAACAGTCACCATGAATTGCCTTGAAGCCGAACAGCACCCAAAAGCACGCTGGTCCTAATGCTGGGAACAAGACTGTGTTTACACCCTGCTGCTGTGTGTAACCTCAGGCAAGTCACAGCCTCGGTTGCCTGTGAATCAAACCTGCTAAAAGTAACTTCTTCTGATCTTGCTTTAACTCTCCAAGAACATGGATTCCTCCACAAACCCAGCATGTACCCATCTTTGCATTTAGCCAGAAGATTTTACAGCTGTGCTACAATGACCAGGTGCTGTGGGGCTGCGGCCGTGTCCCTTTAAATGCTGCTCCTTTATTTCAAATGCCTCTTGCAACCCTCCTGTAACCTGAGCAGCCAAAGCTGGTGCTGGCACTGGAAAGTGGTTACATAATGTCCAGGAGGTGAAACCCTTTTGGCAGGGTTTGAAAGGAGATACAGGTGGAGGCTCCAATCGATGGGGCGAACACCCACACGTCCCAAGGAGCCCAGGAGAGAGGAGATGGACCGTTTATGCCATGAAGCATGGACAGATCTGGACAACAAAGTGATGGCACTGCTGGTAAATGGGGCAAGCCAGACCTGTCCAAGTCAGAGAGAAGCTTTTTTGGGAGCAGCCCTGTGGAGAAGGACTCGGGGGTACTGGTGGATGAAAAGCTGGACATGAGCCGGCAGTGTGAGCTCGCAGCCCAGAAAGCCAGCTGTATCCTGGGCTGCATCAAGAGCAGCGTGGCCAGCAGGTCGAGGGAGGTGATTCCGCCCCTCTACTCTGCTCTGGTGAGAGCACACCTGTAGTACTGCATCCAGCTCTGGGGTCCTCAGCACAGGAGAGACATGGACCTGTTGAAACGGGTCCAGAGGAGGGCCACAAAGATGTTCTGGGGGCTGGAGCACCTCTCCTATGAGGACAGGCTGAGAGAGTTGGGGTTGTTCAGCCTGGAGAAGAGAAGGCTCTGGCGAGACCCTATTGCAGCCTTCCAGTACCTAAAGGGGGCTTATAAGAAAGATGGGGACAGACTTTTTAGTAGGGCCTGTAATGACAGGACAAGGGGTAATGGTTTTAAACTAAAAGTGGGTAGACTGAGACTAGATAGGAGGAAGAAATTCTTTACGATGAAGGTGGTGAAATGCTGGAGCAGGTTGCCCAGAGAGGTGGTAGATGCCCCATCCCTGGAAACATTCAAGGTCAGGTCGGATGGGGCTCTGAGCAACTTGATGTCAATGAAGATGTCCCTGCTCATTGCAGGGGGCTTGGACCAGATGGCCTTTAAAGGNTTGCCTTGAAGCCGAACAGCACCCAAAAGCACGCTGGTCCTAATGCTGGGAACAAGACTGTGTTTACACCCTGCTGCTGTGTGTAACCTCAGGCAAGTCACAGCCTCGGTTGCCTGTGAATCAAACCTGCTAAAAGTAACTTCTTCTGATCTTGCTTTAACTCTCCAAGAACATGGATTCCTCCACAAACCCAGCATGTACCCATCTTTGCATTTAGCCAGAAGATTTTACAGCTGTGCTACAATGACCAGGTGCTGTGGGGCTGCGGCCGTGTCCCTTTAAATGCTGCTCCTTTATTTCAAATGCCTCTTGCAACCCTCCTGTAACCTGAGCAGCCAAAGCTGGTGCTGGCACTGGAAAGTGGTTACATAATGTCCAGGAGGTGAAACCCTTTTGGCAGGGTTTGAAAGGAGATACAGGTGGAGGCTCCAATCGATGGGGCGAACACCCACACGTCCCAAGGAGCCCAGGAGAGAGGAGATGGACCGTTTATGCCATGAAGCATGGACAGATCTGGACAACAAAGTGATGGCACTGCTGGTAAATGGGGCAAGCCAGACCTGTCCAAGTCAGAGAGAAGCTTTTTTGGGAGCAGCCCTGTGGAGAAGGTCTCGGGGGTACTGGTGGATGAAAAGCTGGACATGAGCCGGCAGTGTGAGCTCGCAGCCCAGAAAGCCAGCTGTATCCTGGGCTGCATCAAGAGCAGCGTGGCCAGCAGGTCGAGGGAGGTGATTCCGCCCCTCTACTCTGCTCTGGTGAGAGCACACCTGTAGTACTGCATCCAGCTCTGGGGTCCTCAGCACAGGAGAGACATGGACCTGTTGAAACGGGTCCAGAGGAGGGCCACAAAGATGTTCTGGGGGCTGGAGCACCTCTCCTATGAGGACAGGCTGAGAGAGTTGGGGTTGTTCAGCCTGGAGAAGAGAAGGCTCTGGCGAGACCCTATTGCAGCCTTCCAGTACCTAAAGGGGGCTTATAAGAAAGATGGGGACAGACTTTTTAGTAGGGCCTGTAATGACAGGACAAGGGGTAATGGTTTTAAACTAAAAGTGGGTAGACTGAGACTAGATAGGAGGAAGAAATTCTTTACGATGAAGGTGGTGAAATGCTGGAGCAGGTTGCCCAGAGAGGTGGTAGATGCCCCATCCCTGGAAACATTCAAGGTCAGGTCGGATGGGGCTCTGAGCAACTTGATGTCAATGAAGATGTCCCTGCTCATTGCAGGGGGCTTGGACCAGATGGCCTTTAAAGGTCCCTTTCAACCCAAACCATTCTATGAGTCCACCAGACAGGAGACCCGCACAGATGCTGTTCACCCTGCACATGTTTCAAGCATCGCCCTTTGGTGTCCGAAGTTGTCAAGCCAGCCACGTGTTCACTGAATTGTATCATGTCTTCCCTCTCCTGATGCCACCCCAGCTCAGGGAGCATGCAAACGCAGGAGGACCCCCAGACAGAGCAGGGGAGGTGCTGGGCAATGTGCAGGTGCAAACCTCACCACACATTGCCCCAGCAAGCGTGCCATGCCCCGGAGCCAGCTTCTCTGCCAGCCGGAGCCCCGCTGCTCCCAAGGGCAGGGTTTGGCTGTGGCAGGCTGGCCCTGGCGCGTGTGAGCGGCAGGGCATGTATCCTGTTTCTTCGCACGGGCTCGCTGGCTCATGCACGGCTCTGCAGTGGGACTGTACAGGCTCAAGCCACCCCATCGCCTCATGGGTGAGGTCTGAGGCTGGTCCCACCCCTGCTGCCAGGGGAATTGCTCCGACCTGTAAAGGCAGGATTTTGCCCACAGCATTGTTTTTCTCCAGTCATGCAAATTAATTTGCTGGTAATCGAGAAGAGTGATCTAACCAGTGCTCTGCACCATCTACCCGTGTCAGAGCTGCTGGGATTCCTGTCCTCCCTTTCTCCCTGCTCAAAGCCCTGGAGCTGCCAGCTCGATGTAGCTGCCAGGAGAGAGCCGACTTCCTGTGCTGCCAGCTTGTCTGCAAATAAACACCCATCAGCTGCTTTCTCCTGCGTGACCCATGCAAAATATTTGGGCCTTGGCTGCAGAAAGCCCTGCACCCTGCTTCTTCCTAGCCCTTGCATGGAAGCTGCAGTGCTTTCCCCTGCCTGGTTGAGCACATTCCTTCTTCCCTCCCCGCTTCGCTCTGCCCTGCAGCAATTTCCAAAGCATTTTTGTGGCATTTGAGACTCGAAGGCAAATTCATGAGATGTGGTTTCCGTCAAGTGCAAGTGCCGTTAGCCCCGAATCCTTGCTAGCGTGCGGGGCGATGGGGCTGCAGGGGCTGCACAGGGCACGGGCACTGGCCATGCTCCTCTCCCAAGGGTCGGTGTGTGCTTACTGTTTCACAGCTGGCTCCTTTTAAGTGGAATTAAATTGCTCTCCATGAGCTGATTGGGAAAGTATTGTGTCTGCGCTCTCTCTCCCATGTTCCTGACAGTCAAAATCATAATTATGTGGCCAGGGAAACAATGATTATTACCCATAAGCATGGGAACAGCTTTTGCTATTCAGCTTTATGGGAATCCATACAGCTCCCATGGAAGGGGATTATTTACCTAGGCCCTGAGAAAAAGCCGAGGAGCCCGTGTGCTCCTTCTGGCTATTGTATTGCCGAATCCCACGGCGATGCGGCCGGCGAGCAGTTTCCTCTAGCTGTCATTAATCCTTGCATGCTTGACTGCCTCAGCACGTGACATCCTTTGGGTCACCGGCTGCTGGGAAGCCTGGCCATTGTTTTGGGGCTTTTGTCCCAGACAGAGGGCTTGCTGGAGCTGAGGAAACCAGCTTCGCAGGCGTCGCACCGTCACGGTGACTGAGACTGGCTCACAGCCTGATGGTCGCTCAGGCCCTTCCTAGATCTACTGCTGGGAAGCCACTGGGATCTGGAACTGTTTTGATGAGGATGAAGGAAGGCCTGGCCCTGGGATGTCCCAGTATGAGCCGTACTGGCCCCGTGTGAGTGAGCTTCCCTGCATGCCTGCAGCTGCCAGGGGGTGGCTCCACCACCGCAGCCCCCACCCACGGATGGGTTGGGACACCAGGGACCTCTCCACGTCCTCCTGGTCCCTAACTCCCAGCTGGGTCTTCTAGTCCCTGCAGTTTCAATTCAACGCATGAACTGAAGCAAAGGAGATGTTCTTTTTCTATAAGAGCTAAAAGAAAGCTTCCAGAGGAGGCTTTTCAGTAGGAATGGTGCCCATGGCATGCATGGGCACACATGTGCATGGACGGTGTCGGGGCACACAGGAAAACTTAAACAGGCCATTCCTTCCTTGTCGTGGGCTTATGGAGACCTTTGTGTTTGCTCATCCAAAAGACACTTGCGGTGGCCATCAGGAGGTGGGAAGGGAAGAGGAAGATGTGGGAGATCAATATCAGTGATTCAGCCATCATTAGTCCATCACCGTCACAAACAAGTGGGCACACAGCAACGCTTGAGAGCAAGCCCGCAATAATAAACCTGCAGCTACAGGTCAGCCGTCTGCAGGATCTCGAGCTGCCATATAATAACCAGGCAGCATATCTTCTCCCGGATGCCATCAAACCAACCCACTGTTTTCCTGGCCAAGCCAGAGCGAGAGGGCCGGTGCTTGGGAAGGCCCTCAGCTTAACAAAGTGTGGCACCAACCCTCACAACTCTAAAATGTACAAGGGGCAACGGGCACAAACTGGAGCACAGGCAGTTCCACCTGAGCGTGAGGAGGAACTTCTTCACTGTGAGGGTGACCGAGCCCTGGCACAGGCTGCCCAGGGAGGCGGTGGAGTCTCCTTCGCTGGAGATATTCAAAACCTGCCTGGATGCGTTCCTGTGCACCCTGCTCTGGGGTCACCTGTTTTGGTGGGGGGGCGGACTGGGTGATCTCCAGAGGGCCCTTCCAACCCCTACCATTCTGTGATTCCATGATTCTGTGATACTTATGGGCTAAGCTGGTGCCTTGCTCAGCTGAAACTGGACACTTCATGAATAGGGGTTTAAGGGGTGGATTCAGGAAAGACTAAGCGCAGCAGAACCTGGTGAGAAGGAATTTTTATGGGATGGCAAATTTGGGTTTAGTCTTTGCTTACAATAGGTCTTTGTCCAGTGGAAATCTTAAACTGTTCTTGGAGTTGGGGTATGCAACTTCTGTCCTCTCGTTACAAGCCATAACTTGCTCAAGAGTTAATGTAGATTGCTGATACCTTTAACCGTTGAAGTGGGCTGTTCAAAGGCAGTCCTACTGGTCTGCTGGTTCTGGACACACACGAACCTTCTTTTGTTGTACCTCTGTAGAGAGTATTAAAATTAGGACTGCTCTGATGTTAATTCCATGGGTTAATTCCTGGTTTCTACAATGTAATTCAATCCCTTGATCAGGTGTAGTATATCCAAGGAACAAACATATATTAACTGAGATCTAGGCTCAAAAGAGATGTAGCATCCGTACTGCAGAATGAAGAAAAACTCCCATACCGTGTTACAGCCCCGAGCTGTGAAGCACCAAGTTCTGCAAACGATTTTTACGGCGGGAACCTTAGAGGAAGGAAAAGAAACCTGAGTGTTTTCCGAGGCAGGGTTCGAAGTGGGTTTATAGCTCTGATGGGAAAGTCTCTTTTCAAGGTTGCTTCTGCCTCAACACAAACTACACTTCAGGGACAGCTCAGAAGGAAGCAAGTTGCAGTTTCTTCCCTTTTGATGATGCCAGGCAATGCACCAGCGAGCCTGGAAAGAGCTGCCTTTTCTTTCTCTAGGTGAGGCGCACAGCTGGGAATGCCGGCATGTGGGAATGCCCCTACATTGCTCCCGATTCCTGTTCCTCCCTCCCAGGGCTGCTGCAAGGCCACGGAGCAAAGCAGCCAGCTTCAACAGCCTGCCGGGTTCTGCNTCAATATCAGTGATTCAGCCATCATTAGTCCATCACCGTCACAAACAAGTGGGCACACAGCAACGCTTGAGAGCAAGCCCGCAATAATAAACCTGCAGCTACAGGTCAGCCGTCTGCAGGATCTCGAGCTGCCATACAATAACCAGGCAGCATATCTTCTCCCGGATGCCATCAAACCAACCCACTGTTTTCCTGGCCAAGCCAGAGCGAGAGGGCCGGTGCTTGGGAAGGGCCTCAGCTTAACAAAGTGTGGCACCAACCCTCACAACTCTAAAATGTACAAGGGGCAACGGGCACAAACTGGAGCACAGGCAGTTCCACCTGAGCGTGAGGAGGAACTTCTTCACTGTGAGGGTGACCGAGCCCTGGCACAGGCTGCCCAGGGAGGCGGTGGAGTCTCCTTCGCTGGAGATATTCAAAACCTGCCTGGATGCGTTCCTGTGCACCCTGCTCTGGGGTCACCTGTTTTGGTGGGGGGGCGGACTGGGTGATCTCCAGAGGGCCCTTCCAACCCCTACCATTCTGTGATTCCATGATTCTGTGATACTTATGGGCTAAGCTGGTGCCTTGCTCAGCTGAAACTGGACACTTCATGAATAGGGGTTTAAGGGGTGGATTCAGGAAAGACTAAGCGCAGCAGAACCTGGTGAGAAGGAATTTTTATGGGATGGCAAATTTGGGTTTAGTCTTTGCTTACAATAGGTCTTTGTCCAGTGGAAATCTTAAACTGTTCTTGGAGTTGGGGTATGCAACTTCTGTCCTCTCGTTACAAGCCATAACTTGCTCAAGAGTTAATGTAGATTGCTGATACCTTTAACCGTTGAAGTGGGCTGTTCAAAGGCAGTCCTACTGGTCTGCTGGTTCTGGACACACACGAACCTTCTTTTGTTGTACCTCTGTAGAGAGTATTAAAATTAGGACTGCTCTGATGTTAATTCCATGGGTTAATTCCTGGTTTCTACAATGTAATTCAATCCCTTGATCAGGTGTAGTATATCCAAGGAACAAACATATATTAACTGAGATCTAGGCTCAAAAGAGATGTAGCATCCGTACTGCAGAATGAAGAAAAACTCCCATACCGTGTTACAGCCCCGAGCTGTGAAGCACCAAGTTCTGCAAACGATTTTTACGGCGGGAACCTTAGAGGAAGGAAAAGAAACCTGAGTGTTTTCCGAGGCAGGGTTCGAAGTGGGTTTATAGCTCTGATGGGAAAGTCTCTTTTCAAGGTTGCTTCTGCCTCAACACAAACTACACTTCAGGGACAGCTCAGAAGGAAGCAAGTTGCAGTTTCTTCCCTTTTGATGATGCCAGGCAATGCACCAGCGAGCCTGGAAAGAGCTGCCTTTTCTTTCTCTAGGTGAGGCGCACAGCTGGGAATGCCGGCATGTGGGAATGCCCCTACATTGCTCCCGATTCCTGTTCCTCCCTCCCAGGGCTGCTGCAAGGCCACGGAGCAAAGCAGCCAGCTTCAACAGCCTGCCGGGTTCTGCGGTCCCGTTGTGACATCCTGCCATGACTAGCAGCAATCCTGGGCCTGCAGCAGGAGCCTCCCTCCTCCTGCAGGGGCATTGGGCGAAACTGCAGCTTTGCGAGTGGCAGAGAGATTATTTTGATGCTGCAATCGCTCCTTTATGGTAACACATTGCTTTGTGAGGTACTAATGGATGAGGAGAGGGCTGAGAAAACTACCTTTTATACCAGCCAGGCAGCCATGTCAAAAGTGCAGCCAGGATCTGGAGAAGGTGGCCCCCGTGAGTGGAGCTGTGCTGCTGTCCCTGCACTGCCACCCAGGCAAAGGACACAGGCAGACTCTGTGGGTCTTCCCAACCCACACAGCATGGGGCTGCCTCAGAGACCCCCGAGCTGGTGCATTTCATGGCCCTGTGCACGGTGCTGGTTCAGGGCTGGGGCTCGCCACTGTGGCTCCGTGCCTGGGCTCCCTGCCCATACCTCGAGTGTGGAGCTGCAGGGCCCCAGCTGCCTAGCTGACCCAGGCAGCCTCGACACCTTGCAGGGAACACAAAGCACCAGCATGGCCCAAAGGGACCTGCCTGAGGTTCTCTGGGGAGCCTCAAAGCTCCAAGCTCCGACTCAGCCGCCTGGTGAATGCAGAGCCACCCTAGATCCCACAAAGCAGCACGGAGGAGCAGTGTGATGCTGGCCTTGGGCATCCGTCCCTCCATCTTCTCCCTGATTTTGCCCAGAGAGCAGCACGCAGGGAGCAGAGGGACACCCTTCCCCTCCCACGTGCTCAGCGGATGTGGAGTGCGGTGGCAGCCGGAGAGAGCCGCTTTCTCCAGCACAGTGCCACTATTGTCTGGCTGGGCTCCGGGGCCTCTCACCCCCACCAGGCAGGCACAGTCGGGATCTCCACGGCCCAGCAGCAGAGATGACAAGGTGAAGGGGACGGAGGCAAGCCTCCGGAGCCAGCAGCCCAGCTTTGTGTCTCCCGGCGCAGCCCCATTACTTTTTGGACTTTTGTGCAAAAGACAGTGTAAGGGAGGACACTAAGGTGGGGGCTGAAAAAAGGAAAATCTGAATGAAGAGGAGGCGGAAAGGAGAGGAGATAACACTGACATGCGAGGGGCGAGGCAGAGCTGGGCTGGGAGCCGGAGAGGAACAGCTGTGAGCCCCATGGGAGCCAGGCTGTGGGAAGTGACAATGCGATGGAGGGGAAGGAGCCAGCTCCCACTCTGGGACACGCGAGCCCTGCGCAAGGCTGCAATTAGAGAGAGGAGACAGCATGTCTGCGCAGGCTGGGAAGTCGCCTTCTGCCACAGATACAGGTTCACGCAGGGGCTGGTGCAGAAACGCACCGCCTGCTCCATGCCCCTCCACACAGCTCCCTTCAACTTGCAACCCCAGGAAGCCAAAAGCTGTGGGGGCAGGCTCTGGCGGTACCTGTGGAGACTTCCTCTGAGGTGGAGGGGGCTTTGCGGTCCAGAGCTGGGATGAGGTGTCGGTGGTGCGTTGTGCTTGCCATTGCAGCTGCACAGCTGTGCCAGTGCCCCCTCCCCGGGTCAGCCCTCCTCTCCTGGCTGCCCTGGGCAGCCCCCTCCTGCCTCCTAAAATAGCCACTCGAATACCAACATCGTCAAGCAGGTTGCTCGACCACCCACCTCTCGCAGCCAGCAACGCGCCCTTCGGCAGGCTTTTGGGATTTTCTCGGATGAAGGATGCTACAGACATATGCGACTCCAGAGCAGAAGCTCTGGTTTTAGTGTTGTCCTCTGCATTATGATTATCCAGTCCCCGATGGAAAATTCAAGTTTGTTTGGAAACAAAGTCTCTGGGTTTGGCTTGGAAAGGCTCAGAGAATACCGCACAAGGGTCACAAACTTTTAACACGAACTGTGTTTGGCTGGGGCTGTATGAGGGGAGGGAAGCAGAGAAGGAATAGGAGCACACATCTTGTTTTGCTACCGCAAAGCTTGGCTTCGCTCTCCCTGGACATAAAGGTCCAAGCAAAGAGTCAGATGCTCTAAAAAGAAAGCAAACGAGCAGCGCAGCCAGAGCAACTGATTTCTAGATTTGCTTTTTACGGTTCATTTTCACCACCCAGCCAAGAAGCGGATGAAATAGAGCTCCTGCGACCTTCCACTGGAGTCACAGCAAAGGGAGATGCTCGAAAAAAGCCAGCAACTGATCGCAGAATGAGAAGAAAGAGGAACGCGCCAGTGAGACAACACTGGGTTTTTTGAAATATAAAATAATATACTTCAGACTTGCAGTGGTTTTTGCTTCCTGCTCAACAGTTTTAAATGAGCACAACTTGCTTTCCTCTTCTGCTGGTCATTTTAAGAGCTTTTTTCTGAGCGGAAATGAAATTTGAGGCGTGGGAGGAGACCTGCTGGTCTCCCTGCCGTTCTCACCTGCGTGGGAGCAATGGGAGCGATGACTTAAGGCAGCACCACGTATTGACCGACCTGTCAGAGAGAGAAGCATGGAAGATTACCAAAGCATATTTAGAGCTGTGCAGCAATAACAGCTAATTTGTTTTTGCTTAAAGACCAGTTAGGGTTGGTTTTGTTTCATTTTGAAGACATTTGGACTCCAAAGGTCATTTCCGTGGAATAACAATGCTCCTTTCAGAAAGGGGCACCGGCAGGGTCTCCGGTACACCCAGTGTGCCTGGTCTGGTTTGAAAGCCAAAGCCACGGCTCAGCCAGGCGAGCATCCCTGGGGCTGCCCTGTACACGGTCGGCAGCTGGCCGTCCCAGTGCCCCGCCACCAAAAGCACAGGAGCTCAGGAAGGATTTTCAGCTTCTCTGCAGGATGTCTGCAAGCACCCAGTGCCTATTTGTCAGTAAAATGAAGATAGCATCCAGCCCTTTCTCTCCCCCTCGCCCCAACCTCAGCTGCGCCCTGTGCCTTCTGGGAGCACTGGCAGGGGTGGCGCATCCCCAGCAGGCAATGTATGGCCAGGTGTTTTCCTCATCCTCATCAAATAGGGCATGAGGACCAGACACAACCACAAATATTGGTTTAAAAAATAGTTTGTTTGTAGTGTGTGAATGTTTTCCAGGTGCTGCTGACTTTAAGTGGCAGGTGAACGTGCCTCACTGACTCCAGTGAAGTTGGTACCATGATGCATCCATGTAGGTATGTCGAAGCAAGGCGATTTATCCAGCTCATGCAGGAAGCTTTCAGCACAGCTGGGAGAAAAAGCAAGCATCTCAGTTCCCTACCCCAGTTAGATGACATTATTTCTTTTCCTATATGCTTCCTAAATAGCTACTCACTCAGGCTTTCAGCAGGCAAAAAGTGATGGAGATGCGAAGAAGAAAACTTGAGGCTCAGGCTGTTCTCTGTCTTGCAGGCGTGTATTTGTCACAAATTATCTGTGTGCTGCAGTACAGCCGCAGGCATCACTTTCTGTCAGTAGAACAGTCTTCAAGTTTCAGGTCACTTTGCTTTAAAAGTAAACTATCTTTTATTCTGTGTGGGGAAAGAATCTGCAGAAAGAAAAAGCCTCTGGTTAAAAAAAGCTCCCCTGCTTAATGAGCACTGCTGTTTGCCACCCTCTTGGAAATTTGTAAACTCTTTTCACTGTATTTATCTAACCTTGCTATTTTTGGATTTGCCATATCTGTCTGCGCCGATGATGTGTGTACGGAGGGGAGAGTGTCTGCACTGCTTGGCTGGTATTTTTGGCCGGTGCATCAGTTGTTACCAGCATGTTCAGCAAGGCTCAGGTACCGCAGCAAGATGCAGAAGGGAGTCCTCATCCTCATCTCTCTGCCTCCTCTTCCTCCTCGGAGAGCAGCACTGCCCTCCCTGCCTTCCACGGTTCAGCAGTCCCCAGTCGAGACAGCTGGCACAGATGCCGCTGGGAGCGCTGAGGGCTGGAGGAGAGGGGAGGAGGAGGACAAGACAGCACGACCAGCTGCGGAGGTGCCGTCCCGACCTCCTCTCCCCACGCTGGCTCTCATGGCTGCAGGAAGGGTTGCTGCAACAGCTGAAGGAGGTCTGCGCTACTTCACCTTCCAGGGACATGGCAGGACCGCAACGGTTCATAGGAGAAGGCAGTTTCCTCCTCTGTTCTTCCCAAGGCCACCCTGGCGACTTCCCGACAGCCAGCTGCAGTGTGGGAAAGAGTGAGCATGGGATGAATGCAGCTGCCATGCACAGCAAGGAACCCACTCCCATCCACAGGGAGGCGTGGGTGTACACCTATGTGTGTGCACGCACGTGCGTGTGTATGTACCTTAATACACTACAGCTTACAAGACACTTATAATTTTAATTTTCTTGTCTTGCCAGAGGCCTTTCCAAACCAGCTCCAGCCGTGGCTGATGTGGGCTGCCCTATGCTGTGCCCAGAGGTGGGCTGCATGGGGGAGAAAGGAGCTGCCACTGCAGGAATGTCACCTCCACCCCTCCGTTTGCTACCAGGGATGCCCCAGCAGCAGGTGAACAGATTCCCCCGTGTCCCCTAAATAGCATCAGTGTGTGTTTACAGCTGAGACTGGGGGTGAATCCCAGCACTGGGCAGCAATTCACTCCCGTTCCCCCAGGCAGCAATGCCACAACAAGGGGAGGCCACCACGGCTTTCCCATGCTGTTGACAGGGAGATCTGGCCTGCCCCAAACAAAGTCCTGGCTGGAGCCACCATGCATCTACTAATCACACACAAAGCTCTTTCCGATTTCTTGGAGGCTTGTGGGAGCGATTTTTTTCAACTCCAGAGTTTTGATTAGGGCTTGTCATCCAGTAGCCAGGAGGTCACAGTGTCTGGATAGATCACAACCTGAACATCTGCATCCTATTACACAGCCTGGTGATTATTTTTCAACATTCCCCACGTCTTCTAGCAGTGACAGTAGCGATTAAAGCCCGGAGTGGATTCCTGAGTAGCGTTTCAACTTCCTTTACTTTCGCATCCTGATTGTAAACAGGAGAAAAGGGCTTTCCTTGGGCAGTAGGTCAGGAAGATCATGTGCCTTATGGTGATGCCGATGCACTGATGAAAGCCCGGAGATGTCAACTGGTACAAAGCAGCTGAACAAACCTGCCAAGGGGTGCCAACAATAGCAGGATGTCACTGCAGCTTGCAGGGAGGATGTTTCCATTCACTGATTTGGCTCCCGTGCCAAAAGCCGTCCACTGGCCCAAGGAATAACGCCATTGTCTCCAGGAAGTGGCCACAAGCAGACCATGGTGTATTAGAGCGAGCGGCGGGGATTTGGTTTCCCATCCGCAGTGCCAGATCAGCAAGAGGAGAAGGTGTGTGAGGTGAGCTCTGGGCAGAGCACCTCTGCGCAGCCTCATTTGCAGCTCTAAGTTGGTCTGGAACTCCTGTTACAAGGGGGTTCCATAAACCTTCTTGTTGGAGACTGGGACTTTATCGTTCTCCTTCCTGGGGGAAAGAGGGGAGGTGAGTCAGGGAGATCAAGCAGCCAAGAGGAAAAGGATTAGTCAGGTCAAGTCCATAGCAAGAGGCTGGAGCTGCCAAGCAAGCACTCCAGCTGGGAAACAGCCTCAAAATTGCCTGACCGAGTAAGGATTTTACTTTCTCTCCTCATTATGCAAGGAGGCATTAATGAGCCCACTTTTCTGGGCCATCAGGTTTGGGCTTATGCAGGTCAGCAGTCAACATTCAAAAATCTTTTTTCACCGTCATTTTCACTGCAAGGTTTTGTAAGGCAGCCGAGGGCAGG
The DNA here is from genome assembly GCA_013398225.1 of Steatornis caripensis. Classification (NCBI taxonomy): domain Eukaryota; kingdom Metazoa; phylum Chordata; class Aves; order Caprimulgiformes; family Steatornithidae; genus Steatornis; species Steatornis caripensis. The sequence goes on from VZSC01005840.1 coordinate 120,197, forward strand.
AAACCATCTGTAAGCGAGCAGGACTGCTCTGGGTGGGTCCCGGCACTGAAAGCAGCTGCCGTCTATGGTCTGGATCCAGCCAGCAAGGAGGGAGGACGCCGGACTCATCTAGCTGCTTGCCTCTTCCCTTGGGAAAAGGAGCCGCGGCACACGCCTGCACGCACGCCCTGCACAGCAGCTCCTGCCCGCTCTCCCTCACCACGTGCTTCTGCAACTCTTCCCATCCTTTTCCCTCTTTACCTGTTATTTCTCTTCTTGGCTATGTCTGTCTGTCTCTTCCTAGGCATTTGCAGGTGTCCTGTCCCCGTGCGCCTGCCTGCACGTGTGCCCACGTTCGCATGTCTCCTTGAGCCCCAGCACGTGCCTTGCTCTTAATAATTGCTCAGGTTGCCTAGCGGCTACATGCACATCTACGCACATCTGTATTTTTCTGCGCAGTTACGCTTACGTGCCTCTCCCTGCGTCTGCCTTCCAGCACCTGCCTACATCTCTGCTTGCATTTGTACATCTCCCTCCCCTGGCTCTTTTTATCATGGTAAACAGGACAGACACGTGCATCTAAGCCACGTGCACCCAAGTGGGCTCAAGAGCTGAGATGGAGGGATGGGGAGGAGGAGGGGGAACACAGAGGGGAGGGAAAGGGCTATTGGAAAAGGCCTAGGGGACAGCCAAACTTCTTGCTGCCCTTGCAGTGCTCTCATGGAAAAGATCCTGAGATAAGCCTGCTCGTTAAGATAAGACTGGGTGCCCGTGGAGCTGCAAGCCACCGAGCTGGAGAAGCGCCCCAGCTCTGGTTCAACCTCCAAGACAAGAAAGGGTGAGGGTGTCCTGAGGCTGCCACCTCTCTGGGGCTGATGGCGGTTGAGAGTGGGAGGCACAGATGCCTCCCGAAAGGGAGAGCTGCAGGGGCTTGGAAAAGACAGATGCAAGGCAAAAATACTCTGATTTCAGAAAAATGTGGGGTGAGCAATGGAAGACATTATAAAGTAGGAGTAATATTACTTCCCTCCCTCTCAGAGAAAGGGCGTCTAGGACTGCACGACCTAGCTTGTAAGGACCTCCACAGAGCCTTGGCTAAAACTTTGTCCCCCACACAACGATGCTGGCCATCACACCACACGCAGGCTGAATTGCCACTCGCAGCGGGGAGCTTTCTCGCCTTGCCCGCAGGTGTAGTGGGGCAAGGGTGGAGGATGCTGCAGTGAAGGCACGGAGGGATTAAGCAACTGAAAGCGCTAGCAAAGGGCAGGGAGCTATGGCAGCTGTGGGCAGCTTGGAGAGTGCAGAGGACCCTGGTGAGCCAAATCAGAGGATGCAGGGAGGCCAGGTGAGAGACCCTAGGGGAGGAGGGACCAGCAAGTTTTCCAGAGATGTAGCTGAGAGGAGGGATGGAGCAGGCTAGCTCTCGCCTCCCGTGTGGCACATGCCACGCAAGTGGTCAGAGCCACACTCGGGCAGTAGCAATGCCAGCGGCATTCCCATCTGCAGGGAGGCAAGGCAGCAGCTGTGCCGGGGTGTGATGCAGGGGTGAGGAAAGAGGAAGAGGCATAGAGGCAGGCACAGCCCTCAAAATAAGATAAAAATGAGTCAGCTGTACCATCTGATGACTAGAGAGGGTCCTGGAACATGTCAGCATTTCTATCATCTTGCTTTCTGGAAATTACCCAGCCTCACGCATGTTCTCCAGTGGAAAACTACTGCAACAGAAGTCACAAACGTGGCTGTGTGCCAGGCAGGTGTCAGGGCTGGCGAGACCGGCTGTGATGCCTGGCAGAGGGGCCATGCTGCTGGGTGCTGCTCAGACGTGGTGGTGCCGGACCCCGACCCAGTGTGTGCCGGGCAGCCCGCTCCCTGCATGGCTTTCCTTGTCCCGTCCAGCTGGAGCCAGCTCACCTGGGAGCAGCCAGCTCCTCCATTCAGGTACCTCTAGATGCACATCTGCCTCGGCTTCTGCATCCCACCCTCCCCTCAGGGGTGCCTGCCTGCAGACCAGCCGGCAAGGCCCACTGGCATGGAGGGCAGCAGCATTTGGCATTTTGCCTTTATCGGCGACACTGAATGCCCTGATGCTCGTGTGGATTCAGTAAAAGCAGTGAAGCCACACAGAGAGCTTTGCAGCAGAGCTTGGCTCCCCTCCCACAGGCTCCCGGAGCCCTGACCCAGGCTCCCATTCACGCTTGACCCATCAGCTGGTGGGCAACTTGGATATTCAGCTTATTTCTGGCCTTTCTTCACATATGACTAGCAGTTAATTTAAGAGACATGAAAAAAATCAGCGTGGCCAAGAGAGGGATGCCTGCAGCTGCGAGTGCTCTCAGGTACAGCAGCAAGAGGGGCCATCTTCACTGCGCATGGGGGAAAGATAAAAAAAAGAATCTCAATACTCTTCTTCCCCTTAACCAACCATTTAACTCCCTGTGCTTTCTGCTTGTTTCTTGCTATCTAATTCGATTTCCTCAGATGACTGTGTTTCAGGGCAGAAGCCCTGGTGCGGGGAGTGTGCAGGTCACCCAGTCCTCAGCCAGCCGCAGGCAAGGAGCGCATGTGTACCCCCATGCTCCCTGCATCCGGACTCCAGCCCTGGGGCACATTGCAATCTCCATCGCAGGTTAGGAGATAAGCAGCCCTCCCTTAATGAGGGCATGATATACCTGGCAAGACTATACCCTTCGTGGGGAACAACAGGCTCTTTCATGCCAGACGCAGGCACAGGTGGGAACAGTCACAGGACAGAGGGAACCATGGATGATAAAGGAGCTCAGCACCACCAGCCATAGGAAGCTGCCAGGGGTGTGGGGTCACCGCATCAGCCCCACACTGGCTGCTTTTGGGAAGGCCCAGGATGCCCCACGTTGGATTCCACCACCGCCTGCCACCTGGGAGGCAAAGTCCCTGCTGAAGGAGCCAAATCTTTACTGGGCCTATCTAGAGGCTCTGAATTATTAAGGAGCAGAGATATCTTAATGTGCAGGTGGAGCAGAGGGCTTTACATATGGCTGGTATTAAGTGTAATGGACCTCTAATGGCAAACCACCTTCTCTGATTGCTGCAGGATGGTTTCTCAGCTGTGGAATTACTGGGTTTGGTAGTCCAGCACAGCCCTTGGGAGCATTACAGCGAGCATGTGATGGGGAGATACCCCCTCCCACCCTGTTCTCTGAGAATATCAACAAACCGGCCTCTGCTTTTGCTGGATGAGCCCAAGACACCCTTTCCCTATCTCATCAGAGCAGGGAAACAAGCCTTGTTAGCCTACAAAACAAAAGCACGCTAGGTAAGGCCAACCAGTGATACCAGACAGAGAGGCATGAGGAAACACCATTGCCTTGCACACCCCTTCTGGGACTCACACGTAGCAGAGTTCCAAGCGGGTACCATGCACAGAGCCCGGGGCTTATCATGTCTGAGTGGCTGGGACAGATGTGCGCAGCATTTGTTCTGTAAAACTCGGGCTGTTTGTCAGCAATGAGGAAACCCTCATCAACCCTGGAACCAGACTTCTTCCCACCCCCTTGCCTGCATGTGATTAAGGTCATGTAAGAGCTGGCTGTTGTTTCCAAGCCTCCCGAATTTGCCAAAATTAGGCTGGATTTGTGGAAACTGCCTTCCCGAGACCTCGGGCACTTCCTGCTTCAAATACCAGGCCAAAAACAACACAGCAGTGCTTGCTCTCCCAAATTTTGGTATGACTCCTTTAGGCCCACACAAAGCCAGAAGTTATAAAACTCTTGAAGGTCAAATATTTTGGCTTTTTCAAGGCTGCTCAAGCAGATCATCGCTACGACACTGGGTACTGGAAAATTTTGGATGTTGACACTTCAGAGAAACATCATCTTCTGGATTCTGACACCGGTGCCACGTGATCCTTTGCTATTAAGTGGCACCTTGAGGTCAAAGGCATCTTGCCTAATGTTGAGCGGTTGTGAGAGCTGTTGCCACTTGTTATGGAGATCACCAAGTAACACTATCCTGGATCTGAAGAGTAGGAAAGGACATTACAGCTGACTGCCCTGCTGCACTGGGACAAAAAAAGGCTTTGCTCCAAGACTTCGTAATCAAATAGAAGATGAACAAGAAAGATGAAATAACCTGGGTGGAGAGGAAGCAGAGGGCAGGAGAAAAGTCTGATGTGTACCAGAGCTGCAGGGACTGAGGCTTTCTATTCCTAATTAACAGACTCACTTGTCTTATTTTCTGCTCTAACCACCACATTAGCCTTTTAAATATAGAAGGCTCCTCCCTGGCTATGTACACATCCAGCCGGCACCACCATCCATCTCAGCTACGTTGCCACAGGTTGTATTTTTAGAACCACTTGATGGGTGGATTAATCACTGCCTTTTTATTGCCAGCTCCTCAGCTTTTGGGGAGGGATAGGGGAAGTAACAAAAAAAAAAACAAAAACCAAAAACATTTGTGAGGCTTTCAAGCATCATGAAGATGGCTAAAAAAAGAGAGGATTTTTTTTTTAATGAACCTGTAGGGTTTTTATTTGCTGCTTAGTTCGAGAAATGTGAGGCTTGTAGGCTCATTTTTCGCACTTCCACACACACACATCTCAGGCCTGGAAAGATACTTCTTTATTTTAAAATGATAATGTGCTGTTTTTCATAGTTACATGACTCTAGGCTCTGGAGTAACTACTGTGAGTGCTTGTCAGTGCTGCCCAGTGCAGCCACCTACACAGAAATCTTGATATTTCCATCACGTTTAAGATGAAGAGCAAGGTCTCTCATTTTCTCTTTAGGGCTTTGAGAAGTAAGATTTAATATGAAAGCTATAGAACTGATTTACAAATAATTAGGATTGTTTGCAGGTTTGATGTACAAAACAGTACAAATTGAAAAGGGGTTTGGTTTCAGGTTTTGTTTTTGAAAAATTGTCACTATCAAGAGGGGAACTACCCAGATTTAAAAGTTTCCCTGTAGGTAACACAGACAAAAGCCCAATGGGACATAGAAGCAGGTCTGGGTGCGGGCTGAGGGGAAGACAGCAAATAGCATGCGTGGTGCTGGAGCTAAGAAGTGGGCAGGGAAAAAAAAAATAATAGGCACGACTTGCTGTCTCTCCATTGCCCTGCAGAACTTCAGCAAAGCAGCACTTCAAGCAGAAATCTCCCGTCCAAGCTGGTGTTTCTCATAGTGGAAATCCAACCCCCCCGAAGGACAGGGAGGGATTATTTTAACCTCTCGTTCAGAGCCAAGTCTCCAGCCGCGCTGCTACAGGCAGCATGCTGATCCGATGCTGTTACTGCTGCGGCGCGGCTCCAGCCCCTGCTCCTGGTCCCACCCAGCCCATGGCCATCCAGATTTGACTATGGCAGCGCTCCCGCTGCGGACAGATCAGAGATGGCTCCTTGCACTTTGCATACACCTGCTCCAGCCAGAGTGACTCAGCCTCACCCTGGCTTGCCGACCCCTGTTACTCTTCTGAAAACCTGGGTGACATGACTTGTTTGGTCACACCAGCACGAGGCCAAACGCTTTGGCCTCCCTGCAGCTGGCTCAGCTGCACAGACTGTCCTCACCCTGCTAGCTGCAACAGGGCCACGCTTATCCTCTGCGGTCCCCGCGCCTGCAGCTGGAAGCACCAGGCTGTGAAATGGGGACACATCTGCCTCACGGAACAGAAGATGTGTGTCCCCAGTACTTGGCGGCACGCTCACGAAAGGTACCAGTCTCCCTGCCAGCAGCCAGCCGCAGCAGGGGAGCATGTTTTTTACTGCAACTCCTTTGAGCAGGGGGCATCTATAGGGGCCAGGTCCCCCCAGCATCATAATTCCCACACTTCATCACCTTGCTCACCAGGCAGGGCTGGCTGCTGTGCTGCAAAGGACTGCAGCAGGAGAGGTATCCCTGCCGGGGTCACCCCTGCGTGGCTGCTCCCTAGGGGCTGTTGCAGGTTTTGGGGCTGGTGGCAGGGAGGGGGGATTGCTGGCAGGGCACACTACAGGGGAGCAGCCGCCCATGTGCTGTCCCCAGGGCTGAGCCAAGCTGTGCTGAGTGCCAGCAGGGAGTCATACCCACAGCCTGCTGCTCTTTGTGCCCTGGCTGCATGTCCCGGGGAGCGATGCCTTCAAAAGTCACATCACCCAGGGTTGAGCTGACTTGCTGACACAGGGCATGCCCTTGCTCAGCAATTAATTTGGATGCAAGTAGCATTTGCATGTTAATTGCTCTGCCTAAGTAACACCATGTGTGGAGGAAGAGCGAGTGCTTTTCCCCTACTCTGAAATAACTCCATTTATAGACAAGCTCTTTGAGACAGATGAGGCTTAAAGCAGATACCAAGCTACTGCCTACAGTTTCCACACAACATCACGCCGACTTTGTTGGACTGCTACATGGGATCAGGGGAGCCCCATATCAGAGGGGGCAGAAGCACTGTGCTAAGTAATACAGGCACCCCGTCAGGCCAGCTACCCTCACACGCAGACTTTCCTGCAGGCTGGCACAGCACCAGCTGCCTCAGTGAGCTGGTATCTGGACAGGTGGGAAGACATTTGGGCCCAGCGGATCTGATTACCAGCACAGAGTGCTGCTGTTAAGGAGGCACACGCCGCCATCGCAGCGCTAGCAAGCCAAAAAGTCTGGCATTAGGACTAAAGATTGCATCCAAAGTGCCTGGCTGCATCTGGACCCCACGCTGGCTGAGGATGCCTTGCTCCAAGTGAGGGTGACTGCAGTGCTCAGCAACCTGGAGCCTGCGCTATTGTCTGGGGAACAGGGGGTGGGGGCCATGAGCGGGCACCCTGCCCCAGCTCATCTGCAGGTTTAAAAGCTCTTCTGGAAAGAAGGAACCTGAGGAAGCTGTGTAAAAGGCTGCTGAGAAATATTTAAATATTTCTGTTTCCAGCATAGCTTGAGTCATTTGGAATGGAAAGTTTCCATTGCCAAATAAATCTAGCACACTCATTTAAAAGGCGGGGGGTGGGGAGGGGAGAAAAAAGGAAAAGAAAAAGGGCAGCTTTTGGTGTTGGCTTGAGGAACGTAACAGTGCAGTGGAAGCGCTGACACGCACCATCCACCAGCAGGTAACACGATGTTCTTGGCCCAAGCTGGAGCCGAGCAGCAGCACTGGGCAGCAGGGCAGGCACAGGGCAACGGGTGCGTTTGCCACCCAGGGAGAGCCCGCTCGCTCATGCTGGCGGCGCTAACGCAGAGGAAAATTTAGGCTTGGGTCACAACAAGCAAGGAAAAAACCCACGCACCTTCGCATGAAATTAAAACACATGAGCAGCTTTTCAGGAGGTGTTTTGTGGAGCTACCCAAGTCTGAAGCAAGGCTCTACGTTACCTGACCGTGACGATAAATTCAGGCCGGGGCACAGACACGCTCAGCTGCGGCTTCTGCCCAGGGAGGGCAGGTTATACTTTGGGCAGGGTCCCATGCTGTGCTGGATTACGCTGAAATCTAGGAGCCCTCTGCTTAAAGCACAGGTAGCAGGGTGGAGGATCAGCTCTACCGGCCCCGGGGCTCTGTGTGCTGTCCAGGGGACTGCGTTCCCCACATCAGGTTTGGGGGGGGGGGGCAACAGAAGGAGGTTACGGGGAGAAAGAAGGAGGTTTACGTGTGGGTGGACAGCTGTCTTGAAGCGGCCCTCGCCCGTCCTCATGGCTCTCGGATGCAGGAGCCGAGGAGGGAAGGTGCCGCTGGACCCGGCCGACTGCAGCCGCGGCCCCTGCGCGGAGCCGGCCCCTGCGCGGAGGGGCGCACGGCGGGGCTGCAGTGCACCCCAGCGGCCGCCGCTCTCCCGGCAAACCGAGGCCCCGGGGTGCCCCGTACAGGCAGAGCCGAGGTGGGACGAGGGCTCCCTCTGCATCCCCTGGGGCATCCTCACGGCTCCTCCGCCCTCCCCCCACCCGCGAGAGCCCCCAGCCCTCCCTTTCTGTGCCCCACCGACACCTGTCTGTCAGAAAAACCTTTCCAGTATTAAGGCCACTTTAGTGCCAGAAAGCTTCTCCCGTGAGCCTGTTTCCCCTCCGTCCCAGCCTCATTCCAGCAACACAGTGTGGCTCTGCAGCCGAAGGAAGACATTGCACGAGGCCCCCAGGCGCAAGGTTTGGGGAGCCAGGGCCTGCTCACAGCAGATAAGGGTGTGTGTGTGCATAAAAAGTAAGTAAATGGAGCAGGAACCTTGGTAGCACCTTCTTCCCCACCCCCAAAGAGACATGGGGGACAAGGGAGAACAAAACCAAAGCAACCCGGAGCCTCACCAGCCTCTTCGCCCCAGTGCTCACGGCTCTCCCAGGAGAAGGAGTAGGGAGATTGCACTGTGAAGGGCACACGCAGGCTATAGGGTATCAGACCTACCAGCCCCCTCCCCAGCTCATACACACCAGAGCCTACAAGCTCAGGGAGTAGAGGAGGAGGCAGTGAGCAGGGAGGGCTCTTCCTGGAAGGCGGCAGGCAAAGCTCAGACTTGGGGAGCTGCATGCTCTGATGGGCACCAGAGCTCCCAACTGCCGGCGGCATGGCCAGAGTGATGCCCTGCCACTGATGGGGGAGAAATAAATACAGGGAGGTCACCCTCCACCTGGAGGTGCAGCTGCAGTGCAGAAACTGTCCCTAAATGTAACATTAGGCCCCTAGTGTTTTTGTGCAGCTGACACACGGGCAGCCCACGGCAGAGCTCTTACCCAAGCCATTCGGACCAGGCAACAAAGCAGCATTGCCTCCCTGCAGCAGTTAAGTGGGATAGCATCCATGTATACACGCTGCCACTGTGTTTCTGGGCAGATAACGACAGCGGTCCAGATACTTAGCTTCCTGCACAGGCTAGAGAAACAGAATTACTGCAGATACTGCTACTTCTGGTCGGCCTGAAAAATACCACCTTTCCAGTCGCTCCTGCCATGTTGCGGGACCGGCTTTTAAACAGCAGCCAGGGCAGCAGTATATATAACGCTCTCCTTATGACAATCTTGCATTTACAGCCAGAAACTATTTAAACTAATGAACTATTTACATCCAAGGCACAAGATATGTTGCAGACAGAGCTCTGCAGTTTGACAAGAGGTGGCTCTATAATCACCAAGAAGAATTTAAACAAACAAACAGAAAGGAAACCATACCATTAAGACTATCAAATAACAACAGTGAGAAGGCAACACAGCATTACTAACAGCAGCAAATTTTCTGCACGCAGGAGCAGCCATACAGTCACAGACGACTTTCTTAGCTCAGCACACGCTAAGGAGTCAGGCCAGAGGACTGGGAGAGCCAAGTTCATGTCTGCCTCTCCCACCCACTGCTGTGTCACTTTGGACAAGGCACTGGTCATCCTTTTGCCCCATGCAGTGACAGAAGCAAGGCGAAGTCTAGAATATGTAACACTGCAGTCATGCCTCCCTCCCTGCTCCCAAAACGACATGCAGTACTACCTGTGCCAAATGGCCACACTCGGTAGAAGAAACTACAGCTCCCCCATCTTAAAAAGTCCTTCTAAATCCAGTTTGAGTCTTACCTGGTCTTCACAGGCTGTTGGAGGTGGGCTGATGCTTACAACGTGTTCTTGTCTTGCCCAGGCCAGGGAGAGGATGGGGTCTGAGGATTCTTTTGGAGATGTGGTGGTGACAAATTGAAGGGAAATGGAAGGAAGAAAAAGAGGGAGACCGGCTGATTTTAATGTCATCTTCTTTCAAAGCACTACCATGTGCTTTACATCACAAGTGTTTCAAGGAAGACTCCAGTGCCTGCATTTCATTTCATTTTGTTGTAGGGCTTTTCCAGCTCGTAAGAGCAGACTACTAAAAAAAAAAAAATCAATAAAAGCTAAGTTTGAATTGCAGCCTCTTACAGAGTGATATTTAGATTGAGCTGTTGTCCAATACATATAGGTAAGAACCACGACATTGTTTCCACATAACTCTGCTGTCAGTATTACAAGACTCTTGCTGGGCTGACATTAGTGTTTCTGTCTGTTAAGGCCCAGAATTTGACATGTATTATAGTTTTCCTTTATTATTAGCCATAGACCGGATCAGTGTCTCTGTGAACCGAGGAAACGGATGTGCCTGTTCATGCCTCTTGAGTTTTGTGCAAAACTTCAGTGTAGGCTTAGCACAGCAAGTCTGTGGGTATCTGACCAGCCTCTCAAAGAGCTATGCCTGCGGTGCCTGTCATACAGGGTAAAACAGAAATGTGTATCAGGGCTCTACCAGACTGCTTTAGGCTATATTTAAATTATTGAGTATTGCCAAAATAGCTATTTGGTTTTTGAGATATTTCCTGCTCAGAAAAACACACCCGGACCCCAGTGCTCTCCTGTTCACTAACCATGTGTTATGCAGAGCTCAGTGATCAGACACTGGGTTTGGATGCTGCCATGTTTTTCATAAATGACACGTATTTTGGACGTAAACAGTGACTGTTTGTTGAAGCATTGTTTTCTGTTTTCTTGTTTTGATTGTAGGCTGAAGACTCAAAGAGATGCAATTTGAGAGCACCAAGAGTGGCCTTTGCTGTGGTTTCCTAAGTAAAAGAGGAAAGTTTAATACTGTAACACAAATATGGATGTAGTCCTCCACTTTGTGTGGAAAAATTCTGCTCTCGTTAAATCCTAGCAAATGAAAGCAACCAGTTGCTACAGCTTCTCCATGCTGCAATCACATTTACGGCTTCGCCCACGCTGCCTGATGAGGTTGCTGCCACCTACACATCCCAGCCTCCTTCACATCCCGACCCCCTTTTCATCCCAACTGCCCTCACCTCCCGACCCCCTTCGCATCTGTGCTGGTGTTCGCTGGGGTATAGTTAATTTTTTTCATAGTAGATGGTATGAGGCTATGTTTTTGATTTGTGCTGAAAACAGCGTTGATAACACAGGGATGTTTTAATTACTACTGAGCGGGGCCTCACACAGAGCCAAGGCCTTTTCTGCTCCTCACACCACCCCTCCAGTGAGAGGGCTGGGGGTGCACAAGGAGATGGGGGGGGACACAGCCTGGACAGCTGACCCCAGCTGACCACAGGGATATTCTACAGCATATGACATCTTGCTCAGCATATAGAACTGGGGGAAGAAGAAGGAAGGGGAGGGATGACATTCAGAGTGATGGCACTTGTTTTCCCAAGTAACCGTTACACGTGATGGAGCCCTGCTTTCCTGGGNGGTGCCTGTCATACAGGGTAAAACAGAAATGTGTATCAGGGCTCTACCAGACTGCTTTAGGCTATATTTAAATTATTGAGTATTGCCAAAATATCTATTTGGTTTTTGAGATATTTCCTGCTCAGAAAAACACACCCGGACCCCAGTGCTCTCCTGTTCACTAACCATGTGTTATGCAGAGCTCAGTGATCAGACACTGGGTTTGGATGCTGCCATGTTTTTCATAAATGACACGTATTTTGGACGTAAACAGTGACTGTTTGTTGAAGCATTGTTTTCTGTTTTCTTGTTTTGATTGTAGGCTGAAGACTCAAAGAGATGCAATTTGAGAGCACCAAGAGTGGCCTTTGCTGTGGTTTCCTAAGTAAAAGAGGAAAGTTTAATACTGTAACACAAATATGGATGTAGTCCTCCACTTTGTGTGGAAAAATTCTGCTCTCGTTAAATCCTAGCAAATGAAAGCAACCAGTTGCTACAGCTTCTCCATGCTGCAATCACATTTACGGCTTCGCCCACGCTGCCTGATGAGGTTGCTGCCACCTACACATCCCAGCCTCCTTCACATCCCGACCCCCTTTTCATCCCAACTGCCCTCACCTCCCGACCCCCTTCGCATCTGTGCTGGTGTTCGCTGGGGTATAGTTAATTTTTTTCATAGTAGATGGTATGAGGCTATGTTTTTGATTTGTGCTGAAAACAGCGTTGATAACACAGGGATGTTTTAATTACTACTGAGCGGGGCCTCACACAGAGCCAAGGCCTTTTCTGCTCCTCACACCACCCCTCCAGTGAGAGGGCTGGGGGTGCACAAGGAGATGGGGGGGGACACAGCCTGGACAGCTGACCCCAGCTGACCACAGGGATATTCTACAGCATATGACATCTTGCTCAGCATATAGAACTGGGGGAAGAAGAAGGAAGGGGAGGGATGACATTCAGAGTGATGGCACTTGTTTTCCCAAGTAACCGTTACACGTGATGGAGCCCTGCTTTCCTGGGGATGGCTGAACACCTGCCTGCCCATGGGAAGGAGTGAATGGATTCCTTGTTTTGCTTTGCTTGTGTGTGTGGCTTTTGCTTTACCTATTAAACTGTCTTTATCTCAACCCACGGGTTTTCTCACTTTCACCCTTCCGATTGTCTCCCCCATTTCACCAGAGGGGAGTGAGCGAGTGGCTGCGTGGGGCTGAGTTGCCAGCTGGGGCAACATCCCAACCTCCATCAGTTCATCTCACCACATGGCTGTTGCACGTGGAGCAGGAACAGAAGGGATCATCTCAGGTCTTTGCTTTTGTTTTGGACTCTTTTTAACAACTCTTGAAGTACTTTGTTTGCCGGAAGGTGGGTATCCATATTCTAAGGTGTTGCTGTCCCCTTTCCATAGGCCCCTAGTCTGTGTGTATCATGGCGTTTGACTTTACTGCCTCTGATGTCTCACCGCTGTGCCTNCACCTACACATCCCAGCCTCCTTCACATCCCGACCCCCTTTTCATCCCAACTGCCCTCACCTCCCGACCCCCTTCGCATCTGTGCTGGTGTTCGCTGGGGTATAGTTAATTTTTTTCATAGTAGATGGTATGAGGCTATGTTTTTGATTTGTGCTGAAAACAGCGTTGATAACACAGGGATGTTTTAATTACTACTGAGCGGGGCCTCACACAGAGCCAAGGCCTTTTCTGCTCCTCACACCACCCCTCCAGTGAGAGGGCTGGGGGTGCACAAGGAGATGGGGGGGGACACAGCCTGGACAGCTGACCCCAGCTGACCACAGGGATATTCTACAGCATATGACATCTTGCTCAGCATATAGAACTGGGGGAAGAAGAAGGAAGGGGAGGGATGACATTCAGAGTGATGGCACTTGTTTTCCCAAGTAACCGTTACACGTGATGGAGCCCTGCTTTCCTGGGGATGGCTGAACACCTGCCTGCCCATGGGAAGGAGTGAATGGATTCCTTGTTTTGCTTTGCTTGTGTGTGTGGCTTTTGCTTTACCTATTAAACTGTCTTTATCTCAACCCACGGGTTTTCTCACTTTCACCCTTCCGATTGTCTCCCCCATTTCACCAGAGGGGAGTGAGCGAGTGGCTGCGTGGGGCTGAGTTGCCAGCTGGGGCAACATCCCAACCTCCATCAGTTCATCTCACCACATGGCTGTTGCACGTGGAGCAGGAACAGAAGGGATCATCTCAGGTCTTTGCTTTTGTTTTGGACTCTTTTTAACAACTCTTGAAGTACTTTGTTTGCCGGAAGGTGGGTATCCATATTCTAAGGTGTTGCTGTCCCCTTTCCATAGGCCCCTAGTCTGTGTGTATCATGGCGTTTGACTTTACTGCCTCTGATGTCTCACCGCTGTGCCTCAGATTCCCCTTTCTCAGGGGGCAGTGGCTGGTGGAACCTAACTGAAGCAATTTTTAAATAAGTTCTTGTGTTACAGCAGCTCCAAGAGGGGTAATAAAGACCAGGGCCTCTCTGCAGGGCCGTGCTTTAGCAGGATCACTGCCTTTGACAGCCCTTAATACAGGAACAGACAGTGCCTGGGGGCAGGCTACCTTATCTGACAAAGTCACCAGGACAACAGGAGGCCAAAATTTGATGGCATCAGTCTCCTCCTCTCAGCAGTGTGCTTTGCCTTGTGCTTATAGGGGCAGTTGCCTTTGGTTCCACCTGGGTGCACAGGCAGAGAGAGCTTGGGCTCTGCCCCTAATACATGTCGCCAGTGTACCTATAGAGAGTGCTGGAGGAAAGTATAGCCTAGGTCTGGCTGGATTGGCACATACACTGTATGATGTCTGGCATATCTATATTGCATATGATCATCATCACTTATTAAAACCTTCAGCAATCCCTGAGATGCCTCTGCTGAGAGCAACCTCTTCATCATCAGGGATGCTTTTGGGAGCGTGTGGTGTCACAGAGGGAGTTGTTTCTGAGGGCACATAGCTGCTTTCACCCCCATGCAGCACTGGCTCAGACCGCCGCTGCACCCAAGGCAGGCTCAGCCAGCTGGAGCAGAATTTCTGACCCAGCTCTGCTCCCACCATTGCTGTGGGCTGAGCAGAAAAGCTTGCAAGTGCTGCCAAAGGGCTCTGCCTCCAGAGCAGCCTCTCCAACTCCTCACAAGGCCAGGAGCTTGCCCAAAGTCGACATGCTGCGCGGAGGTCCTGGGGGCAGCCCAGGAGTCCAGCTGGCCCAAGAGGACCACTGAGCATCTCCCATCCTGCTGCAAGGTTAAAGAGTGTCATGGCTAGATTTATGCTTTCCCATTGTGCGAGTGCCCTTTCTCAGTTAGACAGGCACCAGGAGGGGAAGACAGTCTGTTGCCTTCTTTTTTTCAGTTGTTAATGTTGGATGCGAGTTCCCCAAAGCCATATACTGAGCATCTGGCACTGCCAACCCCTGTGCGCTGGCACTTTATCATCCCAAACCAGGGGACGTCGATTTTAGCGATCTGCATTGCTGTAGCACGCGTGTGGAATGGAGTGCGAGTTTCTTGTCCATCTGTCCCCCACCAAATGCCACCTCCTCACCCCAGAAGTCATCTTGGGTGGCTGGAAAGGCTCTGGCGGCTTTCCAGCTGTTTAGATGAGGATCTCTGTCATTACTCTGAGGTTTTGCTAGGGGTTTGCATTGTGTTCAGTTTCAGGAAGGACAAAGAAACTGAAGATCTTTCTATGCCAGGCTCCTGCCCTAAAGTACTTAGTCTCTAGGGAATGGAGAGCAGACAAAGGAGAAGGAAGAGGGTACAATATCTGAGCAAAAGATCAAGCTGATGGGAGAATATATTATTCATTAAGTGTATCATCTCCAGGACAAGTAACAGCAGGAGTGTGGGAGCAGAGCTTACAAATGTCTTAGGTACAGTTTTAAAAAATTTATACATCCATTTTTATCTCTATTTTTTTAACAGCTGTTTACTTCACTTGGATAGGTGGATAGGACTCAGCCTAGCCACAGTTTTGAAAATGTGTATATTTGTATGTTCCCACTTGTTTCACTGGTGCCGACAGGATGTGCTTGCGATTATATGAATGCATGCACCTCCTCTGACCCAGGAGCTCCCCCAAGCCAAAGCAGTTCTCTTTACAGATTTTGCCCCCCATTGGTTTTAACTATCCACTGCCTAAGGGGAAACAATACAGGACAGAGATTCCCAAGCTGTGCTATGGCAGCCAACATTTAAAAAAATACCTGCTGTCTATTGCAACGTGCATGGCGAGAGACACGGAGGTTCAAGTTTCTTTCTGAAGTTGGAGGTAGCTGGGGTCTCTCCATGAGACCTGCCCGTTAAATGAACTCAGGGCAGAGACCACAGCTGCTCTGACCCACGATCACATCTCTTTCTGGTGGCACAGATGCCAGAAATTCATTTGCATGTTGCTTTCCTGACCTGCTAACTTTTCTCTTACTGCTACTTTTAATACTAGCCAAATCTGCTCAGAGGAGCTCTCAGAAGACCTGCTAGCTGTATATTCACACTGCAGGGCTCCTGGTGACTTCTGGAGGGTGCCTCCTGCCCCCAGACTGCTGGAGGACTCATAGGACACTGTGCTAACTACACTGGAGTGGGAAGGAGCTGGGGAACAGCAGTTCGGCTCAAGGCCCTGGCCCTCCAGCACAGAGGCAGTAAGAATTAAGTGGCTAGTCCCAAGGGCATCCCCCTCCCCGAAGTACCATGCTTCAGCGCACACACAGCTTTGGCTTCTGGCATTATTTACACCCCCTGGGTTTTCCTTCCCCGTGGAAGCCCTCAATTCAAGTCCTCATCTGGGCAGCAGAGTGAACCAACCCTGGTAGGGGCAGTTGGTGGCTGCAGAGCTGCCCTATATTTCAAAGTGGGTGCTAAAACCCTTCTGCTCAAAACTGAGCAGGGAGTCAGCAAAACAAATCCTCCCCAGCTCGACCCTCTGCAATTGCTTTCTACCCGCCTCGTCACCCCAAGTAGAAGCAACTCTGCACTGTCACACAATATTAAACTTTCACTTTATTCTCTACTCTAATCTCTCCCTCCGCAATATGATCCTGAGGTTTAATCTGATTAGGATCCTTCATATCACACTATAACAAATGGCCCCAGCTGCCAAGCTAAGCAGTTTAATGAGATACCATGTTGGCTATCAAACGAAAGGCAGAGGAAATACTGCAAACAAAGGCATTGCTTGCTCAGTCCCATCCCTGGGACGTGGTTCACAGGCTGCAAGGAAATGCTCATGCAACTGATGTCGTCCCTCTTAGAGAATGGAAGAAAATCTGCTTTTCTGAAAGAGTTTTGATGGACAACTATGCTTTACCAGGCAGGGTGGCAGATGCTGTGTGACTGAGAGCCCTGAGATACAACCACAACGTTTGCTGGCTGTGGAGGTCTAAACATGAAATACAGAAAATGCGGTTTGGCTTTGTTCAAATGTTATTAGATCTGATCTAAACATAACAGCCTGAAACGTATCTCATGGCGAATCGATATCATTGTTTGCTAATCCAAATGCAATCAGACACTTTTTTTTTTCTTCCTGCCTAGATAAGACCTACCCTTCCCCCTCAGAACTGCAGCCATAATGTAATTGTCTCTCAGCGGCTAATGGCATTCATAAATTACTCTCAAGACCTATTGTTCATTTAATCCTTTTTGCTGCTATTAGCTATGGTCACTGATCTGTTGCTTCTCCAGTCTATGGTATTTTAATGACACAGCTAGAAAACAGCCAAACTCTTCAGCTTAGTGGTAAAAAGCTGGGTTTGTGTTACAAGGAGGGATGGTGTCTACCACTGACTTGACGGGGAGGAGGCAGGGAGAAACACCTGGCTGTCGACTGGGGAGGGCAGAGAAGAACACGGTGAAACAGACTCATTGATTCTGGCCTGAGCTCAGGTCTCATGGAGATGATGAATCTGTTGGCTCACGGCCTTGGGAATTCGGTTCACTGCTAAGACAACCGGACCATGGCAAGCCTTTCAACCAGCCTAACTTGGTTTGCCAAAGGAAATCATTGATGATAGTCACTCCTTTGAACTTGCAGTTATTTTTTTAAGGGAACTTGACCCTTGGGTGTGCTTTCCTCTTCGGCACAGGGGATATGCTGCATGGATTAGTACTATCTATGTGATGTGCCGTTACGGGAGATACTGATGAGACCCCATCTGGAATGCTGCACCTGCTCATCCATGCTGAGATGAATTACGCTTGGGAAAGGTGCCGCGCAGGACTGGAAAAGAGGTTTTATCAGAGAAAAAGAGACCATAAGTTTGGCATACCTAGTCATGCTCAGCTAAAGCCAAGGGACCTCATGATTACCCTTGTGACAGTTGCACAGATAGCAAACCCTGCAGAGGGAGAGCAGCAGCTTGATCTGTATTGGTACAGACCAGACAACACTATCTGTGAACACATTTAGGTTGAAAGTTCAAAGAAAGCTCCTAATGATCTCTGTGGGTCCAAAACAGTCTGCCTGCTTGAGGAGCCAGCGGCAAAGTATCTAACTACCTTTGAAACAGTTGTCGGTTCATTTGGGGGAAAAGACCAGAAAGAGCAGTGGGTGGATTTGGTGGTTGATGTGGTTCCTCCCAGCCCTGTGTCCTTACCCTTCTAAAAGGGGATCACATGAATTTGCCACTTGATGTTCATTTCCTTAAAAATTATTTTTGCAAGGGATTTTTTTTTATTTCCCCTGAGCTGCGTTTTCTTTTTGGTTCATTACTAGCTTGGAACCGTCCTTCCATAGGCTCTCTTAACTTAATAAAACTCACTCCCTGGAGAGTGTTACCTAGCCCTCTTCAGTTACAGCGCGCGCAACCTTGCGCCTCAGGTCCCCCAGCCATGTCAGTGACAGCACCCGCATCAGAAGGGGCAATGACCTGGCCGTTGCTGCTGGGATGCGGTGCAGAAGCAGATGGGTCTAAGGCTGCCTGCAGTTGTGGCAGAAGGTGTTTGGCTCTTTGAGTTGCTGGACAACAAATGGTACCCATCTCCTCCAAGGCAAGAGCAAAAATGCAGTGGGCCAGATGCAAATGAGCTATGTGGCCTGGGATCAGGCTCTGGACCACCCCGCACGTAAAGCGGTGCCCTGCCAGGCCAAAGGAGGCTCGATGCACTCTTCTCTGAGCTGTTGGCCTGTGTAGCTGCCTGATTCCAAGAGTGGCTTCTCCGAGCAAGGAAACAAGAAGATATTTAGCTTTTAAATCCATAAAACTCTAAGTTGCACAAGCCACAGTTGTGCAGCTGGTAATTACCACCACCCAGGGGAGCCTGAGAAGATGTCATTCTTTTTGCTAATTACTACAAAGGCTTTCAATTTGATTAATTCTTTCCTTGATGCATTTCCTTGTAATTTCTGTTTGTGAGGATGCTAAGGGTAAATTAGAGAATCTTTCCTGTGGAAAATACATTCTGCACTCTCCACAGGCCTGGTCTCTGGTAGCACTGTGCATTCCTCATCAGCCATCCAGGTGATGCTTTCAAAGCCAGGCTCTCATCCTGTCCTTTCTTTCAGACCACAGGTGCTGCTTGGAGCAGAACTGACAAATACCCATGTCATGAAGAAAGCGTTCTCCATTTCTTTGTGCTGCAATGGCTTGCATCAGAACAGGCTAAAATACATTTACTACCTGGAGCTGTTTAATTTCCTTTGACACTGTGCATATTCCTCCAGCCAGAGAAGTCAAACCCCAAAGAGGTCAAAGGCACCACACACCTCCTGTGATGATGGAAAAGGTTGGCCTGATAGGGCAAGTGGGATATCTTACCATGTTTTGAGCATTGGTGCTGTGTCACTGTCTCACATGACATTGCACGGGCCTCTAATGACAGTCCTGCAAGGGCAGGGGGAGGGGAATAATAATAAAAAAGATGTTTATCCTCAAAACCAGCAATCCTGGCATTGCTAAGGAGAAGAATATTTAGTGTGAAGGCAGAATTAGCCTGTTATCTTATCTATCACTGTCCATGCCCCAGTTTTGCCCATAAAGGCCACGCTGCTCCCACTGGGAACGTAGATTGCAAGGTACTCTGACTTGATTGCTGGGCATCACTCCAAAGTAAAGATGGAGCATAAGGGCTGTCTGTGGGTGTGTGTGTAGATGGTCTGCAATGGCCTCTGTGTACACCTGGGTCCTGTGACATGAAGGAGAGACGATGTGCACTCAGAAACGACCATTCCCTCCAGGGCCAAAGGGGTGGCATTAGAAAACCTGTTCAGAGAAAAATCTCTATTTTGGGGGCGCAGAAGGAGAAGAAGAGGGAGACAGAGGTGCCTGAGAGATAGGCACACGTGGGAGTCACGGTCACATTGCCTTCTCAGTGGGCCCGTGGCCCGGCCCCATGTTGAGAGGGCAGGACATGTGCTCTGATGGAGCAGGGTGGTGGCTGTTCCCGCAAGTTCCCTCCTTCCCAGAACCCTGCCTGCACTTTGCTTGTCGGTGCTCTCCCCAAACCAAGGCTCTTGGGAATTACTGCAAGCCCATCTTTTGCTGCAGAAAGCAATAAATCCATAATCTGGCTCTTGGAGTTGTTCCCGAAGTTTAGAGACTTTTTACCCAAGTCTTGCTATTTATTAGAAAGCTCTCCCGTGGTCTCTTTCCTTCTCTCCTTTTTGGCAATAGAATTTAGCATTAAGTTAATCGAGATCATTTGTCTCAGTTCAATGATAACTAACAAGATGCTGATTTTAAGAGCAAGTGAGGTCCTCGTTCGGTGCGTGTGCTTGAGAGACACGTTGCCCTCTAGTGACTTAAAGGCAGACAATGTAAAAGGAGTAAAACATCACGAGTTTTGTAAGGTTTTATACGGTAACAGAGCAACACATTTCAAATTGAAGTTTCGACAGATGGAGCAATGGTGTCTGTGGTGAGGGCTGAGAATGCCCCATAGCTGTAAGGAGGCCCTTGGCACCCACCATGAGCCGTCTAAGCATCCCCCGTCCCAGGTAAGGCTCCGTCACATGGCATGGCAGTGAGGATCACACACACCTCTCCTGCCCAGCCTGCAGCTAGCAACAAGCTACCTTGAACAAGCCACCTTTCAAATACCTCGAAAAACACCCTCAGTTAGCACTCAGCCTGAGTGCCATCATCCTGTGCAAAGACAACAGTGGCCAAGAGTTCAGCCGTGAGTCAGCCGAAATTCTCTCATAGTTGCTGCTTCACGTCTCCTGAACAGAGGATTTCTGTAAACACTCGGTGGCACCCCATGTCTCATCACAAGTATGTGTTTTAATTTCTCTCTCTTTTGCTTTGAGGATATCTGTTGTTCTCGAGTGCTGTGCTTCACATGCATGCAACACAGTTCCCTTTTGGCCACTGTTGGCCCCTTCTTGTTTTAAAGACAGTAATTCAGTTAAGGAGAGAAAGCAAAAGTGAGAGGTAAGCAAGCAGTCACAGCCAACCATAAAGAAATTATGAAAGTCAAGAATTCTCCTTCTTTCCCAGATAGTGCCTTTGGGAGTCAGCAAGTACTCATGAAATCAATTAAAAAGAGAGGGAGAGTGAATGGTCATCACACTCCTTCCAGATGCTCTGAACAAAGACAGAGCTTTTGACTAAATTTAACCTACTTCAGTAAAGTCTGTATTTGTCAAGATGCTCAGTTTTTAAACAAGAAAAATTAAAGATATGCAACATAAAACTTACTCTGTGGCCAAAACACAATGTGATATCCTTTTTTGGAGGAAAACCTTGGGATAAGGGCACGATTTTGCAATCAGGCTGGATGTATAAGTAAAAAGCTATTTGCAGAAAGTATACTGTGATAAGATATGCAACAAGTACATTTGGCAAGGTTTTTTATCAGCGCCATCCTGCACAACTCTCCCACCACCACAAAAACCGTCTCACAAAAACCTCACAGACACCCAACCAGACGTGCACTGGATGATACAAGATAGTATGTAGTATATCCCCAACCTGTCTCTGAGATGGAATTATTTTTTGTATTCAACTAATGCAATGAACATATTAGTTCTTCCTTCAAAGCCTTTTCCCTCACCCTTTGCTAGTGGCCAGCTGTGTTGTGTCTTGCTCTTCCAGAGACAAAGCTGGGGATCGTTCTGTGCCTTTGTGGGCAGTAGCAACGTACCTTCCAGGGCAGATCCTTAGTTTTATATGGTCAGGATGACACTTCCTGCAGCAGCATATGCTAGCTGATGCATTTGCCTGCATCAACAAGAAAAGAGAGGAAAAAAACCCGATCAGACTTGGCTCAAAGCAGGGGTCCATCATTACGTGCGTACTGGCTTTGCTGATTCATTCCTGGCTGTGAGAGGCTGCTGCCCTGGCAGAGCAGCAGTGCCTTCCACCTCGTGGCTCTGCAGCACACTGTGCGTGCCCACAACTTCACTTAAGAGCAGGCTGTGAACTGCAGCAACTGAGGACTCTGATACACTGCTGCAGCTAAGTTAAGATGTCACCACTGAAATTCTTTTCCCTCTGGCTACAAAGGGAGATAAATTCTTCAACAGCCACAACTAAATCCCAAATGGATCATGCATCAGGACCCCAAAATATCAAGTCCAGGATTAAGAGCCCTCAACACTTTTCACTGTCCTTTCAAACTGCTTTTGCCCTCCTCCAACTTCAGAAGCTAGCCTTTCAACCACAGGACAAAACCAAGACGAAACAGGAGACATTACTTCATAGTCATAGCTGCCTGACTCTGCTCAGCAGACTGGCATTGCTGCTCTTCACCAAAACAGCTCTGCTCGCCGGAAACAGGAAAGCCATGCTTTAACGGGGGGGTGTCATCATGCAACTGCCACTTGTGCCCCGTTTAGAAACAAAGGTTTAGCAAGGGAAGTTACCTGTCAAAACAGTTCCATACAACCCGGTTGCCCATGTGAAAAGGTGACTTGGAGGGTATTCCTAGGTCCTCAGCAAAGAGGGTGCCAGTTTTGTGGTAGGGTCAGGCCTGCACACAGTAGGATCTGATGCAGGAGACCAGTGCAAGAGCAACCACGCACTTGGGATCCTGCCTGACCCATATCTTCTCTGCTAAAGAATTGACTGTAAAAGAAAGCTGCCCCCTATACTTGGGTGAAGGATAAGGGAGCGAATAGAATTAGGATAGAATAGAATAGAATAGGATAGAATGGAATAGAATAGAATAGAATAGAATAGAATAGAATAGACTATTTCTGTTGTAAGGGACCTACAACAACCATCCAGTCCAACCACCTGACCAATTCAGGGCTGACCAAAAGCTAAAGCATGTTGTTAAGGGCATTGTCCAAATGCCTCAATATACTGACAGGCCTGGGCCATCGACCGCCTCTCTAGGAAGCCTGTCCCAGTGTCTGACCACCCTCTCGATAAAGAAATGCTTTCTGATGCAGGTCTAAACCTGCCCTGGCACAGCGTCCCGTCACTGGATCCCAGGGAGAAGAGCTCAGCACCTCCCTCTCCACGTCCCCACCTCAGGAAGTTGCAGAGAGAGATGAGGTCGCCCCTCAGCCTCCTTTTCTCCAAACTGGACAAGCCCAGAGCCCTCAGCTGCTCCTCACAGGCCGTGCCTTCCAGCCCTGTCACCAGCTTTGTTGCCTTCCTCTGGCTGCACTCAAGGACCTTTGCATCCTTCTTAAATTGTGCTGCCCAGAACTGCGCACAGCACTCCAGGTGAGGCCGCACCAGTGCTGCACACAGCGGGACAATCCCCTCTTTTGACGGGCTGCTCGTGCTGTGTTTGATGCGCCCAGGACAGGGTTTGCCCTCTGGGCTGCCAGGGCACGCTGCTCACTCACACTGACCCTGCTGTCGACCAGCACCCTCAGATGCTGTTCCGTAGGGCTGCTCTCCAGCCACTCCTCTCCCAGTTTATGCTTGGGCCCGGTATTACTCCATCCCAGGTGCAGGATCTGGCATTTTGACTTGTTAAATTTCATCCCATTAATCACAGCCCAATGCTCCAATCTATCTACATCCCTCTGCAAGGCCTCTCGTCCCTCAAGAGAGTCAACAGCACCTCCCAGTGTAGTATCATCAGCAAACTTGCTAATTGTACATATAACTCCTGCCTGTGGAACATTGATATATAATATACATCGACCAGAACTGGCCCTAGGATTGAGCCCTGAGGTCACCAGCCAGGTGTAGCCCCATTCACCACAGCCCTTTGAGCTCTGCCCTTCAGCCAGTTCTGCGCCCAGCGGGCCGTGAACCTGCTCATCCCACAGTTGGACAACTTGTCCAGAAGGATGCTCTGAGGGACAGTACCAAAAGCCTCACTAAAATCCAGAAAAACTACATCCACCGCCTTCCCTTCACCCACCAGGTGGGCGACCTTATGGTGGAAGGGTATCAAATTAGTTAAACTGGACTTTCCTTTTGTGAACCCATGCTGACTGTGCCTGATGATTGCATCGTTCTTTAAATGCCTTTCAATAGTACCCAGTATAATCACAATTTTTCCAGGAACTTCCAGTCTAACTGAGGTGAGGCTAACAGGTCTATCGTTCCCTGGATCTTCTCTCATGTCCTTTTTATAGATTGGAACAATGTTGGCTAGCTTCCAGCCAGCAGGGACCTTCCCAGGCTACCAAGACCTTTGGTAGATGATCAGGAAGGGTCCTGCCATAACATCCGCTGGCTCCATCAGAGCTCTGGGATGAATCCCATCAGGCCGCATGGACTTGTCAACATACTCCCATGCACAAAAAAAAAAAAAAAAATTCAAGCCAGAAAGCAGAGCCTGTGCTAAAGATGCATGGTTAGACCACAATTTGACACAAGGGGGAGATGCTCTGCCACGGATGGCCTGGAGTATGGCCTGCAAATCCCCTCTCTGTCACCTCCCTTGGCAAAGGAGGTACTTACTTACTTTCCTGCGCAAGTGCAAGAAAAAAAAAAGCCCCACTTTAGTTTAGTTTCAGTGATTTAATAACATTAAAATCAACATCCTTTCTACTCATTCTAGAACTCTGTTTGTTTGAAACACTAAAACTGATTTTCTTATAATATTAAAAGCACCGGGGGTTTTGGAACTAACAGCCTTTGAAAAACATTCTCCTTGTGTATACCACCCAAAAATACGTGGGTGCTAACAACTAGGGAAAGACCTGCTCCTCCTCCGGTCAGCTGGATGGAGCCAGGGATGGGAGTGAAATCTGCTCTGGCAAAGCCTCCTGGTTGTATGGCACTAATGCAACTGGCAAAGGCAAATATGAAGAAAACACATTTGAAGCAACTGGAAGAAAAATGGCAGTGGAGGAGAGAAAAAAGAAGCAGGTGACAAAACCCGCTGTTTGTCCTCTTGCTTCCCTTGAGGTATTCAAACCTAGCAGCACGGTTATCTGCGTACTGGAGTAGGATCCCATTTAATCGGAGATGGAGGCACTGAAGTACCACTAAGAAAGCTTCCAGTTTCAGTACACTTCAGAAATGATCATCTGCTCTTCTGCAGAGCTAGCCTGTGAGGTAAGCAGGGAATTAAACCTGCTGTCCTTGTGAGAAACGGGGAGGCAGCAACAATACATATGCTAGGTTACACAGCGAGTATGCAGCAGAGACTTCTCTACAGTGTCTGTCTGCTTTGGTGCCACAAGACTAGAGACAGAGAACAAGGCAGTTGCCTGCTCTGACTGACACAGAAAGTTGGGTTTCACTGGCTGTGGCTTCCAAGCAGGCTGTCACTGTTGAAAGCAAATTAGATCAGCTGGGCATCAAGCGATACCTCCCATCGGTTTTCACCGCCCACTGCTGCCAGCTTGACACTTCTCTTTCACGCCGCATGTGCCAACTGTCTTACAAAGCCAGCTGCAACATCTACTGGAAGGACATGCAGAACAACCACAGGTGGGGAGAGGAGGTGGGAGATCGGCTCAGGGTTGGAGTTTGAGGAAGCCTTTTCCTGCCTTAGTCCAGGCAGAAGACCGGGTTCTCCAAGAAGACGGTGAGCTTGCTGGCCACCAGGTCCAGGTCACTGGTGTTGGCGTATTTGAGCAGATTGGTGTTCTTGACAAAGTAATGCTTGAGGAAGTGCTGGCTTACGCACTTGTGCAGCTTCTGCACCAGCCTCAGAAAGGCTTCAGGGAAGCAGCGCCAATCCTTGGTGCGTGGGTATTTTTCACACGTCCAGAATAGCACTGTCTGCAAGAAGCAGATGGGAGAAAAGAGGTGTTAGAGGTTCTGTCGAGGGCTCACACAGCTTACTAAGGCAATTTTAGTGCTGGTAAATGGCTGACAGCCTTGGAAATCGGAGAGACTCGCACCGCTATCTCCCCGTGTTAACGTTTCTGCGATGGAGGGATCACAACTAAAGCCTCCTCTGGGGATCAGACAGAGTGACTCTGACGTGCCTGGTTAGGATCTCTCCCCAGAGGAACCCCCTCAGTTGACTAGGCCAGGAGCCCAAGCAAAATGGTCTTGCTAAAATAATCTTAGCCTATTTACCGTCCTCTAGCAGGAGCCTCTGTAGAAATGCCGGGCTGTAGAAAACATCCCATTATACAAGTGTAGAAGCCAGTAGGTGCAAAGAGGAAGAGAAGAATAATCAGATTAACATAATTATTTGTTAGCTTCAGCTATATTTGTACTGAACATGTGCGCAGATCTGCATCCCAAACAGGTTTTCCAAGCAACTACTGCAGGCGTAGGGCATGCTGTCTGGTGAATTGCAGCCAGTGTTTTTCTGACAGGTGATACTAACAGCACGCACTATGTTCTATACCCACAAGTTTATTTTATGTGATTTTACATTTGAGAAATCCATAGTTAAAAAACCACATATGATTATTGCTCTTACAGTATTATTTTTATGCTGCCCATGTTGCATTTCTACAGGCTTTCCTATGTCTGAGAAGAATTTTCTGGAGGTACTTACACTTAATGCAGCAAAAAAGCCATACTGACTGCCTTCGTCAATCTGAAATAAGTTTTAAAAGTACAAAGCCACCCATCCTGGGTTCAATAATTCTGCTAAGTTTCTTAGTCTCCTCTGAATCTGAATTTTATTTTGCAGATTCAGCAACCCAAAAAGAGACCCACAGATGCTGTGAGATGTGGCTGAACTACAGCCTTCAATTCCTCTGTTTCTTCAGAGGTAGAATTTCATCAAAATAAGCCACACTATTCTGGATTGCCTGGTTTGTTTTTTTCCTCCCACAGGCATTGCAATAGTTGTAGCGCTGAGGAATTTCTTCTCAAACAGATTTTCAAATGCGAACAATTTTTTGTTCACAGCTGCAATAACCACAAAGACTTTTTTTTTTAATGTTGCCAGTGAAAAAAACAATGAGGAATTCAAGCTGTAAATATGAGAGTGCTACTCTTTGGAGACTTGTGGAGCAGTTATCTTTCGTCACACTAAAACTACTTCAGCAAGATCCATGGGCAGCAGTTGCAATTATGTTTCTGGAGGCAAGGAAAATAGCGCTGCTCTTCCAGCCCGTTGCCAAACAGGCAATCTATCCCCAGCATTTACTGAATTGTCCCTAACTGCCAGCTGTCTACTTGGAGGCATAGAGTTGGCTTTCAAAACGTACCTAGGTCTTTCAGACTTCCTGATCTTGAACTTCATTCCTATGGAGGTAAGCATAATGACTGCATTTACTCAGTCCTCTGAGGCTTTCACAACTTCTGGGGGGAGGATTTCCTCTGTCATAGAGGGCCTTTTTTGTGTGGAGTCTTGTTTAATAATAATTGTTTGATACTCCAGGCAGTGGAAACCTAATAATGTGAAGGAACACTAAGCCTCTGCTCAGCTGCTGGTTTCTTCACTGACTTTTTTTTTTTTCCTTTTTCCTTTTTTTTTTTTAAAGTAATGTTGAAGGATTCCTTCTGTCTGGTAAACCAATCTTCTTTTGCAGTAAAAGCCTGAAGTACAGTTACAGTAAAGAACTGAAGAGCTTCTAAAGAGCTTTTCATTTTGGTCAAGAGTCCATGCAACAGCACTTCCTGCACCTCTTCCCCTTGAGCAAGAGAAAGAGATCGTTACTAATGGTTAAATGGTTTTCCACTTTCTCCTATCTGTGACAGTTTTTCCACCAAGTTGTTCATATATGCACTAAGAAGCTTTGTGTTCTGCTAAGCTATAACCAGCCTCATCAACCCTTTTTTGTCACCACCTTGACTTAGATTAGTCCCATGACTGTAACAGCATTTGATGGTTGCAACCTTTTCTTTAGGAGAATCTTGGCATCGCTTCTGGTTTTACACACCAAAAGATCAGTAACTACTGTGGAAGCCTGGAGACTTGAGGCTTTGAGGTGGGAGAACAACCTCTCCCTGGCAGCTGCAGGTGGATGTAGGCCCGGAAAACAGGATTGCTCTACTGTCTGATAATGGTGCTGCCTGTGGTCCATCAATGTCTGCAGCTGTCAGATGTGGGGACACAGTCATAGCAGAACCTTCTGTCTCTTCTTCACAAACGTTGTTTGTAAAATGAAGCCATCTTGAACTCTGAAGTACGTGCAAGAAGGATGCTACTACCCCTTTACCTCTTTCTTCCCTTCCCACCTCGGGCGAAACGCCACCAGAAAAGTTAGTTTGCACCTCATTCATGAAATAATGCTCACCTAAGAGATTTTTATTTGTTGCACATCCAGAAAGACAAATACACCAGTTTCCTCCAGACAGAGAGATGTATATGGATGGCTGGGATAGTCAAGAAGCAGGAGGTAACTGTGCAATTAAAGACAGTATTACAATGCCTATGTGAAGTCACAACAGAGCAGCCCCCAACTCTAAAATTATTTATGTTGCTGCAATCACAGTGTTCCTACAGAATTCAGTTTCTTGTTTGGGACATGTATTTACTGAACTTCTTGTCACTGTAAGGCAATGAAATGGTACTGCAGTTTTGCAGATTTTGACATTACCTCAGAAGTTACACAGGAAATGCTACAATGATTTATGCTGTGATATTTTGATATATTGACTGGATGGAAGCCCCTGCAACAGATACTGAGACTGTAAGTTGGTATCACAGTGATACCCACCTGAAGGTGATAAGCTGTGATGACAGGCTTATTTCCAGCACACCAGACATCTTCCTTCATCTGCCTCATAACCCTGAAGCACTTCATGCGACAACCACCATCTTCATCGAGACCTTCCATGAGTATATGCTCAGCGCGGGAGAAGCACAGCTGCCAGTGATAATTGGAGCGGGCCAATAGGTCAAAACCAAGTGACTGTGGACAAAAAGGGAAGTGTGACACCAGATCAGAAGCAAACTCCTCAGAGCAAGGCAGAGGGATGTTACAAAAAGGATGTGTGACATCTCTCAAAGTGGGGCACTGTATCCTAAACAGGGTTAGCTGAGGCAGCAAACACGGGTCATGTTCTCATCCTAATTCCTAGGCAAATGACTGTGCAACTTGTTTTGTTTCCTCATGTGCTGACACCAGTTACTCTCAGGAGGTCCAACTCTAGAGCCACCAGGTGCAGTACCAGCAGTGCTACTAAAGCAGAGGCACAGTTCTGCAGGCACTTTGCCATGGAGCAGCAGGTCATGCATGAAGGGGGAGCAAGACTGGAAGCTGTAACCGGACCTGCAGGAACATGGCAGCTGGGGCTGAGCTGGAGTGCCAGAATCCAGCCATAAGCTTTGTAGGGAAAGATGGGGTTAGGCTGGAGGGAAAACTACAAGATAGTGGCCTATGTGCAGGAGGCTTACATGAGGCAGAGGAGAAGAGCAAGAATGATGCGTGCCACGACTGAGCTACACAGGCAGAGCTGTGTGCAAGAGACTCACTCATGCAGCAAACAGTTAATAAAGTTTTTCTTCCGTAGAATTCATTACCATAAGAGGGGGAAAAATCCCCATAAAATCTGGCAGAATACTTTGAAATATCTCCTCTCTAGAGAATACACCTTCCAACCATGCTGTTGCTGCCATCACCATGCGATTCTTCAATTTGGAAACCACTGTCAGACACCTGCAAAGTAAATTCCAGCACAGAGTTAGTAGTACTTTTTATGCTATTCACCTTGATGCACTGCACTTTTTCCCGAGAAGGCCAACACTTCAGGCAACGAGGCCACCGGGCTTTCTTGGGCCAGCAAGTTGGAATCTCCACAGCAGGGACCAGCTCCACCTCGACGTGGGATTCTGATGTCTCCACAGCCACCCAGACCACTGAGCTGAATCTCTCCAGCACTGTCACTTTACCTGTGAAGGAACAACAAGATAAGATAATAAAGAGGAAAAGGTCCTTTTCCATAAGCCAAGCAAGGAGCTGTTTAGGGCCTTGCAGTTCTATTGGTCTTTCTCTTCAGTGCCGTAAGCACAATACAAGAAAAACATTATCTTAATCTACCCTGGGGAATGAGAACAGGAAGAATGTGAAGGAACAACTAAGTTCTCAATTTTACACCCAATTACCATGCTTCTGTTTTCCTTTGTGGGTCCTCTTAAATCCTAGGACCAGCTTCTTAAAAATACCGATAGACAACTGGTGCAACCTAACATTTCTAATGGTACAGCACAACACGGAGATCACTGCAGATGAGAGGGGACCAGACGAATGCTTCTTATATAAAGACCTTCTTATTCCTTCAGAGAACCCGTGATCAGACCAAGTGACTTACCCTCACCAGTCATTCACAATGTTTTGCACAGAAGACAGCAACAGAATTTATGGCCTGCTGTGAAGAGCAGTCATACAGAAAGGGCTAACTGCTTGCCTCACTGGGAGTGCTGAAGGTCAAAAAAGAGTTAGTTCCATGGAGATCTGGAGGAAAGAAGAGTGGCTTATCTGCAGGAAAAACATGCTCTAAGAGTGCAGAAAGGCATGAAAGCTACAACTAATGGACATAGTGAGATGTTTCCTGTTGGTCCAGCTGTGTTCATGGAAGAAGTTTCTGTCTCCAGCTTTCCCTGTCACTCTGACAGGATCACTGTCCCTTCAGCTTTGCCATCTCAGCCAATTGTGTAATCATGCCCTAACCCACTGAAGTAAAACATAGAACAGATTACCATAAGCAGGTTAAATAGTAGTGTGTGTTAACCCACCTCAGTTTGACTGGCATGGGCTAAGGAACAACTCCACACAGAGCCCACAAAACCATCTTGAAGGAACAGTGATGAACATCATCTGCTCTCACAGAGGAAATATCTGCCTACTCCCGATAGTAATTTAGCATCCCCTCCAGGAAGTGCAGGGATGACTTACCTTGCAAATAAGAGTCCATCCCAACCAGAACTTTAGAACCCTCAGTAAAATCTGCATGTTACTTCCCTGCTGAGCCAAGCCTGGCACCAAAACAGGAACTGTACTGCTCCCAAGCATTCAGTAGGGATACCTAGCAGCTGGAAAGCATTAAAGCAACTGCTGTGTCAGCATTTAAGTACATTCACAGCATTTCCAAAAGCATTGCAATGGTGCTACCTATTTTTCCACCAATGAAAAGTGAGACACCTCAGAAACTCTGCTTTTGCTGGTGCTCAAAGAATTAAAAAACAGGGAAGCAATGAAATCAGGGATTTTTTTCTGTAACATCAGTTGTACTGTGGGATGAGGGAAGTTCTTTCTTCACAGAAACAAACAAAAATGGTAATTACTCCTCATTTCATCTTAGCTCATCTCTGTTTCAATCTCCTCCTAGCTGGCTTTACGAAAAAGGCATCAGAATCATCAGCCCAAATATCACTCTGTGGGTCCCTTGGAAGTACCTCTCTTGGCTCTACAACTTGATGTACTGCTGCTAGACACAATGGCAGGTTTTCGCTTCAACACAATCACTTTCACCTAAGTAAAGCCTCAGGTGCAAGCCCATTCGATCTGATGTTTTCTGTGAGCCTCAATGGTGAAATTTGATTCCCATCGACCTTTCAATTTCTGTAACAAGTATTTCCTAGAAGAATGCAATGATCTAGCTGAGCTTGATTTTAACACGTTTTAACGTGTTTTAATGTGACTAAAATTTAGAATGTAATCAGGTAAGTGGAAATGCCTCCTATTTCTCTGAAATACGGAAGGCCCGTATCAGTCTGCTGATGAGCAAAGCCATCCTGGAAACATGCTATGCGAAGAGTCACCACAGTCTGGATTTGATCATGTCTCAGTACTTTAATTTGAAAAGGTAGACACAGACTATTCAGCTTGGACCAAGCCAAGTGTTCATCAGCTGAAGTCTGTAACATGCCTCTAGGATGCTAAGAATTAAGCATGAGGATCACTGTTCAGGCAGCATCTTGCTACAGTTGTTGCATCTGTGAAGGCACGTTTCATGCACCACCGATTGCATTATGTCAGTGATCAGCACTTCCAGTATAAATAGCCACAGGAAACAAACAGGCACTTTGGATTGCTCACAGAGAGATCAGCGCCTCTACTGAAAGCAAACTTCCGTTACATCTGCTGAACAGGACTGGAGTAGCCTGGGCACTGGGGAAAACAGCACTTGTCCAACAGACTTTGCTCATGTCCTTCTACTTAGTTCTCACCACCCCGTGCTAGAGAGCTATGGGCAGCTAAAGTTTCCCCAGAGCATTATCTGCCCTATAAACATCTTCAAGCACTTTCTCCTCTTACTTATGCACTCTCCTTGTATCCAATTTTCCTATATCTTCCTTACTAGTCTAGATACATTGTGGCTGCTGTAGCAGAAAAAAGATTTTTCCCAAACAAATTCCTGAGAGTTCTGAAAATCTGTGTTGCATCTTGGCTGAACTGTGGGGGTGATGTTGCTGGAGACCCTACCCAAATTCCTAAGAAAGGAGCAACATCTTGGGTATGAAGAGGCCAAGAACTACTTAATTCTATCCTCAGTGCAGGTCTACATGCATCACTGAAATGGTCTATAGGCTCTGTGATTTTGGCGGGGCTTGTTGCTTTTTAACTTCTGATCATGTCAACCAACCAAACACTTTGTGTGTGTGATGATTTCCCCTCTATCAGAAAGCAGAAGACAGCCAGCTCCCCTTATACCCAACCCCACTAAACTCACTGGAGAGGTTACAGGAGATAATCGACTTCTCCACCAGCTCCCGGAAGAGGATAAGGACTTTGGCTGGAACCAGATCACCTTCGATGTTCACATCCGTTTCATGCCACTGCTGAAGGCTTTTTGAGAACTGCTCCACCTCTAGCCATTGATGCAGTTCCTCAGGGTCCCGCACGGAGGAGAGGAGCTTGGCTCCATTCACGGTGTAATAACGCCAGTGCCGTACCTGGCATTCCCTGTACCCGGTCAGGCCACGCAGAGGGACTGTGATGAGGAACTGGCTGGGTGCTAAGACCTAGGAGAGTGCAGAGAGATTGAGAGAGGAGACAAGGGCAGATTCATGAGCCTGGAGTAAAGAAAAGAGGCTTAATGAAGTAATAGGTAAAACCGGGGGCTTCAGAGAGAAGGAAAAGCCATGGTATGACAGGAGCAATTGATTACAGCCAGAACCTGTTCCATGCCTGTCTGAGGGTTACGTTGGAGGTACACAGACTAAATGGAAATTGTCTTTAGAAGGAGCCTGATGTGACAGCCACAGCCCATAGAAGACAAGAGCGCACTGACTGATTTGCCAGAACACCTGCCATGGTTTCCCCCATTCCTTGTTACTTCTAGTCTGCAATTGCATGAGATGCAATAACTGGCAGCTTCCAAGGAGCAAGAAAACATCAGAGAGCATGTTTTGAGATCCAGTAAAGAGAAACAAAATAGTGCAAGTTATTACCTCAGAATTGTTACCAGGGATAAGCCGAGAGTTCAACAGCAGTAATAACTATGGCAAAAAGCGTACTTTACTGATCTCTGTCAAAGTCCACTACAGATATTAGTAAAGTAAGTCTATAGCCCATTCATTTTACAACCGTTTACTCTGCATGTCTGTCCTTCAAGAGACAGAAACATGAGGCAAGTGACATGTCAGGGCCTACACAGGGAATGACACTCTCAGAAATAAACCCAGGTCTTGGCCAGCTGTAATGTATGAACCTGCATCTCCTGCTGAGTGGAAGACAGAAACAGTGTGAGGATGGAAAAGGTAACCAATGGACAGCAAATCCTCAAGTAGGCTTGTTTGCAAGCCAATTAATTGGCCTCGCTCTGGGAACGACCGTTTTCCAATAAAACCAGTGCTGAACCAGTATTTGCAAAGAGCTAACAAGGCAACACAAATACCACAAAACCTCATACTGGCCCAGGGCATAGCCAGACATCTCCAAACACTAGTTTGGAAGCATTTGGTGATCGTGGCTCCAGAGAGGGTGTTTGAACTCCTTCAGACTTTTACTGCATTGATTCAGAAGCTTTTCAACTCCACTTGCTACCAAGCCTAACTCACACTGGCATTTAACGAGGTGAAGCTGCTGCACGAGCAGGATGTGAAGTGACAGCTGTTGCTGCAAGGTGAATGAAACATGCTTGTCGCTCTCCTGTACTAATCCAAAAAATTCTGGTAGCCTTCCTGGTAGCTCAGCTGATTTAAAATCAGCTTACTGCAGAGGTACCAGGGACCTGCGGGCATAAACAGCTTTTAATGGTACTTCTACCCATACCTTCCACCCATGGGCCTGGGAGCCCCTTTTCATCTCAGCCCTGTGTGATGTTGTAGCAGTGCTGGTTTCCAACTGTGACAGCTGTGCCTGTGCCTGGCCATAGACCTTGTTGTCCTACCTGTAGACTGCATTCCCCACCTGACCTCAGACCTAGGTGGCCACTATGGATTTGCTTAGCAAGCAACAGACCGCACCTGACCCTGGTTACCATTGTTGGGCCTAATCCTGACCCCCAGATGAGCGCTCTTGACTTGACCTCAGACCTGCCTTATCAGCACAGTCTGGATCATCAGGCAAGTCTCTCGGCTGACCTCAGCTGCCCTCCCTAGGGCTGCCTCGCTTGGGGACATGGGGCAGGAGCTGCCATGTTGTCATGCTCACCTCCCAGCTCCTTCTCCCACAGGGAGCAGCCGGTCTTCTCTGCTCCGTGGCAAGAGATTTGAAATACAAAAGATGGCCAGCAAGAAGCATGGAAACTGAAAAGGACACACCAGAAAGCCCTTCTTTTGTCAAATATAAACCACCTAAAGGCAGGAGGATACTGGAAGGATGGCATTGCAGACCAAGATGACCTGCACAACTCAGGTTTGCTGTGGCTGTGAAACCTTGTGAGCAGCTCCGGAACAAAGTGCTGGACTCCATAAGGAATAACACAATGACCATCACGTAGTTACTGCTCACCTCACTGCCTCAGCCACATTTGCAGGTAAAAAATCATTCCTTCCTATACTAAGATGGTGATTTCTACGCACTGGCACCCAACAGATTTTAAAGTGAAGAGCTGCAGGCGTTACGTGAGTGCCTTCGAATACCAGTCACAAGGCTCCTCCACCTGGGTCTCACAACGACACATCAGAAATCACAAGGCTGGAGATTGGACTGTAAAGCCAGGCAGCTGATACCCTCGTGGCCTAAACAAATCCCAGTCTCACATCTATGCTCTGTCACATGATGGTCTTACAGACCATGGCATGCAGACCATGCGCCCCAGCAAGTCCCAGGCTCTTGAGCAAGACCTTCAAATTCTGGGATGTGTAACTTATGTTCAATTCTGCTATATTAAAAACCTGCTTGCAGTATGTTGGGGAAATTAAATATAGCCCCATTCTTGCCGTCCTGGCCAGGATATCCCAGGGAGGCAGAAGCATTAGGTTAGAAATAAAATATTTACACTTCAAGCAAAAAGCAAGTCTCTGCCAGAGAGGATGAAATAGTCATGGGAGGATCAATCAGGTGGGTGAAGTTGTCTGGAGAAGACGGTGGGTGAGAAGCAAGCAGGCACAGGGACCGGCGAGCACCAGGTGGCAGGAAGGCTTTGTACCTGGATGGATGGGTGGAATGGGCGCTTCCCCCGAAGCATAGCTGACCACTTGGCCAGTAAAGCTGGCTGATCCTGACAGATGCAGAAAGGAAAAGAAGAAGTACACAGAACAGAGAGAAAGCACGTGCCAGGTCATTCATTCACAGAGCAAAGCTCCAAGCTTTCTTCAAGCGTATTGTTTATGGAAAATCCCCCCTGCCACGATTACAGAGTTAAACACTTGGCAATGCCATTGAGCACTGCTGTACTAGTAATTATTCTGGACGCTAACCTGCTCGTTACGCCTTGCTGAAGCCTCCACAGCCTTTGCATCAGCCCTGCACAGTTGACAGCTGCAGAAATGGTGGGCCACAACTGAAAACAAACACCTAAAGGTTTTAAAAATAAGATATTCCAATTTTTCCATCTGAATTTTATTTCAAGTGTTTTACTAAAGATTTTAACTTTTTGTTCTGTGAGTTACAGAAAAACATGGAATATCTAAGTACTTTTCTTCTATATTCCCAACCCAGGCCTGTATATTTAGAAGGAGGCTTGTAGCTTCTCAACAAATCTAAACCCCTTACCATGTTAAATTAAGTCCATTTAATTAGAAACTGAAAGTTCTGAAAAGTTCCCGTAAGTTTAATTGACAGGAAAACTGATGTTGTAAAATTAAACACAGAATAGTTAATACATTTGTTTTCCCTTTAGACAAGTCTCTTCTATGTTAATTTATGCCAGCAGTAATTGTAAAGAGTCTATTTTTTGGAAGCAGACCAGCCCAAGCAAAAAAAAAAAAATTTCTTATTAACCCATTCTTCACTGCCCCAAACTACAGGACAGTCACCCAGGCCCTCCTAGTGAGATTATCACAGATTTATATCACTGGGTTCAGTTAAGCATGAATAACAAACCTGCTACTTTTTAAGAAAACAAATTTTGGGGATTCCTTTTAAGCAGATGTTGCTCAGATCAGCCTACTGTAAAACCAAATTACTGTTCAGAATAGATTGCCTTGGTTTTGTTCTGCTTTATTCTCCAGAATGGCAATTTTACCCTGACCCTGGTCTTGTCAAACTTCATTAGCCAAGCAGTTTTGTTCCAGCATGAGAGGTAGACGGCCGACTATGGCACTAAGAAACATGCGGACCAGGATGTGGCACCATTTTACATCACTGTTGGTCATTCCTACCAGCAAGGCCACATGACATGGGATATGTGAAATTCCAGAAAAGATACAAATCTGAATGTGTTTGTCCCCAGAGCAATAGCCACATTTCAGACTGGATTATTATATTCTGCCTCCACCTCCATAGCCTTCCAGCAGCTCGATACACACAAGAGTTCTTCCCTTTCGATCCTAGACAGCTGCTAATGTTGCCTCGTGCTTTCACGTTTGCTGCGTTTTGATTCGTAACTGGCTGCATTTTAGTATAAGGGTATTAGTGTAAGAATATGTAAACTAGCTCAGATGAAAAAGATCGTTTTCAACTGAAGTTGCCATTGCTATTATTATTTCTTATATCCTTACACTGGTTATCCTTGTGTTAAGTATTCACAGGAAATAACCGGTTGTCTTCTGTCACAGCTGGGACAGGACATTACTATTTCGGTATTTGATGGTCTACAATGGGGAGATGTTTTACTTCTGCCACTAACAAGAATACTTCTTCCCAGTAAAAAAGAAGTTCCAATCCATGACCAAGAAAAATCATATTTTTCTGAAGGAACTTTCTAATGTTCATAGTGGAAGAAGGATTTTTGAATTTTTGTTCTTTTTTTAGTGAGTTGACAGGTTTTCCACCTGTGAAAAATATGAGTCATAGCTCATGAAGGCATGAGCATTTTTTCCTTCTTACATTACTGCTACACAAGTTTTTCTTTCTGTCTCCTAAAGAGCTTTGACTTCTGCTTGCAGATTGACAGCTCTGGCAATAGACGCTCTTTGTAGAAGCAGCATTTGTAAAAAGAGGCTCTGCCTGATTTGCCTGTCCCTCTGATGCTTCTCTAGTTGTAAGATAAGTCTCTATGACCCAGGCACTAGAACTTCCACAGTGAAGCGTCAATTCCTTGTCTGTGGCGTTTTGGATGAGGTACCTATCCACAGAAACACTTACACAATGAAGAAATCACTTACTGATTGCCTCGAGCTGCCAGAGAGTGTATTAGAGCTCTTGTTCATACCTTAATATTCTCATTGTGAATGCCAGAGTTGGAGATAGCCTGGAATCGTGTGGCCTTATAGCTGATTTCCGCAGTCAGTTGCTGGATGATTTTCTGCACCTCCTCCACTGCTTTGGAAACCAGACAATGTCGCCGTTCCACCTGTCAGTTCCAAGAAAGACATTTCATATTGCAGGTAACTGCAGTCTTTGTCTCCAGCAGGAAGCAGACAATCAATTTAAAGCATCCTGAAACATTTGTGCCTGTGCTGCACTGGGAATAAAACTTATTGTTCCTTGTTTGTTAAAATCAACTTTCCATGAGGCAGAGCTGGTGAACACCAGCTAGTGAACACCAAAGGGTGAATACTCAAGACGGCTGAGCGTTAACTGATATTTCCATACCAGTACCATTGGATAGAAGGGAAGGAGTTCATTACGTGGAAAAATTTGCTATCAACCAGCTAAAGTTTCTTTCTTTAACCATTTGATGCAGAATACTCAGTTATTCCCCTGTATATACTAGCCATTCTCAGAGCCAGGATATGTTTCATTCCAAGAGCTGATGAGACTTCAAGAATTACAGATACTCTGTGCGTTAGTCAGGTTGCAGCTGTATGTGGCAGCACTTAGATACCTACGTTACATGTTGAAAGCATCCATATTGTCTTCATATTCGAAGCACAAATGAGAGTCTAATCCTAGATCATGAGGAAGTATCTTTCCGAAGCTGGTCCCATTGGGGACTAGATATTTGTGTGACTTGATGGATAGTTCTTCAGTTCAAGCAGTAGTAGCACAATTATTTATTGAAAATCATTTCAATGGAAGGTCTGAGTCTTGGAAGGACTGAGGTGAAGGATGGACAACTCCGAAAAATACAAGATGAACCTGAATCTATACATACAACTGAAAATGAATGGAGCATAAGGGGATTGTCAAAATGTGAACAAGCAGATTCAACAGGAAGAATGTGAAGGAACCATGTCAGTAAGGGACATTAAACATTTCCCAAGGATCCTTATACATTTACCAAAGTGAGAAGGGGATTCAGCTACTGTTAATGAAGTTCAAGAACACATTACTTATTCATCAGAATTGCCTAGGCAGAGTGAGATATGAAGACTGTATACTGTCCTTTTTGCATCCTAATGCTTTATCTCATTTGGTTGCAATTTTTGCTCTAATTTCTTCTTGGTTTTTCTTTTTCCTCACCATATTCTACCAAATCTTACTGTTTGCAGGCAAGAAAAAAAAATCAGAAACAAATAGGATCTTTGAAAGACCTAGATCAGAAAACGAAAACCCACCCGAAGCTAGAACTAAAACTCCAGTTGAGCTATTTGCAGGTATGAAACGGGAGTGTTAGAACATTAACAGCTTGGCTAAAGTGAACGATCAAGCATAATTGCCACAGCCAAATATAATTGCTACAGTCTTTTGTTGTTATCAAAGACCAAAGTAAAAGGAAGCAAAAGCATAAGGGTGGTGATTAGGGTGGTGAAACACTAGAACAAGTTGGCCAGAGAAGTTGTGGGTGCCCCCATCCTTGGAAGTGTTCAAAGTCAGGTTGGATGGAGCTCTGAGTAACCGGATCTAAGGAAAGAGGTCACTGCCCACAGCAGCGAGGTTGTGCTACATGATCTTTAAAGGTCCCTTCCAACCCAAATCATTCTGTGATTCTATTCTAAAAGTTTGTGTCCTGCTTGCTTAGCATCTTCACAAGGCTCTTCTTTCTTTTAGAAAATGCCACTGACAAGCACTTCATTAAAAGTCCTTTCAGAAACCTTTGTGTCGAATGTTGAACTGTCAGACAACATACTCAAGTCTGTTGAAATGTGTCCCCAAACCCTGGGAGGTGACAAATAGATTCGCTTCTTCACAACAAGGGACCATACAATGGACTAAAAAGGACTAGTGCTTGCCTAAGATCTATTAACAAACGAACAACAGTTGACTAACATGGAACTTGAAGATGAGCAGAGTTTGAAATACGTCCCCACCAGCCAACAAAGTTAACAGTATTTTCACTAAGCTTGAATAGTTTTTGGAAGTGGGAAATACATCAGACAGGAGTCTGATTTGCTGAGCTCTCATCTACCATTGACATCCTGATTCTTTGCTATGTTAATAACACACAGTCCCTTATGTTTATATAATACCCTTTAATTTCCCTAGTATTTCACCCTCCTTCTCATTCTAATTCATCCTTGTTCTCTGAGACCAGTTTTAGCTTGCTTACATGTACTACTTTTTTTTTTAAGAAAATTTACACTGAAAAATTTTAGCCCATATTCACTTTCACCTCCTCATCTCAGCTTTCATTTGCAACACTTCTCCATCTGTAGCTACAGCTATTTTCTCTGCCATGTCTTTGCCCATCCAAAAGAACTCCTTAAAGCAGTTCAATAAGCTTGACCTGCTCGACAAGATACCTAATGGTTTCTCCAACAAGCAAACGGTATGAGCGGTAGAGAAAGTTATCTAGCTCTAAGAGCTTTCAGACACAAAAAGCAGACCTTTTCTGTTGAAAGTATACAATCACTGTGGGACAGCTCAAATGGACACCTAAGAGTGCCTCTGTATGCATTGCTCATGCTGTGTTCTCTCTAAGGGGCACCTGCTAGAAACACTTTCTGCCACTTCCAGTATGCTGGGAGAACCCATCCAACCCAGCCTGGTCTCATTTATTTGTGCCTTCATCACCTACTGGCTAGGCTACAGCAGTTTTCATTAAATCTTTCAGAGAGTATAGACTCTCAAAAAACCTATTAAGGGAGGCACTACTAAACACTTCTTTCGACATGTACTCCTCATCGCTGAGGCCAGGATAAAGGAATGACTGGCATGTGAAAGATGGTTCTAATTGTTGATAACCATAATTAGCTCCCTCATCATGCTATTGCAAGAAATGACCTTCCTACAGAAGGGAAGGCATAAAAATCAGACGACAGAACATGAGTGAGTGAATGCAGCTTCTGAAGAGCCAAGGCATTTATCTAACACATCTTTAGCACTGGCATGGACATGTTGGGAGAAGAGAGAGTATAAGCTCTTCGCTGGACAGCTACTTCTACCACCTACTGGCACTGCCCTTACCGAGTCTTACCTTTGAACTTATGCCAAAACAAATGCACAAAACCGTAACAGCAAGGTCAACTAAGGGGTTTTTTTAAATGAAGGAAGGAAGCAGAACTGGGATTTACTGGAGATTGTTAAGAAGATTTGAGCTTGTTCTTATTTACTTCTTTCTTATTCCACTCGACGTGCACTTGACTTTTTCCTTTGCTGAGTGGCTTAAGGAAGAAATCTTTTGTATCACAGAGATTCATTGCACCAGGTGGTTGACCTATTTTCAAAACCAGGCAGCATTTGACAAGCAGAACTGGAGCTGCCTGAAGGTTAGGCAGCCTCACTTGGACAGGAGACTCAGGAGCAGGCAGAAACTAGGAATCCATCAGAGTTGGAGGGCTGCTAGAAAACAGACTTTCAGTAGAACCCAAAATACTCACAACTACGAGCCTCAACTTAACTACACTCTGCTCTGTTTCCTGTACTTAGGGCTGTCATATGAGCATCTTCCTGTGCATGGCTTACCTCAGTTCTCTCCTTTGTAGCTCTGCTTTATAAATCTTCAGAGTAGTGTTCACTATGAGAGCTCACTGAACAGATTTTGATGGAATGGTTTTCTGGTGCACAACACTGAATAGCTGAAAATGAATGTTCTCACAGAAATACACCTACTTGTCACCAAAACATTTCCATAGAGAAAACAAACCTTTCCTACCAGCCCCTTCATGGTACTTGCATATTTCGTCCTTTACGGAAAAGAAAGCCTTACAGTTTTCCATTTTGAAACTATTTTTCACTTTGGTGTCTTGCATTTTGTTGGGGAAAGCAGACTAAAAAACAGGATCCAGCTAAGTACTGTGATAAAATATGTCAGCTTTAAAAAAATGTTATGGCTCAGAGTTATTTTTATTAAATAGTATTGTTTCATTGATGATTTTATTCTTTTTTACTTCATTTCATAATGGATGAAAAAAAATAGAGCGCTGGACTACCTCATAAAATAGAAAATGTGGTTCCAGCCTCCATGTGCTAATGAGACAGGTTATTTTAATCATGGTATACAGAGAAGTATCCTTAGCAGAGGTGGCAGATCAGTGGGTGAATTCTAACAATATCTGTCTCTCTCTCTAGTTCCTACATGCATTTTTCGTGGAGGAAACCTCTGGTGTGGTTTCGGTCTTGTTTCTGTCAAGCTAAGACCACTGGACAGGGAGACATGCAAAGATACTTCCTTAGATTAAATGTTGGCAATTACAGCTAGTCTCACATTCCAGATGGTGAGCAAAAATTCAAGACCTCTGAAGAAGAGGACAAGCACCTTGCAAAATCAGGCTACCAGCTGAGATCCCTGATAACATTCTGCACAAGAAACCTAGAAATCTCATTAGAAATGCAGTTCTCGTGAAACTTGTCTCAGAAATGAAGACAGCAGGCGAGCAACTAACTGTCAAGTTTGGCACCCTTCACAATCAACACCTAGCGTGGGAGACAGAAAATCTGGACAGATAAAGCCTTACCTTGCTCTGGATGTAGACTTCTACATCTTCATCTGTGAATGGTTTCATGGCAAGATGATCTTTGCTGCTTTCCAAAGTGTGAATTAGCTCTCCAGTCGTTCACCTGCCTCTGGAAGTAGAGGGACACTCAGAGCGAGCTGCTCAGAGCCTTCTTGCCCTGTGAAGCTCAGGTCACTTAATTCCTCTGTGGATGAAGAAGAGGAGAGAGAAGCAAGGAATTATGTCTTCCCCACCACCCCTCCCTGGTCCGAGTTACAATGGTGACATCCAGCTGCTTGGGAAAACTAGCTCCAATTGTTATTTTCTGAGTTCAATCATTATTATTCATCTTACTACTTTTAAATGGTGGGTCTTGCATGCAGGCACACACAAAAATATCCCAGGTACTGCTCTGTCTTGGGGCAGACCTGGAAGTGCCTTTTTGCAGATTGCTCTGCAGATTCAGTAGGCTCATGCACAGCAGCATTATTCTGTGTGCCACAAGCACTTCCCTGCCTCACTGGCCCTTCACTAAACCATTTGTTAAACACTCTTAGTTATCCCTTGTTGACTTCAATCCACCCCCTTTCTGTCTGAAACTGCACGGGTATTTTTACACTCAGACCATTCATTTGGGTTGCAGTCTGCAGCCTCTGCTCCTCTCTCCTTATATCTCCCCTCTCTCTCCGGCTGTATTGACAGTAAATATCCTGCAGCCTGTCCCCTCCTGTAGTTTGCTTTGCTTTCTTTACAGTAAACAGACAGAAAGCTGCCTCTCGTTTTCTGCCAGCAGCTCAGTTAACAAGGCCATACGGATAATTCAGAGGGAAAAACAATTGATCAGGCCTCATTGATCCAGTGAGGGTTGGTGGCTTTTAGAAAAAAAGGGTACATCAGCACATGGAAGGGGGTGGTAGAGTACAGAGATTATGCTGCTCCCATGCAGCTAAGTGTCCCTTATTAAGGAAAGCACACTCCACTTTTGAGTAAAATTATTATTTCCCCCTGGAAACTGAACTTTGGCATCCCTTGACTGATTTATTACCTCTACAGCAGCTGGCAAAAGGCAGCACTTGGGTAGGCACCAAGTGCTACCTCAGGGCAGGCACTGTTGTTGCTAGTTATCCTTCATGATGTTCCTTATTAACAGTCAAATACTAAGCACATTAATGGAGTACCAATACCTGCAGGACATCTGATTCCCTAGAGCCTGCAAATCAAACCTTTCTCTGTACCTCTGAGGCATCTGCCTTTGTCTTGTTGCTTAGTGACTTGGGGACTCCTTCACAAAGACATGTAGGCATTTACTTCTCAAACCAGCTTCCATGCGAGTTGGGCACTGAAAAAGATGAGGCCCCAATTTTTAGGGAACCATACCTCATCCTTGCTCAATTCAAGACTTACTGGCTATCTTTCACCTGAGGGGCTAGCAGTGTATGTGAGCTCTGCAAGCGAAGCCAGACAAAAGGCAGGTTCTGACAGAGACTGAGTGGAACAATAGGTTAGGAAGGACTTGTAGGGGCAGGCTGGATGAGATGAAGTCCAAGCAGAGTGTGCAAGGGAGGAGAATAAGCCTTTTAAACGGTCAGATTGTATAAAAGTGTGTCCCTAAAATATTAAGACCCCTGTGCCCCCTGAGGCAGCTAGCTGTACATACCAAAGACAACTTCCTTAACACTCCTGATACCATACATTACTTTAATACCCAGAACCTCAGATGTGTATTAGGAAGCAAGGACAGATTAAGGGTCTCTTTCTTGCACCTATGAGGTCTCTCCTCGTGACAGTTGTCCAGAGTCACAGGTGCTGGCAGCCAGATGAAGCGGTTTTGGTCATTTTTCTTGAATACGAATAACACATCTTACGTTTATAATCCTTTCCTATTGGGAAGCCTTCTCCAAGAGGGTCTGGATGTCCTCAGCATCTCCTCCTCATAGTGAGGGAAGGTGGCATAAAGTCTTGGACAAGGACTGCCTAAATACCTTAATATACCTATATATTAGGTTGGCTCTTGTATCTTCTGAAGCTGCCAGTTACTGATGCTTTCCATGCTTGCTTTCCTTTTGTCACTCATCAGTTTCATAAATACAGCAAATGTATTTCAAACATACAATCAAAAATAATCTGAACCATGAACTGTAAAATAATACAAAAAATAACCAACATCATGTTAAATAAGAGCAGTAGTATTAACTGTATGGAGAAGTCCAATATTGTGCCTTTCTGTGTTTGGCAACTATTTAGAACAAACACTCATA
The DNA here is from genome assembly GCA_013398225.1 of Steatornis caripensis. Taxonomy (NCBI): domain Eukaryota; kingdom Metazoa; phylum Chordata; class Aves; order Caprimulgiformes; family Steatornithidae; genus Steatornis; species Steatornis caripensis. Next base: position 164,015 of record VZSC01005840.1, read on the forward strand.
CAGAACAGTAAGCATGTATTAAAAATCCTCTACTAAATCACACAAATGAGTCAGTCCAATGTACCACGTGTGACTCACAGATGATCTGCAGTGGCAACAAATAAGCCCCGTTGAAGATGCTGCCTTCCAGATGAAATACCACCCTTAATTTGCAGTTGCTAATGATGACCCATCACTTCTTGCTCTAATTACCAGAGGCATTAAGTCTGTTGCATTAGCTGAAGCATGTACTTGGGTCTAGAGAGACTACCAAGACAAATCATCCCAGTAGATTTAATAATCTCTGACAGTTCTCTTGCCTTCTTAAACTGTTGCCCCATTTCTCCCCATTAGTAGATTAAAGTGACTGTACAAAATGAGTAATTATAGCTTGAATCCCCTGTAACATTTATGCTGTAACAATCTTTAGCAGTGATGGTTCAGTACTGTTCAGAGTCTCCATTCAGAGAATACTAGTATAACATAATCAGGCTTCATTAGGGCACAAGTTCTGTGAATTTATTTGGGTTTTTTCCACTTTGTCTTTTAACAAGTAGATAAGGGCAAAGGGGATGCTTCATTGACAAAAGCCTGGGACGGACTACAGGGAAAAGAAAGCACTGCTAATTCACTGTGACAGCATCAGAATCACATATGGATGCCAAATTGAAACGCTTCTCCACTCATTTTCATCCCTCACCAATCAATACTTGGCAGGCTTAAAAATGCTCCAAATGCCTATGCTGCTTGTTCTCACTGCCAAAGGTTCTCACAGGTTCTCACATTAGCCTTGGACCTACACTTCATATCAAGCAAGGTAAAGGTTTATATCCTTTCCAAAACTTGGATCAGGTCTGGTGGTTTATTAAGCCTGGTATCTTTTTTCCATTCATGGCCAGACTGGACATGATAGAAGGCGGCAGATAGCTTTGCTAGAAACAAGTTCTCTTAACTTCAGAAGAGTTTTGAAATCCAAAATTATTTATAACCTGAACCTTCTCAGGTTGCAACTTAGCATTTCCAAAGAAAGTGATCACTGCAGGACCACTAGCTGAGGATGCAGGAAATTCTGAAAAATGCTGAGATTATGGTGCTGCCACTCACCACTGACCAGCCTCAAGTAGCAAATTCACGAGAATCCAGTCAAGTTTTGCAGCTGTTGTTTAGAGGCAGGCCACTGGGCAGCAAACATAAATCACCTAGCGGGGCTTCTAGTACTGCCAAGATCACTGGCACCCAGTGTGTCGAGCTGTTCTGGAAATTTCCAAGTTCGTAATGGTCAGCTCAGAGGGCGGTAGCAGGGCAGGCAGATGGGAGCCCTGGCTGCATCAGCTCTGGGGGTCCCAGGAGAGTTAACTGAGATGTCGGGCAGGAAAACTGGCATTTTGAGTTCTAAATCCATGTATGGTTCTCTGGAAGTTCACTAAAAGAGTGTAAGTTCAGTGCATCACGATTTAAACATAAAATATTCCACTAGAGCATTTCCAAGCATCTGCAAAGGATATTTTTCCTCTGTCACTATGTTTTATCCATCACTAAACTACAACTACTGATCTATTGTTTCAATCAGGATGTCCCACCATCTTGAAAAACTACTTGTGGCCAACATTCATAAAAACAGGAGCCTTCCAGCTTCGACTTTTATTTATATGCCTAGGTAAATGGCCTGAATGCCAAAAAGGAAATAATACCAAGAAGCTCTCGCCGATTTAAACACATGGTTAGAAGAATGGCATCTGGAGAAAACATGATGTTTGGCAGAGCACAGTGCAACTGGAAAAACATTTAGCACTGGAATTCTTGGCAAGTGAGAACAAGCTGCCTCATTTTTGATCTCAGCATAGGTTTGCTTGGCTCTTGGTAGACAGATTATTTTCAGCTGTCGAGAAAAGGACTTTAAAGCTAGAGGCACAACAACTCTGGGACAAGCAGACCACAGCCGAGATGTACAAGAGCCAAAACAAGAAGCATGCTTGCAATGATGCTCTGTCTATATGAGGGACTGAATCAGATTGGACCACAGCATTTCCAGGAGATGGTATTTTTTCTGTGGTTGCCCTCCAGAGCACAAAATTAGCTTGTATTATTTTTACACTTTGCTTTTGTGTCCAAATCGATCCGATTCAGAACTTACTGCTTGAGTCTATGGCAGTTTGAAGCAAACTGAATAAAATTACCAGTGCTAAGTGAGAATAGTCACTCCAACACAAACTCACCTGTGAGAGAGAAGACTCAGAATGGTATCCCTGTTTATGTGCTTCATCCAGTAACTGACTAGTAAAAAATGTACAAGTGTTCATTGGAGCCAGAACTAGAAACTAGGTTTCGTATCTCAGAGGCCAATGACAGCTACGTACCCATACCTATTGCTTTCTCTTGATGAATATACGGGTCAGCTTCAGCAAACAATTGAGAAGGGGCTCTAAACCAAAAGGGCCTGGTCTTCGGGAGCTACTTCCGAGCGCTGGGAGATATATTTGTATGGGAGGTGAGCGAGACTAAAAACACTCAGAGGAAGAGGGCTGGACAATCACATTCTACGAGAGCTTCGACCACATTAAAGCAGCTATGGTTTTGTATGATCTTGGTTAGTTGTATGGACAATCTACTGCAAAAACTGTCTGAACAAACTTCTCAGCTCGTGTCATCTCACACACGCAGGTAAGAGATATCAAACTTAGAACTAATAGGTGATCCCCAGGATACGTCAACTTGGACGCTGTGTTGTGTTCCGAGGCTAATATGGCATTGGGGAGAGGATGGAAAGGAGAAGCCGAAGGAGCAAACAGGATAAAGGAAGAATATGTCGGTATACCTTTAGGAATGGCTTGACAAAAGCACATGGAAAAGGCCAAGCAACTGCATGTTTTGGGTGGGAAGAAGGGAGGGGAGGGGAGAACCATTAAGAGACTCTGTAGTGTGAGGGCCCTGATGGAAACAGTTGCCATGAGAGAGCAATTACAATACAGACAAGAATGAGAGCACCAGCAGAAACAAGAAAAGAGATGCTCTTTATTAGAAGTATGATATACGTGCCACAAAGCAGATCAAGAGACTCAGCAGACAAACTATAGCGAGAACCAGCCTCGTCTGAGAGAGAATCTCAGCAAAGGCTTCAGTCAAGTCTTTTCAGAGGATTTCTAGACAGATCAGATCATGACCTGCATTGCTACGTACTCCAGCTTCAGTCAAGTCTTTTCAGAGGATTTCTAGACAGATCAGATCATGACCTGCATTGCTACGTACTCCAGCTTCAGTCACTGGAAAATGAGCTAACAGTCTCAAGCTCAAGCTGTGTCTGGCAAATACATGTGCTATTCTTTTAGTCTGCAACTTCTAAAAACTTGTCATCATTAAGAGCAGGCAGCAGGAGAAAGAAGGAGGAATGCAATTGCATTCTTCAAGCAAACACTTCCTCCTCTGTCTTAGACCATAAAACTATACAGCTTCAAGCTAATCCCTGTAATCAGCTGCCCAGCCTTTTCCACTTTATTGGCTGTTTTGTGCAGTCAAAGCCAAATTGCCAGAGGGAGAGGGTCAATCGTTTACACTGCATCTGCTCCAAGCAGTGACAGGACACAGGGCAGACATTTAGGGCAAGAACTAGTTAAATGCAGATTCAGGGCACTGAAAGCAGGAGTGGGGGAGGAGAAACAATCCCAGAATAAAAGCACTGGGAATATGCAGAACAAGTTGCTTGGCTAGGCTAGTGCACCACCATGCTGAGTTTGGGGCAGAAGGGAAGAGGAAGCAGAACAGCACTCATAGGAGCACCGGGTCATTCAGTCCCCTTCTTGCTATCAGCGACAACAAAGTTCTCATCTATGTGAGCTTCTACTCCATTCACTGCTCTCTAACAAACAGAAGGCTAGCAAAGAAAAACATCAAATAACCACAGTTGTAATTAAAAATTTTAGAGCATATAACGGACCCTCAATTCAAACAACCCAGCATCCCTGAGAAAACGCCACTGTCCAAGCATTGCTTTCTCCTACCCTGTGTATACTGTTTCTGAAAGCCACACCATCCCAAAAGCCCGCTCTTCCTATGCACTATGCCAAGGATCAAAACATTAAAAATTAATTTCTTAGGTATTCTCAGTTTCTCTATGACATCTTCACACCAGCTTAAACAGAGATGCACCCTGTCCAGCATCATCATTATAAATACTAATTGAACACAACTCATGACCTGGCAAAATCACACTGGCTTCATTTTATAGATAGGAGCAGGGGTGGAGGGTTCAAGAAAGCAACAAACTTTGGTGAGAACAAGTGACTTACCCAGAGCCAGTGCCAATTTCAGCTGTAGTACTCAAAGGTTCTGTCCTAATCACTGCATTGGCAGTATATGCTTTGGCAGGGCTCGAAGAGGCTTGAGAGGACTTTTCTCCACTTCCTTTAGCAAAGTTTTAATCAAACACTTCAGAGTGAGTATCAAGCCAACCAGAAAGAGCTTGACACAAACAGAATACAGTCTGCACAAGCGCAAGACTCCCACTGCTATTTAATAACCCACATGCAATAGCGTCGGTGTTTGGTACCTATCGCAAACATATCCATGGGCCAGTATATGCAACACAGCTGGTGAGGTGCCTTGATGCAGGTTTAAAATCAGAGGAAAAAACCCCAAGTATATGAAGTACAAGTAGTCACTTCCACTATTACAGAAAACAAGGCTGCCTGCAGACTAGGAAACTAGCATCATTAAAAAAAAAAAAGACAGACTGGAGCATTGCAGGCTCAAGCTGGCTGGGCAGATCTTCACAAAGGGCAGGACAGGCGTGCTGAAGGACAAAGCCCCACTCTCTCCTGTCACACAAGGGAGCTCTGTACTGATCCCCATTCAGCTCCTTGATGCAACTGTAGACAGGATACTTCCTTTAACAGCTTCTACTTTTACTCAAGCCCAGCGCTCGTAAGACAGAACCTCATATTTGGGAAGAAGGAGAAACTGTCAGTCAGTTGCCAGGACTTACGCGGAGGTAGTCTCTACTATTTGGAGCACCCAACATCTGAAATGAGGTAGAGGATTTCTACTAAATCTAAGTGCTACTAATAGCTCTGTGAGGTGACAAAACTTTGCAGGAGCTCTTGGAAGAAGCAGCAGTTGATCACGAGAAGAATTACCCTACACTGAACAACTTCCCTTTGTCAGTAGTTTTTACTTGCACAAAGCGCCTGCATGCTGCTTATGCTTGTTTCTCTGCTTGTATTAGGCACACCCACAGGACAGCTCCATGACGTCAGCAAAGGTGTCACCTTGTCCTAGCACGGCTGGTAAGGAGAGCAGCTGGAAGACAGGTTAGGGATCAGGAATCTCATACTGCAAGATGCAGCACCTGACAGGTAACAACAATCCTAAAAAAATAATAAATTAACACGCACACACACATTAGAGCACTCCTGCTTTGGGATCTGGTTCATGACTCAAACCATCGCTGAATCAAAATAAAGCTGAACTAGATTTTTAACTGTTTCTGAACTTGCAAACCTCCAAGTAATCCCATCTGCATGGATCAGTCAGCCTTCCCTTCGATGAGTCCTCATGACATTCCCCACTGTAGTTTTGCGAAGCTACTGCACGGATTATGTGAAGTGCAAAGAAATGAACAAAATTGCCCACTTAAAGCTGCAGAATGGATTCCAGGGTTGTCATATCTTAGGTACCTTTCAGCAGCAGGAGCGTGGAAGGGAAAATGAGATCAAAAGGAATGCTACAATTTTTCTGTTGCCTATTACCTCCTCCCTCCCCAAGATGGAGGTAGATCTGACCAGTTGCATCTTTGTCACCTTTACTACAAAAAGAAATGGTAAGAATAAGTCACCCACAAACCACTTTTCCAAGTACGATGTATTCCCTGCTGTTAGCAAGTTTGACCAACAAGTTGAAGTTTCCCACCTTCTCTCTGTAGCAAAGATAGTTCATTGAGGGTGCTCTTAAGTAATAAATCAGGATTAGAGACCTTCATTCACCAAGACAGAGAGAATTTGACCCCACGTACTTCTCTTGCCTCTGCGTAGCCAACAAGATACAAGATAACAATGCTGGAAAAGGCAGATCTGAGTCTTGCTCAGAAGCCCACTGCTTGGAAATAGTCTATCAGTCTAGTAGAAGGTAACTTCAGTTAAATTTGGCCTTGGTGCAGTTTGGAAGATCTGAGTAATTTTGCCTGATAGCTGCTTGGCAGCCGGTAGGTAAAGCTTATTATTGCCATCTCAGCACCAGTACCAGCTGATACTGGTAAGGGACAACCACATTTCTCAAAATGTTCCTGCTTTAAGGGATGGTGCTTTAGTTCCGCACCTCCAATTTGATGATTTCCAGAGGCGTCTTCCTCCTGTCAGTGTGAAAAATTACTGACAGCAGAAACATCACAACAAGCAAAGGTTAGAGCTACACTGACTAAAAATGTAATTTTGGCCTCTTCCCCCATTCTTGGTCTCTCACTGTTTTCCTTATCTTGGCCCAACAAAAGAGTACAATGCAGTGGCTTGGTAGTCAAACAGGCTCCAGTTACAGCAAGACACAGCCAGTTGCCAGATAACGCATAGGCAAGCAACGCTGCATTTAACACCAGTCCCAGCTGACACTAGAGAAAGGCAAGTAGAAAGGTGCGTCAACATAAGTCAGCCCTTGGGCATGGCAGATCATACCGCCGTACCTGGTGGCTGCTCACAGAAGCACTCCTTATCCTCATGTAGATGACAACCAACCAAGTGAACAACATATCTGAAGTGCTATGGGTGAAGCTATGCTGAACATATAAACAGGCACATCTGAAAAACTGGGCCTTCAGTCATCACCTCCATGGCGAAACCCCAGCAAAAGTGAAAACTAAAGTAAAATCCTAAGTATCTCACATACCAGAAACAAGTAAGGCTCACAAGAATTGGAAATAACAAGAACAAAAGATGGCCTTTGTCTGGTAACTTCAGATCAAGGGATGAACACCACAAGTGATGTTGGATGCTGGTGTATGCTTCATATATCCTAATTACTCATTGTAGAAAGGCTGCTGATGAAAACACCTGGAGTTCAAAAAAACTTCAATGTACCTTGTTTAAAGCTTCAGGAGATCCTACAAAGCATTGACAGATTAATCAGAAAAGATACTTAAGATGGTTGCATTTTTCTTTTGCAGTAAGCAATACAAGAGCAAAGGATGACTTTTGCAGAGGTCTGTGCCCAGGTGTCTGGCTGGATTACTGTTCTTAGCCCCATGTTGAAGAAGAGTAAAATGCAACATAATACAGTTTATTATCTAATTATATATTATGTAGTCCACCTGCCATCTTTAGTATATAAACTTTAAAATACTGATAGATGAAGTGCTTTGGCATCTGCTCAAGGGATTAGCTATTCAAGGAGAATCTTTCAATTACTTTTTTTTGTTGAGACATATACAAAGGTATGAAAGCCCTGGTAACCCAGCAGTTTAAAATAGAGCACCGATCCTTATTTCCCATAGTCATTTATTTTCAGATTCAGACAATATTTTCTTTGTCACTGGACAGGGGATAGGAAATGCAGTCAAGCTATCTATCACCTCAGTTCCAGGTAACGAAGACAAATGTTTAAATTCTGCCATTCCCTGCCAAGATGTTTAGGCAGAAGCCCTGAGAACAGGGCCTATGATTTTGTGCATTTGCACAGTACTTTAAAGAAGGGGTGTTAAGTGCCAGCTAGTGTTTGTCGGCACTCCCCCAGTACAAACGATAGTTACAGCACCACAGACATTTTCCTGTGCGAAAGCCCCCAAAGTGTTTCCAGTCTTTCAACATCAATCAGCACAACTGAAGCCAGCAGTGAATTGATTCTCACATTCCACTGGTGCTGGTTTTTGTTAGAAATTATTTGTGATAGATATGGTGGAATATATTGATTAGTACTGACAGTCCCAGTTTCCCAGGCACTTTGTAGCACTGTCACTACAAAATGACCTGCTTTCCACCTTGTCAATTTTCTTCTGCAGAGTCCATTATAAATATCCATTCTATTACGAGATGGCTTCAGCCCCCTCCAGAAAACAAAACAAAAGGGTCAGGCAAATAAAAATCAGTACAATAAAATAGGTTTGCAGTGTTGCAAAAGAGCTTGTTTTTATTGAGAGATTTTGTGTCAGGGGAAGAAAAGGCACAAATTAAGTTACAAAGATGTTATATGAACCGTATGAGTCAGAGGCAGCATCAGAGCTGTTACAAATCACCTAAAAGTTGGCTTACCAACATAGGTTAGCCTCTACGTAATCTTAAAAGAAAAAAAAAATCTCAAATTATCAAAATCATTGAGAAATTAAGTGAGAATGTAAAGACCACCAGTATTAACTTTTGACTAAATTCACGTGGGCTTACCACCATCACCTTCTCTATCTCAGAAGACAGATATCACTGGAAAGTATGTACTACTACAGAATTATTGTTAAAACTCATTTACATTTTATAAATTAAGAACCTGGTATTTACCTTTCATACCTACAGTGAAGTACAGTACATACAGGTAAGGCAGTATGCATAGGAAATACATTAAGAAAACAGAATAGATAAGTGCAATTATTCTGAATAATTCAACATTTGTTACGGCCCCTCACCTATGGCAAAGAACATCTTAAAAAGATGGGTACAACAGCTGTTCACAGAACACACAAATATACTACCTTAAAAGGTCTATTGTGGAAAAGCTTATGCTGTCTTTAGTTGTGACTTCCCAGATCAAGTATTCTAAAAACAGACTTTTGAGCAGTACAACTCTGAGTTAACAACAGCACACTAATACAGTTAAGGAAGAGATAGTACTTCTGAAGTGTATCAGTCCTCATTTTAACATGGGAAGGCTCGTAACACTCAGTATCCAAGTAATCCAAATTAAATATTTAAGAATACACACACCAACTATAGACAACCTGATTTTTGTTAGAAGCAGTGACTCTATTCCCCTCTGTTCCCACTTTTCCTGTTACTCAGCTCTCAACTGGAAAGGACTTTAGATTGTTGGTTCAAATTAAACTGGCATGAGGACACAATACAAAGTCTACAGGATATAGAGACTATACAAACATTTGTTTTCATGATGATGCAGGGTTGAGCAGAAAGTAGTTTACCCCTTTGGCCGCTCCTCCGGTCAAGTGGAGATGTAAGTTCTGTCTTCTGAAATCAGCAGGGATGCAAACACAACCAGACACAGAATTTTGCTATAAAAGTCTGATTACACCCTTAGGAGTTTCATTTACTTGACCTAAGACAACAGCAACACAGGAAGGGAATACAGCACCAACTACCACTCAAAACATGACAGCCCAAACTGTAAGGACTTGATTTGCAAGAAAACCCTGTATAGTTGTGAACTGAGCACAACTGTCAGGGTTTTGGTAGTGAGGGGGCTGCAGGGTATTCTGTGTGGGAAGAGGCCAGGGACTGCCCTGTGCTCATCCCAGCCAGCTCAGCAACAAGCAGCACAGAAATCACAGAACAGCAACAGAGGTTGGAAGAGACCTCTGGAGGTCATCTGGTCCAACTGCCCTGCTCAAGCAGGGCCACATACTAAAGCAGGCTGCCTAGGACTATGTCCAGATAGCGTTTGAATATCTCCAGACATGGAGAATCCACAACCTCTACAGGCAACCTGTGACAGTGTTTGGTCACCCTCACAGTAAAAAAGTGCTTCCCTATGTTCAGATGGATCCTTCTGCATTTCAGTTAGCATCAATTGCCACTTGGGCACAGCAGGCACTGACCCGCTGCACTCCAACACCGTCAGAGGAATTTCTGGCACTTCTGCAAAAGCATGTTTAAGAAAGGGCAGTAAATGCCAAGAAAAAGATATTACAGTGCTATAGCAGTAGGAGAGAAAAAACGGTAAGACTATGCCAGCAGAAGAGGAACAGAGAGACAGCTGAGCAGGAGAAATGCCAAAGGAAAATCACAGCTTGAGCAGAGGCTGAGAGTAGACTCAGAAGGAGCTACAACTCTAAAGGGACTGCGGCGGGTGAAGAAACCCAGATGAGAGCAGTTGAGTAAGAAACAAGGAGCACTGAGAGAACAGCAAACGCAACAGACTGATTCCAATCTCCTGTGCTGCCTGTTGCCTTGCTGAAGGGACTGAGCATAACATACAGCCGAATAATTGGAGACCACCATAGGGTGGGGGATGACATGGGAGGAGAGAGGGAAGAGTGGTAACTGGAAGAAACCAGTAATGCTTTCCCCAAGTGTTTCTTTTTTTTTTTTCTTCCAATACCAAAACCAGTAACTACAAGCTCTTTAACTAGCAATAAATTAAATTGATTAAACTCCTCAACTCAAAACTTTCTGTTGCCCCTGAAAAGTCATGTCCTCAACTAAGGTTAGTATAAAAATCAAGGGCTTTCTGGCCCTTTTAAAAGCAGACAGCACACACAGGAGAACCCATCTTCTAAGTGTGTGATTATTCTGCTCCTTCAAAAGCTTAAGTCTTTTAACTAAATTTAAAAGGCCTTTAAGAAAAACTTTAAACAGAAGGAGGACTTGTGGTCTTTAAGTAACGGTTTCCTACATAAATAAAAAAGAGGAAATATTTTGTAGTTTCCTACAAAACAATTAAATACAAAATTGACAAAAAACATAATGAGGTAACTTTAAAAAAAATCAAAGTATTAATAGATTCACGAAAGAAAGGTAGTGCAATAAAAGTATTCATACAAAAAATACATTTCCAATTTCTACACGACTTACCCAAATTTTAACAAGAACAAAATAAAATTTGGACTAGATTTTGGGGAGTGACGAGGATCAAATACTCAAAACTGGTCTTTCAGAGGCATACTTGAAATCACAGTAACCACAATAAAGTCTTTTACCACAAATCGCTCAGCAATTTTCTACTCTATAACAATTTTCATCAGTGCATGCAACACTGATTTTTTTTTTCTACAAACTAAGATCAGAAATGCCCGTCTCCCAGTCAAGTCAATCATTTAAAAACATTTTGTTTGACACGGATGTGCCAGATACCTCCCATGGGACATTTTTAAGTAAATACAACTTTCAATATTGGAAAAGGTTTTTTACTGCCATACTTTTTGCCTTCCTCCTGATAAAGTAAGTATAATACGACCACCTCAGGTGTGTTGGTGGGAAGCAGTAACATGCATGCTAAAGACCCATTTCCTCTACAAACCTTTTGTAAATGAGGGTGGGCAAGTACTTATTTAAACATACTCCATTCGATAAGCTTGCTGTATACGAGAGGACCCCAACACTCCATGGCTCAGCTTCATTCTGCATACGCACTGGAGAAATCAGATTATTTCTTTTAAACCATTCTCTGGGGGCAGCCAGCTCTTGCTTGCAGAAAGTTTTAGCCACTTGCCTATTTACTGCAGCCATAAATACAAGCAGCCATGATAGGGCTGACTTGCAGTGAATTTCAGTTCTAACTGGGATTTAAACTCTAGACATTATTATTTAGCAATGCCTCAGACTCTGCTTTTTATAGAAACCTGCTAGATCCTATGAAGCTCCAGGCAAGCTGTCATTAGCAATGCTAATTTGTAAGGCTGATGAATTAACTAACGAATTCCAATGTGCAGTTTTAAACCATGTTTTATCACTCTTAGAGGGAGCTTTGACATTTGCAACTCAGAAGCAAACAGGCTCTGTAGATTTCTCTATAATGGCTACATGGTGTAAATTCCGCTTGTTCTACAAAACCTACACTTGTCTTAAATCCTTCATTTAATTTCTTTGGTTTCTCAGAAGCAAAAGCTACTTAAGTGAACTGAGCAATGAAAGACAAGCAAACAGAGGCAACTAACTCTGTCCCCTAAAGCTCTAGAGATGCTTGTAAATATCAGTTTTAGCAGGTTGCATGGAAGAATTCCAAATGAATGCAGCTAGGACTAGTTTTGGACCATTGCTTTCCAGCAAAAACTGTCTTTGGCACTTACGTAATCCAATTCTATGATGTTACTCTACATACAGTCCCATATCAAGTTGGCTGAGGAAATGAAAGATGACTTTTATAAAACAGGCACTTCAAATTAGAACAGAAAAATCTGCTCCCCATTAGACAATAAAGGAGCTTTCTTCAGAATGACAAAAACATCAAGTAGTACCAAAAATAAGATGAGAGAGTTCGCAAATTCAGGCTGTCAGGGTTGAAGTTTTACCCAGCTCCATTAGACTTAAATAACAGTAGCACCTGGAAAATGTGAAGGCTACAATAGACTGGACAAGGCATTAAGAATAAATAACATGGAAAAATTCTGTATATATCTGTTCACCCTCTAATTCTACATTTAGATCTGCCACAGAGGTTCTCTTGTGTAGGTATCTTTCTTCCACTTAATACATCTTCTAGTAAGATACAAGCAATAAGACTCAAAATACAGCTATATCCAAGTCTCCTGTTTGGTAAACAGCTGAACACAGACATTTCTGACACAGGCGTTACATGTGTCAGGACAAACTAACTTCCACCATCAAATGACAGCACCGCTGTTGGGCTTCTGACATATTTACTGCAAGACTCGTGACTTGCAGGCACACAAGCTTAGATTCAGCCATGTCAAAGAGCACGATCAAAGAAGCTCTAACAGGGTGGGAAAAGGTATACATAGTACACCATCCTTCAGCTGAAACAGAGTAATACTGACCAAACCTACGTTTGGCGATTATGCAGAAAACTTGGGAACAAGAGTTTTAGCGCAAATGTTTCCATTAGCACACTCTAAGAAAAGTTTGTTCCTCACTCTCCTGTTTTCCTCAGTACAACAAAAATGTTCTCTTGCAAACTGCTTTTATACACTTAGGTGAAATAGGGTGGAAAACAAACAGCTCGACTGCATTCCCCACGATTCTGCAAAGGATATTCTGCTAACCTCAGATATCCATACAGTCTGGAAACTTTGCCATGAACTGCGCACTGTGAGCAGGTGAGCATGTGGCTGCAATCCTTAAAGCCTTGACTGTAACAAAAGTGGTGACTAGCTACAACCTGCTCCATGTTAATTAAGTGTCTCTGGAAAGGTGTGGACATGCCCTTCACTCAGCATCCTAACCTGAACACTTGAGTCACCTGCAGCCCTCCTTTACAAGAGAGCTTTTAAATTTCTGGTGTGTCAGGGAGTCTCTGAACAGCACTTTCCCTATCTCTAAAAGGACAGCACTAGCTTTGTGTTCAGGAGAAGTCGTTTAAAAAACAAGCTTATCAAATCACTTCCCCATTCTGCTCCCTTCAGCCTATCAAAAATTGCCAGGTAGTAAAATCCTTTTATAAAGCTGAAGTATCACTTCACAAAAAGTTGTGTGACAAAAATGCATCACGTAATTCTAATCTTCCTAACGGGAAGCTAGCAAATTAAGCAATGACCAGTTATACTGCATCCTCAGTAAGAGGGCTTTACAAATTTTAACCGTTTTAATGACATGCCATTTCATAGAAAAGCTGAGTCCAAAAGAAAACTGAAGAGTGCCACATTTTATATTGATCAAGAATGTTCCATCACTAAAGTAATAGTCCTTAACAAAGTTGACATTAAAATGGAAATTATTAAACTGATGTCCCCGATAGGACATCCTGGAACCAATGCTAGCTCTGGAAGAGTAGGTTTCAAGTCAACACAAACAGCAAGAAGGGTATTTCCACCCAAAGGCTACTATCTTGTGTTTTCACTTATCCTTGCCCTAAAGTGTTTCTGCTAAATCCTCTATTCTTCCAACTCCCTCTAGCTAATTCTCCTCTATGCTGCCTCATATGACCTGTCACTCCCCTTCACTCCTAGATGTATTCCATTATCACCTGTGAGGTCCTCAGATAGCAGAATCCCAACTAATCAGCACCACAGGAAAGCCTCTTTCATCTCTAGCATAATCCCACTAAGTGAGCTGGCTGAAAAAAACGACAGCTGCAAAACCAAAGGAATCCAGGGAAAGAATTCCTGTCTTGGCGGTAGGTATCCTAGTGCCTGTGCAACACAAAAACCAGTTAACAGTGCTGGCTGCTTAGTATACAAAGCTACTCTAGCAAAAAACGTTGGGTAAGGTTGTCATACTTCACTATAGCAAGGATATTGGGTCTCAGAATCTCAAGCATTACAGTATGTCATAAACTGGGACATATCTAGTGCTGTATCAGCCTCTGCTCTCCAGTAGCTCTCCAGGGCAAACTTACTGACCAAACACAGATTTTTTAATTGGGCCTACACAGACTGCTTACCTATAACTTCAAGGTCACAAGTTCTCTCTGACCTTGTGACTTGGGCTTTCAAGTAACATGGTTGTGAGACCCGTAACAGCAGGCACTGTCCAACTGAAGAACTGCTTAGCAATAATGCTCCATCCAGATGCAGAAAATGCTGACCACATAGGCTACAAAACTCTGTGCAGCATCTCTCCCCAGCAAATGCTACACGTAGCACAAGTATCTCAATATTATAAAGCATTACACTGCATGGGTAAGAAAAAAGTGATCCTACAGGTTTCTGTACCAGAAGGCCAGTTCTTCTAAGACAAACCTTTCTGAAAAGAAACTAAATGCACCCAACTGATTTGGACTTCAGAATACAAAGGGGGAGAGCAACTAATTATAAGAAGCCTGATAATACATTGCTGAGCTCCTCCTGGAGGGATTCTCTCATATAAAACTGCTGAATTAACTGGCCAAGGAAAGTAGCCATGGAGAGATCCTACAGCTGACAAAAAACATGCTGCCCTTTAAAATTCCACAGGTGCAAACATGGGACAGATTTAAGGTTAAAAAAAAAAAGAGCATCATCTCTGACGGAAAAAAACTGCTGATGTTTTCTTCTCTCTTGTTTTTTACATTTTACATATGTATACTTACGACACAAAAGTGCACGAGTGGAGAGGTAAGTTTAATTACAACTTGAGGACTGCCACAAAATCCAGTTCAGGTTCTGCAAAGAGCGATCTCCTTCACCTGAACCATTACTACATCCTACTGTTTTAATGAAAATTATGTTCAGGTGTATCGTGGCATGACTACAGTTGCCAGTAGCAGATAATGACAATAAAATTATGGAGGGAGGAAGGCTAACAGCTCCTGTTTACCTCTCAGGAGACTGACCTCACCTACTGTCCAAAGACAGACAGAGGCAGCAAACACCTAAAAAACCTGTTGGATCTTGGCAGCGTGTTGTATCTGCCAGGCTTACCACTGTTCACTGCTAAGTAAGCAGGTTTTATTTATTTAGAAGCCATCAACAGCAAAACAAAAAGTTCAGTGTAAACAGGAGGATGAATTTGTCTTCCTCAACAAGTTCAAGTAACCAAGTGCTTAAGCAAGCACCTGGTTAGGAAACAACACCAAGTAACCAAATGCTGTCTCAAAGAGATTTGCCTTTTTTTTTTAAATAAGAACTTTATCTACACATAAGAATTTTAAATAAATACTAGCAGCTTCCTGGCAATAATCTCCAACAGGTAACAGCAACCATAGCTCCTCTTATCACTTCAGAGTTAAGTTTCTTGCAGAAATAAAAAACACAGACAGGTCCACAAACCTCACATCACACAGTATGTGATAAACACCTCACCTATGTCTCACCTATGAAATTGTATCCTTCAAAGAATTATTTCACTGCACAGAGAAGTTGCTGAGCTTCCATACTTACGGCAAGGAGAGGACAAGGTAAAGGTAGGCAAAGCTATACACAGCAGTGCTGAGATGTGGGGAACATGTAGCAAACTTATGCATAAGACAGGCCAAGAAAACGCTTGGTGGATGAAAAGAAGGAAAAAATACTCAGCAGTGTCCTTTATGTCTGCAGGCTTTATGGTTGCTCTTTTCAGTAGTCTTTCCTCCTGGCCTTCCATTATCACTAAGTTTGTGCACAGCTCATGATTATCCAGCTGCACCCTGTAACTCTATACAGGTATCTGTGCGCGGAAAGAGAAACCTCACGTTCATACTTGCCTCTCCCCTGTTCAATACGCAGAAGGCATTTTAACATACGACTTCAGGAATTTGTTCTCATTGGAGTAGCACTTAGTACATTCTGTGACCACTTCCACTCTACAGAAAAAAACAACAGTTGGTGTTTTCAAGTTTATCAATTTATACTGAATCAAAATCAACCACCTTGAAAATAAAACAGAAACCTGCGCATTGATGATCGGTCCAATTCTATCTAAGCCTAGGTAATTTCCTAGGCTTTAGAAAAACATCATTCCACCCTTGCTCTCTCACCTGGCTTCAAACGCGGTCCATGCACCATTGTTCTGAACCACAAGAATTTGAACGGCTGTCTTGTATGGAGAGCATCAGTGGTGTAATTAGTCTGAACAGTACTCAACCCCCCTTCTCCTACTCAGGAAAAACACAGGCACTTGCCCAATTACATTCCCTGACAGGTAAGGTCCCCAGTACGTGTCTTACAGCTGGACTGACTGGCCAAGTGAGAAAAGGCATAAAATAGGCCAGTGTTTCTTCTTTTTGTTACTTGATCATATGAGTCTCTTCATCAGCATCATAAAACTCCTCATCTTCACTTCCACTCCCTGCAGAACTGTCTTTGTCTCCAGACTAGAAAGAAAAATGAAGTTACTGGTTAGCACAGAAGCTACTAAATCAATCTCAAAACATGTAAGCATGAACTATTATACCTCTGTTGGAATGCTGGTAGAGAAAAAGTAAAAGACAGGTCAAATCACTTTATTAAAACTTTGTAAAAGACATTATGTGAATCAAGATTTATTTACTTCTTCAGTTCTTCAAAATCTCCTTTTCAAAGAGATGGGCTTCTAGCGGACGGACTTACTTTGCTCCATCAGTACGCTGGAGAATACATGCAGGAGAGAGATTGGCTAGAATGGTTCTGATGGCATAATCTACTCAGCCTTCTTACTTAAAGTCTAAGGTCCCTACTCTGTGGTAAGCTACTGTAAACAGAGGCTCAGAACACACAGATTAAGAAGCTTTTCCTTCATTAAGTAAAAGCTTCTCCATCCTGAATTACTACTTCTCTACATGTAGCATGGACATTTTTCTATGCAAGTTTTTAATTAAAAAGATCCCCCTGCAATTCTAACTAAAGGTGTTATAGAAAAGGGAAAAAATATTACCAGTTCAGATGTTCAGAAAGTAAACCCCCTATTATAGGCATACCTACTCAAGCCAGAGTCCTTTTAACAACGTAATTTATATAATATACCCAAACTAAAGTCAGCTATTACAGCTAATTGATTTTTATTTGACCAGTGTAGCATTTTTCCATGGACCTGACAAACCAAACCAAGCACACTCTTAGTCATATGGTTTAGTTTTAGGTAGCCCTGCAAGGAGCAGGGAGTTGAACTCGATGATCCTTATGAGTCCCTTCCAACTTAGATATTTTATAATTCTATGAAATTAGTCCTGTTAAAATATTCTCTTGCTAGTATAAACTCCACCTAGTTTGAGTATTTCGGATTTTTTTTCCACTATGCTTGCATCCATCCTAGGACTTCTGCCTGCCTAGTCATATGCTAAGAAGGGTGAGAGAGAGGGTGAAAAACAGAGAAACGGAAATCATGTTCCTGACTGACAGTACCATACAAGCAAAATCTGTAGCTTTAGATCTGTCTTCAGAGGAGTTTTGCTACAGCAACGTGCGTTAACTGCAAAGGAATTTCAAACCATTTGAGCACTAAGATCCGTCAGAAGATATGAAGAGAATCATGTTATGCTTTTTTCTGGATTTCCAAAATTATTTGAGGTAAGTCAGGCTATCACTAGATGCTGTCCAACTTGAATATCACATTCAGGTATGTTAACAGGGACAAAACCTCCATTCTGGACAACCAGAATACACGTTATCCTGAAAGTGGTACAAAAAGACAATGGATTCCACAGGGGGAATTCAGAGTATGCCAAACACATTCTACATCTTTCTTACAACTGCTTCGTAAGACCTCTCCATGGCCTTGTCAAACAGGGTTAATGTTTAACAGCTTTCCATTTTATCAGCGCTTTCTTTGTGAGCTTTAAAATAAACCCCTAATGTGTCATAGGCATTCCAGATACAACTTCACTGAAGTTTCAGGATTACTTCAGGCCTGAACCAACTACTCTTTTTCATTTGGATTCAATAATTTTAATTCATCTGAGGAAAAGTGCTCCTGAAGAATGTTCTCAATTTTTTTCTTCTTTCTTTTTTTTTTTTTTTCTTTTGTGGATCCTGTTCAGATTGAGATTTTTAAGAAGTCTGCAGAAGTGCAAGCAGGAAAGATTTAAACTGAGAAGACTGCTTGACATAAGCGAATCAAGTTGTGCAAATATTGATAGCTAGACAATTCTAGTCACCCCAAAGGGCAATATTGACCTTACTTGGTTAGAAAGGAAAAGAAAGCTGACTTTCCACCCCACCCTAAGTTGTAACACCTGCACTGTTTGCTAAATTTTTTTTTTTTTTAATAAGCCACCTGCACAATTAAGATGTAATAATGATGTAATTACCAAAAAAACCCAGCTGGTATAAACTAGATGTAAATGTATATGATGGCTTTGTGTAGCCAGCAAGAATGTGGTGCCATAATGCATTATCCAGAATGGTTAAAAGTGTTTCTAAAATGTGCACGTAAAGTAGCTAAAGTATACAATTGTTACAGCACTACCTCTTTCAAGCTTTCTTCAAGAGTGCTTTTGTCACTGAACTGTACTGTCCCGTCAAGAATTAGTACAGCTAAAATTGGTAAACAAGGCAACACGTTGAAGCCTTTGAAGGGAAGCAACTGCTCTGATTCTAGAAATAAATTTTACTCTGCCTCCCGATTTCTGTGAAGATAAGTTTATGACTACCTGTGAATCAGTCTGCTTGACCAAAAAATCAATCAAATGAAAGCAAAATGTGTAATAAGAATACTGCCTCATCTCAGCCTAATGGGACAACTAACATTTTTTGTTATGAGTTGCCTTTCAAGTCTTCTGACCACTTATTTAATTCTTATTAGTTAGAATTCTATACTTAGAACGTTGGGATCAGGATTTAAACATTATTACCCAAATTCAAACATCCACTTCCTCAACTCTAGCTACTTCTCTAATCCCACTACATTCACAGAGAAGCAGCAATGTAAAAAATCTCCACACAACTGGAAGATGTACACACCTCAAGAGGCGTCCAGGAGTTTGACAAAATGAAGTATAGAGTGATGTGAAAAAACATCATCCAAGGAAATCTCACAGAAAAACATCCTACCACCACATTTGTTTATGCTTACGCCTGGGAGTTTTGCAGTTCCAGCATTTTCAATGAATCCCATTTCTCAGAATCAACAGTGGGAGAGATCCCAGAGGTTAGTCTAGCTTTAACCCATTTAGAGACTCTCTAGGATAGACCTAAGAACTGACATTGCAGAACAGCTAGTGCAGGTCAGGGCAGCCCTTCACAAACAGGCTTCTGTTTTCTTTAACATCTAAAGCTTCTCAGAAACTTCAACAGCCAGCTTTGCATGAAGCATGTTGCAGCAATCCGTCTTAGAGATTAGAGAGGCACAGACACCACCGTGTCCTTTATCCCAAAGGAAAAGATTGTAAGCTTTTGGCCTTGAAGGGATGGATTAACCCAGCTATCTTTCAGCCTGCATTTCCAGACAACATTTCAGATGTGATGGTAAGGTTGCTAAATTATCTTCTGTGTCTCCTTGGGGCCTATCCTCCACAGGCCAAGAATCACTATTCTAATCTATTTAGAGTGGCATATTCAAGCTGACAGCTGAAATAAACACAACAGAAAAGAACTAGGAAAAAAAAAATGAATTTACCTGTGAGCCATCTAGGGCTTGCAATGACATGGCTTCATCACCCAGCCTCCAGTACGAGCATACCTGCAGGTCTGAAATAGTTTCTAGCAAAGGGCTGTTTAAGGTCTCTGGCAACAATAAACTTAAGAGTCCAGACAAAAGACCAGTTGCTCCAAACACAATGTAAGGCAGAGACCACTGTACGGACTTCTGGAAAAAAAGAACAGAGAGAGTAAAGTTGAGACTGGTTCCCTTTAGTTCATAATTACATATTAAAGCACTTAACCTTTACAACCATTCCATATCGCAACTGTTTATGCTCTTATTTAGCATAAAAATTACCAATCCTACTGTTTTGTTCCGTTTTTTTAACCAATATTAGATCCACACAGATTTTGGGATGGACTTTAAAAGAAGTGTCTGCTGAATTCATACTCAATTCTTGTCTTTAACTTATGTACTTTTTAACAAACACATTACTTTGTAGTATGGAAGAGATAACACAGAATTACAGACATGCTGGTTGGAACAGACCTCTTGAGGTCACCTAGGCCAATCACCTACCTTAAGCACAACTTCAGCCTACACTAGACCAGGCCAATCATAGCTTTGTGTAACCAAGCACTGAAAAAACTCCAAGGATGGAGATTCACCCTTCTAGTAAACTGTTTCAGGGCTGCATTAAGCCTCTGAAAAAGATTATTTTCCAAATTTCCTATCTAACTCTCAAGCCAAAAGTTGCGGCCATTGACCCTTGCTGAACTGTTCCACACAACTGGGAAGATCAAAGGTGCAATATTCTCTCAAGCTTTCATCTGAAGACTGTGCTCTATGCCCCTGACCATTTTGGTTACCCTCCACTGGGCCCTCCCCAGATTTTTCAACATCCTTCTAGAACCAGGAGGGAACTTAATCTGTGGGTCACATACTGAATTGAACCTGATGTAAACAGTGTGAAGTTTGCCTTTTTGTGATGAAAGGACACTGGTAGCTCCCATTTAACTTGCTATCCATTGTCATCCCCAGGTCTCATCCAGCAGGGCTGCTACTCAGCCAGTTGGTTCCCAGCCTGTAGACTATGAATGAGTCCACACTAGAAACAGAATTTTATTCTTCTTGGTGGCTTTAAGGGATTTCTTTTGGCCCCAAAGGTCCCACCGGCCTAAGAATCTACCATTTTCTGTGTTAATCACTCCTCCTTATTTTGCATCCTCTAAAAATATTAGGAGGCTGTATTCTGTCTTATCTTCCACTAGTCACCAGCCACCAAATACTGAGCCTGTCACTATCCCTTTGAGCCTGATGGTCCATGCAACATTCAAACCTAGTATTCCTTTCATCTAAGGCATACTTCCCCAGCTTCCAAACAAGAATGCTGTGGGCCAGTGCCTAAAGCCTTACAAAAGCCTTTCCTCATCCATATTGCCTTCTGTGATGAAACGGTTGAGTATCAAATCAAACTGTCTGAGAATGAATTGCCCTTAGTAAATCCATGTTCGCTGATCCTCTACCTTGTTGGCCTTTACATGCTCAGAAGCAAGCTTTGAGAGGTCACGTCCCACGATCTTCCCAGAAACTGAGTTTAAGCTGCTCAGCCTATAAATCCCTGGACCCACTTTCTGATCTTGAAGACGTACACAGCATTAGCTTTTTTCCCCCCCAGTTATCAATGAACTTTCTCTGCAACAATGGTTTATCGCAGATGATGGACACTTGCCTCACTATCACAGCCAGCTCTTTCGCCAGTTCTTGGGGAATCCTATCACACAGAACAGAAAGGTTTCAGCTTTAAGTGTTCTTGAACCTATTACTGCTTCACTGTTTACTGGCCCTCTGCTTCCTCAACTGTGCTGATATGCAGAGGCTTGGGGTCAGGCTTTGCCTATGAAGGCTAAAGCAAAAGTGTTAAGTATTTCAGCTTATTTCATCTCATCCACCAACAGGCTGTCCATCCCATTCACAGAATCGTAGGAGCTGGAAGGGACCTCTGGAGGGCATCCAGTCCAACCCCCCTGCCAAAGCAGGTGCCCCCAGAGCACATTGCACAGGAACGCGTCCAGGCGGGTTTTGAATCTCTCCAGAGAAGGAGACTCCACAACCTCTCTGGGCAGCCTGTGCCAGGGCTCCGTCACCATCACAGGAAAGAAGTTCTTCCTCATGTTCAGGTGGAACTGCCTGTGCTCCAGTTTGTGCCCGTTGCCCCCTGTCCTGTCGCTGGGCACCACTGAAGAGTCTGGCCCCATCCTCTTGANTGTCCTGTCGCTGGGCACCACTGAAAAGAGTCTGGCCCCGTCCTCCACACAGCTACCCGTTAGATATCTATAAGCATTGATGAGATCCCCTCTCAGTCTTCTCTTCTCCAGGCTGAACAGACCCAGGCCTCTCTCAGCCTTTCCTCATAGGAGAGATGCTCCTGTCCGCTCACCATCTTTGTTGCCCTCCGCTGGACTCTCTCTCCAGTTGGTCCCCATCTCTCTTGAACTGGGGAGCCGGGAACTTAAAACAGTACTCCAGATGTGGCCTCACCAGGGCAGAGTAGAGGGGGACAACAAGAGGCTAAACATTTTCTCTAAATTTCCTTTAGTTGATAGAATATCTGTTTATGCTCCTTGCTAGTTTTAGCTTCAACTGAACTTTGGCCTTCCTGTCATCACCCCTGACAGCCTAAGCGATGTTTATACTCCTCCTTTGATGCATGTTACAAGCAAAACTACACCGGGGAAAGATGTGTGTAAAAATATGAGTAATCTACAACATAGCTCAAAAATACACATTCACTTTCAGATAACCAGTAAAGCAGGCTCATTTAAAGAAAGGTAAGAGTTTAGCTGTTTGTTTCAAAAACTCACTTTGTAAAGAGCATTTCTAAATTGAGAAAATAACAGGCTGTGATCAAATATAAGAGCAACATTTCATCTCTTATCTCAGCAATTAACTTTTCCTATTCCCACCCTTTCCAGAAGATTCCCAGACAAAAGTTACTGAAAATGCACTAAAATAATTGAAGAAATTCCAAAACACAAAAATCCTTAATTCTTCCCTCAGTGTTCATTTGTTATTTAAACAGAGCTATTTTCACTTTCACGGGACCCCTTCAAACATGATGATCCATGATTTGTGTCTCTGGCAGTGCCAAATCTCTGCTAGATACAACACAATGGATGCCCCAACTGCCACACAGAAGTTGCCTACTAAATCTACCTGGGAAACCTGCAACAGTCTTAGCGCTGCCTGTTGCACCCTGGAGGTGCTCGCACTCTCACTTACCCCATCTTTCATTCTACAGATTAAAAGGGTCACTGTGCTTGTCTGCCCTTTTGCTAGCTCTCTGCCTGACATAACGAGATGGCAAATGGCAGAGAGGAAAGTTATTCCAGATGAAATCCATTAAAGGATTAAATTAAAGGAACATTAAAGGAACTGTCACCTGACCTCAGCACGTGGTTTGCATGAAAGAAACTTGCACACTATTTCACCTGCATATACATAAGACTATGAACATAGAGCAAAACAGTATCATCCCCATGTTCCATTCTTCAGTATTTTTCTTTGCCTTGACAGACTGTTGTGAAGTTTGCACTCAAAAAGCCTTGCTGGTATCTCAGGTCTCCACAACATAATCTTCATTCATTGAAAGATAAACCGCTTTGCTGATAATTATAATCCATGGATATTCAATGAAGTACGCTGATGGTAAAACTTACTTCTCCTCAGAAACATGAGTTATTGAGCCTTCATGTTTCATCTTGATACAGCAGATCTTTTAACTATGTGGGTTTTTTGCTATTGCTCGTTTAGGGTTTAAAATTGGGTATCACCATCTTGGTATTTCAAAATTAATATATCGCTAAAGTCCACTAGATAAGTGCCAGAATTCTTACAGAGCTAGAACATCTTCTGAACTAAATAATGTTGAGTTTTTCCCCGATTACATCGCAGTGTCTTTGGCCTACCACAATACTGTTAAGACATCCAATTTAAATATCTATCTACATAATTTATCCAAAATATTCCCACCTCTAAGTCTCTGATACATCAGACCCACAAAACAAAAATGTACATAACAGTGAGAAGTTCAGACAAACCAATGAAGGGACGAAAGGAGCAATGATTCCACCAACACGGGAAAACATGGAGCAGGCACCCATTCCAACATTCCTAAGAAAACAAAAATCATTAATCAGTGACATTTGCACAGGAGAAATTACTCTTGAAAAGTGCCTTTGAGCAAGAAAAAAAAAAAATCTCAGTCATGACCCTGACCATATTAACTGACCAAGAAATGTCAAATGTAACTGGAAGTGTCCCAAGACAGGAATTATAACATATGCTTTGTGCTTAAAGAGAAGAGAAAAATCCCCTGTATGTTCAGAATACTAAGGTACATACACATACAGAGACACAAAAAAGTGTAATTTCAGTCAATGTATCTCGTCTCTGCCTGAAGCTTTGGCTAAATCCCTTTATCCAAATCCTATTTATCAGCAGATTTGCTCACCCACGAAAAACACCACAGTATATTTTCACAGGTGGCTGATCATCAACAATAATATCAGATTAAAATATCTGTTAAAAATTGCACCAATATGATAGATGGTTTTGTCTGCTCTGTCAGCACAAGCATGGGGTACTTCTGCTTCTAATGAGTGAAACCTTACTATTGCTTACATTTGGCTTATGAAGCATCGAGTTACTTTTACAAAGCTTATTTGACTAATCATCTTCAGTGTTGCTGGTCAAGCAAGTATGAACGTTTAATAGAGTTGTCTTGTTTATAAAGCATTGAAAAAGTTAGCTATCACTCATTAACGAAGTATCAGCAATACTACTGTTATCCTCGTTAGTGGAGAGTGGGCTGTGAGCATACAAAGCAGGCAACCGACTATTTTACTGTTATATAAAGAATATGGTTAGTCTGAAAAGAACACTGGAAATCTGAGAGAAGAATAAGTGAGAAGAGGATAAGGGAAGAAACTTAGCATATAAAACTACAGATAATCATTATATGTAACTGAAAACCTCAAATGAAAAGGTATAGTTAATAGAAAAAAAAATAATAGAGAAGTAACCAGAAAAATTAAGACCTTAAAATTAACTTGTTACCTGATCACTGTGGGATAAAGTTCTGATGTGTAGATGTAGACAATATTAAATGCAGCACTGATTGTCAGTTTCCCCAGCAAAGACAGAGAGTGACTATTCACCACTGCAAACACTCCGGTATCTGACAGACAATATGTGACCCTTGTAAGGCTTTTGAGCACTCAAATACATCTTGTAACCATTTCAATCACACAACAGTATGGAGTGAAAAGGAATCTACTGAAGAACTTGCTATGACAGCCAACTGTTTTTTCTATTAAAGGACAGTATTTGTCAGATGTGATCTGTACCTTCAGGAGAACTCTCAAAACTCAAGAGAATCCAAGAAGCATTCTTTTATGCAGCAATAGCAGAAATAATCCAACATAATTTATATTCTGTGTCTACAGATTTGTTACCTTTATCTGTGCCATCAAACATGTACAAAGAGGAAAACTCTACATGTAACACACTATGAAAAAAATAACTTTAAATTCATGGCAGATTTGGTACTAGCCCAAAATTGTTTCCATTCTATCAAATACAATCCAATAAGAAAATGACTGGGTTAAATGACTGAATAGTCCCAGAGACTACAGAATGGAACTATTGCTCAATACCAGAAAAAAATAGAGAAACTGAGTTTTCCTTTTCTTGTCCTCAATATTACAATAAGCAACATCTTCAAAGTGTTAAAATCCTGCATTAATACTCTACTAGAACATCACATTTTAGAAGTGTAAGATAAAAATCCTATAAACACATTAAAAACTGAAACTAAAAGTCAACATTTTCTGAGTCTACCACTAAAATCATTCTGTCAGCAAGTTGAAGAAAAGAATAACGGATATATTTTTCAAAAGCGAGCAAGTTTTTTAGTAAAAACAGCCCTATTCAGTGTCAAATCCATAGTATGATAACATGTTTCTAACATTATTACTTCGGAAGAAAAACAAAAGACAGGAAGATACTGTAAAGAACCATACCAAATATCCCATTCAGCTCAGTTTTGTTACAACAGTCATTGCTTATTTGCTTATACCAGGCAGAACACGTGCCTACAAATGCCTACCAAGGAAGGCTACAGCATATGCCATTACTGCTTTGAACAAATAACACTCAGTAAAGACAGGTACTTGCTTCTGGCCAGTTAGCCATTTTGCTTCCTAAGGCACTTTGCTCCTGGCTGACTTTGGCAGTTCAGCATGCTGCTGATTTCCTGGGGTCCTGCAGTTCTATTATCTGAAAATCTCTTTCTTTTCACGTTATACTTGGGCTGATATGCCAAAACTACTTGATGACTGGTACTAGCCTAAGCAGAGCACCTCTGAGTGTCTGGGCTCTAGCATCTGGAATACTTCAGGAAACTTGAGTTGCACCTCTTTAAAAAAAAGTTTTACCTATTAGATTCATTGCCATATACAGCAACTTATGCATACTCTCATCATAAATGTTTAATCTCTTTAATCACGTTTCAAATGTTTGAAGCATTTTCTCTCCTTATGACAGGTGTCATACATGCACAAATCTTTCAAGCTGAGATGAATTTATGTACCTAGTTTTTAAAGAAAAAATTGCCTACTGTGAAATTTTATTCCTATCATTTTGAAAAACATCTGAAAATGAAGAAATGAACATTAGCGTGTCCTTACAAAAAACACATTTCATTGCACATTTCTTAAAGACTCCTTGCTTCAGAAGATTCTCAGAATGCTCTCTGAACTATAAGTTATGTCATCACATTACTAATACCACAATCACAGTCTTGAACACTACAGAGCAGTGAGGAAAAGATGTAAACTTGACTCATCTTTCCTAAGAAAGGAAATGATACAAACAAGTTGCATGGGTACTACTTACACTGACATATCATTTGGCTATGGAGAAACCCCAAGAAACATCATTCTTTGGGATTAAGTCAGAACTATTGGAAAGGAGTGATTGATGCGATTGGAAGTAAAGGGCAGAATCCAAAGACAAAAGTTAAAAACCAAACCTTTCTAACAAGGTTTCCTTAAGGTCTTATGAAGGTTGCTGCTTATCGTTTCTGCAAATTAGCTTCTCTGGCTTCAAAAAACTAAGACTTGCATGTGATATGAGCCTAATCTACCGGCAACCATCAAATTCTTAGGCTGTAGGATGTTATGCTTACAACTTCTTATCATATACTTCAGAAACAAAAGCAAATATTTACCTTTCTTTTTAGGAAGAAACATGACAATAAGACAAGCCAATCCTCCCAGGAACAGAAATGCACTCAATGTTCGCTTCCTACCAAACCTGATGTGCAAGGATAACAAAGTTTTATTCTGCATTAGATCTGTGGTTTGCAGAGCAAGGAGTCTAAACTCTAAATTCACATTGTCTCTTTATTTGCAGTTAGAAATCCTGAATGCCATCTCTCACAAACACTTCCTCTCACATTGTGTAAACAAGTTCCTACTGCACTCAACAAAATGAGCACCAAGAAGACTTTATGCAGTGGCTGACAATTTCTAGGATTTTTATTTGCTTCCCACTGTGTGTGCACATTTGTAAAGTTCCTCAGGATACGTGTAGATAAGAGACTGGGAGGGGAATTCTACAAAAAGTGACTTTGTTCAGAGCATCGTTGCTCAGGAAAAGGCTAAATATTTGAATCAACAGCTCTGCTCACACATTAGTGCACACAGCAGCTATTACATAAAGCCACATGACTACTTCAGTTGAGTTTAGTTGCAATAGCTTTGACATAAGACTGAGAATGGGGATTACAAGACAGAGGCGGGAAGAATGCCATCTTGTGTTAGCAGGGCGTCAGCACAACTAGGTCCGACTGACGTAGATAAGCCTCACCTCCGAGCCAAATTCAGTAATGTGAGCTCCTGAGAACAAGTTAAACTGTTGTTATGTGAAAGACATATCAATGGCACTTTCAAATAGAAAAGTATTTCCCAGAGAACATAATGAAGTAGTAACACTGAAGCAGGAAGTCCCACACAACAGATACATGCTAGAAGATGCAATATATGGAAAATCTACCCTTGTGAAAAATTCTAACAGAACAAAACACTGAATGGGTTAATAAACTTTGTACTTACCATTTTTGGTTAATCAAGTAAATACAGATTGGGTATGCTGGGATTTCTATCAACCCTGAAAGGGCTAAATTGGCATAAATACTTCCACCTAAGTCACCCACATTAAGGGTAAGACCATAGTAAACCAAGCTGCACACAAACCTGCAAAACAGAGAAAAAGAGTAAAATCAGAACTGCTGCTTTGCCTGCCAAATCCAAGCACTGGTATGGCACCATATACTATCAACTATACTTAGTGTTTCAGAAGATAGATCTAAAAATGTTTCTCTACAAGCGCGTGATGCTTTCTAGGTAATGAAACCATTTTGTCTCCACACAGACCCAATTTCTGACTTATTACTCAGTTAAACTTAAGACCACACTTAAGAAGAATGTGCATAAACCAGAATAAAGTTAAAATATGATCATGATTATATTATTTGACTTGAGAAATGATGTTTTTGTCCTTTTTGTTTTTACCAGGTTTTACTTTCGTCCATACTTTTCCAATTGTGTGTAAACCCTTTCCCAAACAGTTCAGATGACACTTCTACCTTCTTTTAATTATTAAACTCTAGTCCAGTTTATTCATTCTCCAATTCTGATTTTTCACTTTTCTTTTGTAACCCTGATTGGCTATATTCTTTACAAAGAAAAGAAAAGGTCACTAATTCATTCTGCAGGAAATCAGCAATTCTCATTTAAGGAACAGAAAAATCAACTATTCTGCAGTAAGGATTTGGAAAAGCAACAGAAAAACAGGTCTGTGTTGTCTGCTAAGAAAACAATGTAATTTGTTTTTCTCTTAATCAATACATCTTCCCCAAATATATGCATTATAAAAGCAACTTTATGAACAGTAATGCCAGAGGACTCGCATACCACGACATAGATAAGGTTTATTTCAAAGTGGCAGCACAAGACCTCAGGGCTAGCAGAGCTATCTGAAACAAAATAAGCACTTTTGGAGAGTTAAATTTCTGATGGTGACTAGAGGTAGCTCCATGGGTTCCTGCTCCTTAGTACAGCAACCGCTAGCTGGTAGCACTTTCTCCTAAGAAAATAAATGCACTTACTAGACAAAGTAGGCCACCCAACTGCTAATGGACTCCTTACACAGAAGACAAAGAATAACCCATGTGACTGAAAGTACTGACACTGGGTCAAAAGATGAGGACAGCATGACTAATCTCAGCAGCCTCTGGGGGCCAGAAAGGAAGAGGTAGTTCTCAACTATTTTGAGACTCAAAAAGCATGACAGAAATGCAAAGATAAAACACATCAGAA
Source organism: Steatornis caripensis (assembly GCA_013398225.1). Classification (NCBI taxonomy): domain Eukaryota; kingdom Metazoa; phylum Chordata; class Aves; order Caprimulgiformes; family Steatornithidae; genus Steatornis; species Steatornis caripensis. Next base: position 193,140 of record VZSC01005840.1, read on the forward strand.
CTAGACTGTAAAAATGGCTTAACGTTAGAAATGCACCAAGGAAATATTACAATACAAGCATCCTTTTTAGATACAGTGTCCCTAATAATACAGGCTGAGACTAAGTACAATCTGCAGGATGAGCCAATTCTTAGCAACGTGTTCTCTCAAAGAGTTAAGAGACAGCAGCAGCATAGCTGGACCTACAAAGTATTTCAAGTACCAGGTAAACATCATGATCAAGGTGCGTCCCAAGAGAATCTTATATCGGAACAGATCCAAGAAGCTGCCAGCCTCTCTGGAGCTCCTCTCTGCTGGGAATTTTAATGAAAAAGTGCACTTCTGCTTGCGGTTCCTCTTTGCAATGAGGTAGAGGGCATCTTCTGCTTCATTCAGTCGGCCTTGTGAATAGAGCCAGCGAGGGGACTCAGGAATGAATCTGAAACACACATACATACACAGACAGCTTTAGGGCTTTTATCTTCTACAAGGCTGGACTTGTCATAGAATCATAGAATCATAGAATGGTAGGGGTTGGAAGGGACCTCTAGAGATCATCTAGTCCAACCCCCCTGCTAAAGCAGGTTAGCCTAGAGCAGGTTGCACAGGAATGCATCCAGGCGGGTTTTGAATATCTCCAGAGAAGGATACTCCACAACCTC
>VZSC01005840.1:195497-206964 GCA_013398225.1 Steatornis caripensis
CCTAGTCTTCCTTTTGCTCCCAATGTACCTATAGAAGCCTTTCCTGTTGTCCTTCACCTCCCTTGCCAGGTTTAATTCCAGGCAGGCCTTAGCCTTCCGTGTTGCATCCCTGCATGTTCTGACAACAGTCCTGTATTCCTCCCAAGTAGCCAATCCTTTTTTCCACATCCTGTAAACTTCCTTCTTCCCTTTGAGTTTTTTTGCGACCTCCTTGTTCATCCACGGAGGTCTCCTGCCTCCTTTGTCCATGGAAATAAGGCTGAAATACATTTCAGTATAACAAAGAATTTTTCAAACCACCCTTCAGGTATAGAATTCACTTATTGAAACAGAGACAAAGCATGTTGAAAGGAAAGGGTACATGTGCCATACGTAATTTAGACATTAAGAAATTACATTTGGTATATACATACATACACACAATGCTACAAATTACGGTATCATTAGGACTCTCTCTTAAGAGAATTCAGAATTAAGGAGGCACCATATTACTACAAGTAACCACAGGATGTTTCTGTGATACTAACTAGATGTCTTCTGTCCCTCATTTTCCAACTTTTTCCCAAATTCTCTCCTGTAGACAGGAAGGCAGAGGCTGTGCAAAGGTCATGCTCTTGCTCCCCATGTGCACTGTTCACTTAATAGGTCTATAACTCCAACACAGCCTACAAAACAAATCTTCTTCTATTACTTTCAGATTCCCAAAACTAATTTAAACTTTAGTCTTTTGCCAGAAGCTTTTTAAGATTTTTGCCTCTAACTAGAAGCAACATTTTCCCTTAAAATTTAAAGGAAAGTGATTCTGTGGTTTTATAAAATACAAGAGCTTAGAAAGGAACATGTGTTTTTACCCCCATAACAGAAAAATCTGATAGCATCTTCTGCACAGGGTAATTTTTAAGCAATGTGGGAAGGAGACAGTGTGAAATTAGAACAAAAAAATGCTTTCTTACAGTAAGACAGGCATCTGAGCACAGCTCTGAAGTCCAAAGCATAAAGCACTTGAAAAAAAAGTACATATCAATCTGGAAGTTAATTTTTTCCAAAGGCCCCAAACATCGCTAAGTTTTGAAATACAAGAAATGTCATCTCTGCCTTTCACCTCATGAACAGCCTCTAAGACCTATGCCTGAGTTCTGATGCATCCTTTGAAAGGCTGTGTTGACTCTTGCAAAGAACTTAATTCAAAAAGTTAGTTACTGAAGTTAAATAGATACTGGAAGGAAAAAATCCTTAAGTTTAAACAGCAGCTAAAGTTATTTTCTTCTCTCAATTACTGAGATTTTGCTGTCAGGAAGTATATAAGAAAAGAGCACACCGCATCATATAGCTTTCAGTGCTAATGTCCACAAACACAGAACCCCTACTATCTTAATAAAGAAGCCTTCTTCCTATTCTTTCCTAATCACATTTGAAAAATAAAACGAAGCTGCCTATTTTTTCTTGTGCATGTCACCTTTAAGACTGTATGTGCAAGCAATTTTCATGCTGTTCCTTCCGTGTAAGCACAGGAGAAACATCATATTGTCACATAACTGCAAAAACATTTCTGCATCTTTTAACATGCATGTATAGTGTCTTGCAGCATACCAGACGACAGTTTAGATAATCTACATATACCAGTTAAAGAATAGGCTGTGCCTCCACCACTCTAGAGACTGTTCCCATCTACAGTAACAACGCATACACAATACAATGTACATTTACATTTTCAAATACTGCAGCACTGCTATTTAAAGAAAGCATAGAACATGGGGTGGTAGAGGTTGAGAGAAATACCTTAGTTAAGACCATTGCATATTATCCTAGAGAAGCACCCTGACTTAAGTTTGGCTTGGGGTTTTTTGATGCGTTTTCTTTTTCTTTTCTTATTTTTGACATCTTTCTTGAAACTCAGTTTGAAAAATAACTTACAGAGAGAGAAGAAAGACGACCGTTCCTTCCAGGTTAACCACAACAGCCAGAGTCCTCCAGGAACGAATGAAGTAGCCTAATAAAGCATACTGGGCAATTCCCACAGCAAAGAACAAGCCACCAATAGATCCTAATATACGATTAAAAACAAAACATTATCACTCCTTTAAGAAACATTATTAACTGTCAGCACATGGGGTCAGACAGAAACTAACACTTCATTAAGAAAAATTCATTTGGCAATACAGACAAAACCACAGCCATTTGACCAAAGAACATTTTGTCCTTCACCTATGCAGGACACAAGTATTATATCTAATTGCAAAGATCAATAGAAGTCCAAAGAGCATCATTCTACATCCTCCTCACCCAACAAAGCCCCATAAACAATTAAGTCTTGTAATTCCAAATATAAGTATGTTTCAGCTTTCTATCTGTAAAAATAAAACACTACAAACCACGGTAAAACTGGTATTTTTAGGAAAATGTAGTATGCATTTATAGCTCTCATGATTTCTAAGATATCCTGTTTTAAAACAGTCTCAGCATAGCACTTCTTTGGCACTTGTCACCGACTAAGTCCGGTCCCAGAGCTGTAATGGTACAATTTACACGCATCATATCTGAAAAACAGCTTCAACACTAGCAACCAAGACAGTTAAGGATGTCTGTATCTTTTGTTCTAAGTTCTAAGGTTGATTAGCACATGGGATAATTTGATTTTTTTTAAACACATAAGCAATAGTTGTCTCATCTTCCTGTTATATAAAAAAACTTTTGATTTCTCTTTGAGAACTGCCAGGAATGAAAGCATTGATATTTAGCATACAAACACTAAGCTCTGTTTTGGGCAGTCCAAAATTCTGATGGAAAGAGCTCAGCTATCACAAACCTTGAATGAGTATTTAGCAGTGTAAATTTACAGAGGATGTTTCAAGAGGACCTTCATTAACTTGAGTGATGCAGAAATCTGAACAGCCCCAAGTCATCTACTGTGCTTGTCTAAGGTTCATATTAAACAAAGCAGGGCTCAAAGACTGTGGTCACACATATCCTCAAGCAGAGTTAAATTTGCAACTGCTATGGTGTTAGCTTTGGTGTCTCAAGTGGTGTGCAAGACTGAAATCTATAAATTCTGACAATAAAGACACTTACACTCAAATTTACCTGCTAATGCCCAGTAGGCAGTACCCACACACTCATTCAGTAGAACAAAGGCCACCAGTGACATCCCACCATTCATCATCCCTACCAAGAAGCGAGAGATGGCAAAGAATTCATATGAGGGTGAGAATCCATTTGCAATGGCAAACAAGATGTCAAGCGCAAAACCTGGAAAACAAGGCAAAAGGTTTCATTTCAGAAGAGTACCTAAAGAAAAACAGAAGCATTTATCAGTATCTTTACTTGATGTTCAGTGGCATCTGTCCTAAGTAATCACAATCAACAACTACAACACACTGCTACATACCACAGGTTTCGGCAGAAACTTAAGTACCTAGAGTCAATATCATAAGAGAGGCAACACAAAAGGAGTGGTTTCTGATACATAATTTTCAGTACTAAACCTTCAAATTCAGTTCACAGCAGACAATTTTTTCACAGAACCATTGTCTGGTTCCAGTTAAGATGTCTTGATATTTATCCCCATACAGAAACCACAGATTAAATATATGACCAAATCTCTCCTCCCATTCTTGGAAAGTAGTCCGTACAAATCGGCAAAGAGAAACATTACCAGGGACAGTACATGGGGAGTTTGCACTGCCTAGCCGTCCCTCCTTTATTTGCTTTGAAAGAGGTTGTTTCTTTAAAAAAGAATCCATTTTTTAATACTACGTTCTCATCCATTGACACATAACTTTATAAATACATACACAAAACATGAAGTTCCAAATGTTGTTCGATCTTGGGACAGTAAAAAAAAAGCTTGAGCTTTAAAAGACAATAAAGATCACAAATACATAAAAATTAAGTCATGCAGACAGAAGATAAAAGGTACAACAAATTCCTAGCAGGTTATATGTGTAAGAACATTGCTAACAAATTACTAGAAATATGAATTGTAACCTGTGGAGATCCCATGAGCATGACATGCATGAGTGTAAGCCCTTATGGCATGATTCCTAAATCCAGAACACCTCCCAGATATTCAGATGGTGATTGAATAATCAAATATTAATCTCTTGTCCCTACTTATGTTCCTGAAGTATACTGGAAGGTCAAAAAAAAGAAAAAAAAAACCACAGCACATTATTCACTGCAGCATATCAAGCTCTCAACAGAAACTGGGCTCTTGTCACTGATCTTCAGAGACACGACACCTCCACTTCATTCATTCTGTTAGGTGGCAGCGGTTACCTGTGAGATAGACCTTCTTCCTCCCAAAACGATCTGATAGCTGGCCAAAGGAAATTGCTCCAACAAACACACCACTGAAGTAGAAAGAACTGGCAGCACTGACTTTGTATGACCTGTTGCCAATTAAAAACCACTGGATTGAGGAGGGGAAAAAAAAAAAAAAAAGAAGAAAAGGACAATTAACCAGAATCCAAGCAATTCACCAACAGCTACTAGTTGGAGCGGGATGACCTATACTTTAAGGAAGATCAAACTTTGTATAAATCTCCTAAGCAGCACATTCAGTCAGTCATCAGATAGTCACCAAAACACAACTGCTGTCTCCCAGACTCACCGGGTGGTACTAACCAATTGCACAGTTCCCCCAAATTCCATGCAGTCTGAAATCAAGACAGATCCCTCATAGAAGACTAATTTTTGCAGCCTTCTTCCACTCTCCCTTTTATTGTGTTTTCCCACATAAATCTATTAGCTCAAATAGATTCAGTCCTACCTCTTGATATATGTCACTGCAGTGTGTAGGCACACTATGCAAAAATAAAAATTGTGGTTTATGTCGACAGATAATCCTGCATATGCTCCTCCTTATGAACTGTCTTGTCACCAAGAAACACTTCAGTAGCATTAGACAAGTTTTCTAGTATTGCAAACACTCATATTTTTTACAGTCTACTTTCTGTCATTTCCAGTTCTTCTCAAGTCCAAACACAAATCTGACCTTCATATGCTTGATTCTTACAGAATTAATGTCTCAGGTTGAACCTGACATGAAATTCATTCCCCTACAAAACCATAGAATAAAAACATGCCATGCTCTCACTGTTCAAAAGTTACTTCCTTCTATATTCTAAAAACTCCACATCTTGTGTTCTTTCCTTTTTCTACTCCTCCTGCATCTTGAGATAATGCTTCCTCTTAGTGACACCCAACTTTTCTTCCTGTGCTGGTAAGCTGGTGATTATGTCGTTATCCCTGCAATAACACTCTAATCTTCTCCTTATAATCTTCTCTTCCTCTACCAAAACCCTATTAGACATCCTTTCTAGCAAAGCTTATGCTATTTCAAAGCTCAGTTATAAACTACCTCACCATGAGAACAGAGCCATGCAATTAAACCTCACCAAGATTAGGGAGCTAACAAAACAAAATCATTCAGAAGCTCCAAGAAAATAACTTGCTTACTCTCAGTATATGCTTCATTTTGAATTGTCACTTTAATGGTGAGGTGTTTACTAACACAGTAGGTAATGTGCCCATAAAGCGTCAAGACTGACAAAATTCAATTTGAAAACTAACCATGTGACCACAAATCAGCTTTTGAAGCTTCTCTAGAATTTAAAAACAATTCCTAGAAAAATACAGTTGTATAATAAAAGCATATGAGATTAATTTCATATTGAAATAACACGGTCAGTTTGTTTTATAAGAGCTACAATAACCATGCCCTAACTTTTGGTATGAACATTTAAAAAGCTGCCAACACTGAAACTGTGCTATTAGATACTTTCTGAATCATTCCGAGATTAAGGGATAACTTTGTTGCAATGCAAAATTTGTTCCGTAAATTAATCTCCACAGCTAAGAAGCCCTTTAAAGGGCTTGAGGCTTTTCTCTTTTACATAAAGCATGTTACATATATATGCTTGATATTCATAAATCAAGTTTTTTACATTACAATATTTTCCAGTGTAAATTTGCAATGGTCATGTTATTACTAAGAGATGCCACAAGATAAGCACTAAAGGCATCCTCCTCAAATGTAAAAAAAGCTTCTTTACACATCAGTAATGAAATCAGATGAATGAAGAGACTAAGAGATTCCTCGATAAATTGAAAAGCAAAAAAGAAAAAGCTTACTGAGCTTTAAATAATGCTTAAAAAATCCACCGTTCATTAGGATCTTAATTTAAATAGTGGCACAAATACTCATATGCTCTTTATTACCAGAATAAGCAGCAATGCCTGTTGTACACAACTGCTTGGTACTATTCCAAAGCTGGCAGTTTTTATTAATACATTCATAACCAATAAAGTGCTTTACAGGACCAATTTACATAGCATCAATGCCTCCGGACAAGAGCCACGAATTAACAAGTGGTGCTACACTTGACTCAACTGTATAGCTCTAAGTTCAGGTCTTGTAACAGATGCACTAGGACAGGGCTCTTGCATAGAACGATTTGACATTAACAGATACCAAAGGCCTCATGAAGGGCAAGTGTTGTGCACATCAGTGCAGAGTTTGGAATAATTTCTGTAGGGGCTGAGGCTAGACCATGAAACACGACAGCTACAAAACTCAGAAGGCACACCGGTACAGCTAAAGCTTGCTTTGGGACAGAATGGGGCAGGCTGCTTTGTCCACCCAATAGCCCACTTGCTATGCTTTCCCTCATATCTGGAGTTGCAAAGACTGCAGAAGCTGCTACCTCTCCAGTTCCTCCAGTGCGTACTCACTGCATGATGGATGCACTACATGTATTTGACCTTAGCAAGGTGGCCAGAAAGAGCTCGGGGTTCATAAAGGATTTTGAGGACATTACTCCAATGAATGACATGATTCCAGATCAATTGTGGAAGCAGGCTACAGGATCCAATACATAACTTTCACAAGGAAAAAGCGGGAAGTTTTGGAGCAGAACTTTGGTCAAGATCTGCACAGCAAAATAAAGCTAGTTTTCACTGTCAGTAAACATAGGAATAGACTACCTGTTCTCTACCTGGAGGTAGCACCTGTTTCACTTGCTAATCGAAACATGCATTAGTATGGGAGAAAGAAGCAGTACAACCAGCCCCCTCCACAACTGACCCAGTAAGATTTACTACTCAAATATGAGGCTGTGAAACAGGTTTCAGACTTACCTCAGAGACTATTGATGTGAAGCTGTTGCTGAAGTGTACGTGCTTATGCACCTCACTGCCATTGGCAGTCAGAAGCCATTCCCCAAAAGCTCTCTGCTCACTCGCTGACTGGTTGCTATGGCTCTGATTAGCTGAGAGCTCTTTGAGATCCCAATGGTAGGGAGGAGTTGCGCCCACCAAAGCAATGAGGATGGCTTCAGTGGCCACATAGAGCTGGCATAAAAGACAAAAACCATCAAAGATGCTAAGCATACATTCAAGCAATGTTTTGTCTGCAGTTAGATCAAATCAGTATTAAAAAATTGTCCTATTTTCTACTCACCTTCTACTACTACCAATGCCATGTATAGCCCCCGTTATGAAATAACACATACTAAAGAACCACAACTTCAACACAGTGGTTCTTGCACCTTTTATCTGTTGATTATTTGAGAGAAAAGAGGTTCCCCTCCTGACACCCTCCTCTCAGAGGCCCCCTAACTCCCACACATAGCAAGTACACCTCCTGAATGCATAGAAAGTTGTTCGTAGTATTAAGGAGACAAAATAGAACTATTCTTTAATGTAAGTATATTGCTCTACTATAACATCTCCTTTCACCTGTGCTGTTCATTCCTTTAACTTGATATTTGGAATAGATCTCCTCCTCAATGTTTCATATCTAAGCTTTCCCAGTTTTACCAAAATTAATTTTTTCCTATTTTTTAACCTTCTGTGAACCTGTTTTATTCTTAAAAAAAAAAAGATAGAGGTGCACATGTGAATGTACATATGGATTTTTCATACATTTACACACACACAAAGTCTAAATACAAGACTAATAGCTGGCTTTGTTTTGGAATGAATATAAAACTGCTGGAAAACCAGACATTTCAAGCCTGTTGTAGAGCTGGGTCACTGTTGATTGCTCACAAGAGCATTCACAGGCCACTGCTTTAACAGTCTACATTACAACTCCATCTTAAAAACCAACTGTTTTCAGACCTGTTTGAACATAGAAGCACCGTGAGTTCTGCAACAGAAGACAAATGATAAAATCTTCCAAGACAAAAGCAGTTGCTAGTAACAACACAGACACCCACCCAGTCTCCAAATAAAACTGCCTGTTGTCTCAAGCCCTCACTGAGGAACAGTTACTCAGCACAGTAGCTCCTGACCAAGGAAAAAAAATAAGAAAATCTTGTTGCTTCTCCTACCTACTTCCTCCACAAAAAAAACCCTCAGTCACGCCCCTCCAGTCCTCAACCCCACTTCAGACACCTGCTGAATACAGTCCTTGCTCTGCTCCCAGCATCTCTTCCGTATGTTCTTGGATGTACCCGTAGGAAGCGTGTTCTCTCAGAAGGCTGCTACACAAATAACTCTCAAAGCTGGGAAGGCCATAGATAGGCACAAGAAAAAAAAGTCTGAGAACATCTGAATTCTGATGCAAGCAACACCAGGTAATCCTGATCTGTTCAACAGCTGAGCAGTCGAGTCACACTCAGATCTAAATGCGAATTACTACTGAATTAACGCAGAGATCCCTGAGTNATAGATAAGCACAAGAAAAAAAAGTCTGAGAACATCTGAATTCTGATGCAAGCAACACCAGGTAATCCTGATCTGTTCAACAGCTGAGCAGTCGAGTCACACTCAGATCTAAATGCGAATTACTACTGAATTAACGCAGAGATCCCTGAGTTATTACCTGAAAGCATTTTCTTTCCATCAGCTCCTTCATGCATTCTACATCATAAACTGCTGCTGCAGTGGCACAAGGTAAATATCTCAAAAACAATCATTCCCTTTCCATTTTTTACTATAAAATTATTGACTATCAAAAGGAATTTGGAAGAAAAACCACAATCTGTTAACTATGTTATTTAAGCTAAAGAACAACTTCTAGATAGACAACAATGAAAAGTAAAAGACCTCATCTGCAAAAGAAAGCAATGACTGAGATTAGATGGGGAAAAGGGTGTTAAAAAACTGAGCGGCCATGTTGCTAGGGATGTATGGATACGGTACTCTCAAGAACAGTTCGAAACTACTGAGAAATGAGAATTACAGGTCATGATCTGTGGTGCGCCCCTGTACTCTGACTCGCTCAGACAATTCCGTGTCTGGACTAAGTGATAACATCCTTGCTTTTGTCCTGTGAAATAATAAACATATTTTTGCAGTAGTTCAGGAAATTAAATCCTCAAGGCATTTGGTTTTGAGAAAGCACGCCGCTTTTTCTTTTTTTCTCTAGGTGAAACCCACCCTAGCTACAGAAAACTAAATCAAAAAATAAGTGATTGCAGGCACACAAAGAAATACTATAGATACTTTTTCAATAAAAAAAAAAATCAGCCTTAAGCATCCCAGTAGCTGCAGCAAGCAAGGATATAACAAAGATAGAAACACTTTCAATTGATCTGTTGAATCAGAAAAAGTATGAAGATGGAGACATCTTTTGATGTTACCAAATATTATTGTTCTCTATTCAAGGTCACTGGAGTCACTGCTGTCACAAGACTGTTTTTCCTAGTGATCATCTGCCTTGTACTTTGGGTAAACAGGTATGGTAAACCCTCTTGATTTCATTGCAAAAACAGAACGCCACAAAACACCCTCCAAAATTAATTTACACTTCTGAAGACCAGAAACGTTTTCCAGAAATGGTCTTAAACATGACAAAATAAATTCCAAACTTAAAGAAATTCAGAATACAGTTTTTAACACTCAAATAAAAAGAAGGGGTTTCTGTTGATGAATCTAGAGAGTCCCCGTTAAGAAATCTAAACACTTGCACTTAGCAATAACAGTTGTGTAGACTAGTGATCAATATAAAATGCTATCAAATCCTAACAGAAATATTACATTACATATAATTATGTTATAGAAAGTTGTCACTTTATAAGGTATAAAATGGCTACATTATATGTACTGTGGCAAACAACAAAGTCTTTAATTTTTCACTTGTTCTATAACCCACATAGTACAAATCAAGTCAAATTTATGACATTTCACGTATGCCTTCTATTCATAAAAGATCTGAATTGGTTCTATGTGGATGTTAACAGTTCCCCACCAAATTTCCTGCACTGATCTGTATTAATCAAGATGAATACCAAGCACAGGGGGAGGAGGCAGCAGCTCATAGTCACTGATAATGCAATGCTGAGAGTTTTGTTAGTTTAGTTTAAGTTTCTCCTGTTTGTTTATATTTTCTGTAGATTAAAATTTTATAGTTGTCTAGATTAGAAGTCCATGGTGTAAGGAGATTTATTAAAAGGCAACATCTTAGTAACCTGTAAACTTTCACTTACTGCGCTAAGTAGAGGGAATTTTAGTTAGCCACTTACAGCTACTTTATTAACAGGCTTTCAACTTAACTTAAAATTAACATTTTAAAATTAACAGAAATGCTGGGATGTCTTGACCGGCTTTCTGGGTGTTCATTTTCATAATAAATTACTTTCAAGAAGAATGTAGAATCTCTAATAAGACTAGCAAGGGAGGGGGAAGAAGAACTTAGTTTCATTTGTTTATAAAAAAATACATATAAAAATAATTTAAGACACTCTTGTAGACCTGATAATTTACCCATTATGAAGCAAAATTAAAAACAAAAGTAAGACTTAAATTCTACTAAGTGCTTTCAACCTCTTTAGTTAGCCCATTAGCAATTCACAACCAAGCCGGTCATTCTAGAGCAGTTAGCTGAAGCATTCACTGCTGAACAGAATAATGAGTAAGCCACTAACTTCTGACCTTTCAAAAACAGAAACATTAAAACTGCACCTTGAGAAAATACAGAAATCAAGGAAGAACAAAAATGACTTTGCTCTGGTAGAAGCCTAAAATGAAGAGATTTTAGGATTAGAGTCATTTCTCCTGAACCCATGACAAGCAGCTGAAAAGCTGGAGGTCCACCTTGTTTTTGAAAAGCTGATGATCTCATTTGCTCCGAGTTATTTCTAAAAGGTGATTTGCCTTTAAATTCACAATTCCTGCCCGGCCCCCCTTTTGTGTAGAAAAAGCCCTAAAACATCTTTCTGCTGCAAAATTACTACCTGCTGCTAACAGCACACTCTTCTAGCAAACCAAAAGGAAGACTAGGGAGAATGTGGGCCCGCTGCTGAACGAGGCAGGCGACCTGGTGACACTGGACACAGAGAAGGCAGAGTTACTGAATACCTTCTTTGCTTCAGTGTTCACTGCTAGGACTGGCCCTCAGGACTCCCAGACTCTGGAGATAAGAGAGGAAGCACGGGGAAATGAAGACTTGCCCTTGGTAGATGAGGATTGGGTTAGAGAGCAGCTAGGCAAACTGAACACCCACAAATCGATGGGTCCCGAT
>VZSC01005840.1:236255-271413 GCA_013398225.1 Steatornis caripensis
CCAGGGTGCCCGCCTCATTCAGCGGTGAGCCCACATTTTCCCTAGTCTGCCTTTTGCTACCAATGTACCTGTAGAAGCCCTTCCTGCTCTCCCTGACCTCCCTCGCCAGCTTCAATTTCAAGTGGGCCTTAGCCTTCCTCGTTGCATCCCTGCATGCTCTGACAACTTTCCTATATTCCTCCCAAGTGGATAGTCCTTTTTTCCACATCCTGTACATTTCCTTCTTCCCTTTGAGTTTTTCTAGAATCTCCTTGCTCGCCCATGCAGGTCTCCTGCCTCCTTTACTTGACTTCTTACTCATAGGGATGAACCGATCTTTAGCTTGGAGAAGGTGGTTCTTGAATATTAACAGGCTCTCTCGAGCCCCCCCGCATTCTAGAGTCCTAACCCATGGGATTCCTCCAAGCAGGTCTTTGAAGAGGGGAAAGTTAGCTTTCCTGAAGTCCAGAGCTGTAATCCTACTTGTTGCCCTGCTTCATCCACGCAGAATCCGGAACCCCATCATCTCGTGGTCACTGCAGCCAAGGCTGCCCCCAACCCTCACAACCCCAATCAGTCCTTCTTTGTTCATTAGTATCAGGTCCAGCAGGACTCCTCTCCTTGTTGGCAACTCCATCACTTGTGTTGAGAAGTTACCATCAGTGATCTGTAGGAACCTCCTGGACTGTGTGTGCCTAGCTGTGTTGTCTTTCCAGCGGGTATCAGGGTAGTTGAAGTTCCCCATAAGAACCAGGGCCTGTGACTGTGAGGCAACTTCTAGCTCTCTGTAGAAGGCCTCATCAACTTCCTCATCCTGATCAGGTGTCCTATAGTAAACACCCACAATGGTGGCACCTGTATTGGCCTGCCCCCTAATTGTTACCCATAGGCTCTCCACTCGTTCTTCATCCACCTCTAGGCAGAGTTAAACACATTCCAGTTGCTCTCTCACATACAGAGCAACCCCACCACCACAGCTTGCTGTCCTGTCCTTCCTAAAAAGTACATAGCCATCCATGACTGCATTCCAGTCATGCGAGAGTCAGATCCAGGACTTGGAGCAAAGCTGCTTACAACACAGGTCTGGCATCCAGCCTTGAAAAACAGCTGGTAAGGGAGGACTAGACAGAGGTGCACCTAGGACACAGCTCAGGATAGCTCTGGGCACCTGTGCCCTGAGCTTATATAGAGCCCTTGGGCCTATGGGCAGGGCAATTAAAGTTAACTGGTGCCCTCGGGGTCCCAACAGCAGACAGAAACACCCTTTTCAAGTAGCAAGTATTTCAAACTTTCAGTCTGAAAACCTCAGGAGGCAAGAGATGCTATTGCTTAGTTTATGATGTACGACCATGGTGGAATGCCAGAACATCCTCACCACATGTAAGGATGAAGAGGTTACTGTAAATCTGATCCAGCACTGTAACAAAATATTTCAAGAAGGTGAAAGCCCTGCAAGGCTAAGATGATGTTAAATATTGATCCGTTTGTGCCACCTCTGTGACTACTGAAATATAGAGTTCTGCTGGCCCTGACTGTCAAGCCAGCAAACAAGAAAGAACAGGTCCACATCTATAGACTTTTTATGCCAACATGAAGATGAAAAGCCAGTGGCAAGACAAGTCCTGGTCGGATAGTGAAAATGGAGTATGCAGTCTCACGCCTATCTGACCGTACATGGCACTAAAATGATAATTTCTATGAACGATTGGACCCTTGGAAACTGAGGTACATTAAGGATGTGATGGGAATCCAGGAATTTATGAGAAGACAATAATAGATTCTGCCTACACCACTGAGAAGTGTGCAAGCCCCTGAATCAGGCCACACGTTGTGGGTACATCTACTGTATTTCAAGTGCAAATCTAGATATGCACTTAAAATCAAACTTACATCATGTCATCAACGCACACCTAAGCAGCATCTGCCTTCAGTGTGGGCAATGGGAGACACACTGTTTCCACCCTGAGGCTGCCACCGTGATTCGTATGTACCATCACAGTGATACCATGTGGACAGTGTTGGGTGCACAAGACCTGTGTTTAGTCCTTACAGTGGCACACACCACAAGGGCCCCTGGGATTCATAGGTGGCCTGAGGTTGGAATGTCCTTATAGCAGCAACATCAGAGGAGTCACAGGCTGGTGTTGTGCATGCATGCAGCAGGGTGAGGGGAACGCACCACAGTTTTTGCTCTTTTGCTGAAAGTGTGTAGACTAACGAGTGAAGCAGTGTGAGAATAGCCAGGGACTTGCAAAAAGGCTTTTGAAAGAAAATCACATGGAAGGAATCAAACTTGAAATGCTATGATTTCTGGGACTTTTATTTGAGAGCTCCCTAAACTAGTGACATTGGAAAAAGTCCCTCTCTGTTTATCTTGTTTTTTACATTCTTCCTCAGCCAGCTGCTGCTGACCACTGCTGGAGGCAGGACACTGGGCTGGGAGTACATTTCATATGATCCAGGATGGCCGTGCTTGTGAGATTTGTGAACTGAGTGAAGAGTGTAGCAACTAGTAAAAAAAAAAGAGACTCTACATAGACTTAAAAGATCCAATGCATCTCTAGAAAGGGCCAGAGGGCCTGTTCACTGTTCAGTGACAGGATCATGAAAAGTTACTCAAGCAAGAACTGTGATCAGGAAGTTGACAGTGAATTTTGCAAGGGCTGGCATACCAGACCCACCTTACACAATGGATCAGAGGGCACTGCAAGACATGACTAATTAGCACTAATTGGAAACCTCTGCTCCAGATGCTGTCCTTTTTGAACACAGCAATCTTTGGGAAGGTAGAGTCAGTAGTGAAGGCAGCCAAGCAACAGATGAAAAAAGCAAAGGGAGTAGAAAGGGGTGCATGCCAAGCCAGACCATCACAGGACAACATCCCCACATAACAGAGTCGTCCGGTGTAAAGACTTGGCCAGAAGAGCAACACTTACTCACCTGAGAAGTACTTCTCCTGCAACCCATGGCAGGAATGACATGTGGGATGCAGAACTGTTGAAAGGGCTATCAAGATAGGCCAGCATTACAGCAAAAGAGTCTGAGGTTGTGCTCAAGCGTAGGTCTGCTTCAGCTATCAAGTACACAAAGGGTGTGGGGCAGGCAACAATTTGAGCTACAGTGAAATGTAAGTGCTGAGGTAGCTGCAGTCTCAGGACAGAGGGGTACACACCGCCAAAGGCAATGGAAGAGAAGCAGCAGACAGCATACCCAAAGAAACAAGAGCCATGTCCAGAAATGGGAGCACTCATAAGTAGCCTCTTAAGCTGTCAGCTTGCTTGGCATAGGAGAGTTGGGAAGAAAAAGCTGTGGGAGCAGCAAGGAGGATCAGCAAAATGGACACAGCAAGAGGAAGAAAATTGTGCCCCTGAGAACGGCAACAGTGCAAACAATGGGTACGAGAGGGATTCAAAGTTTTGCAAACTCGAAAGGCAGTAATGTTCTTTCTAGATGGGGCCATGCACTGGTAACTGCACAGTATGGCAAGTCAGCAAACACTCAAAAAAAGCAGAGCAAAAAAAGCAGCTAAAAAGGAGGCAATAGCAAGCTGCACGGGCCATGGAGCAGTGAGTGCAGGCTTGGAGGGGGCTAGAGTTTGGAGGATGCCATAGGAAGTCTGTCCAGCTACTTGCAGGAACAACGCCTGCTGTAGCTGCAATGCCTCTAGAACAGCTGTTGCCAGTGAAGCAGAGGTTTAGTCTTAGAAACATTGCACCTTTCCTTACTATGGGCTCTACTAAGCAGTGCATGAAATAATCTCAAAAGCTGTGCTCCGGGTTGAATTCACTGCAAGTGGCCTCAGACAGATTCAAGGCTCTCCTCCTGCCTCAAACTGCATCAGCCCCAGGTCAGGGCAGGTTTCTAGAAGAACCTCAGTTCCAAACTGTACTAGGACCCCTGATTTTCCAATTTAATTAGCTTTTGGTTTTCTGAGGGTGAGCAAAGCTGTGCAATAAGACACACTGGAATGCCTGACCTGAAGTCCCTGTCTCCAACTCTTTCAAAACAAATAGCATGCAAAAAAGGAGCAGGTTTTAACCAGCCTTGGTTTGCAGCCAACATGGGCACATGGTTAGCTTCAGCAGGACTGGACAGCATATGGCACAGCGACCTGGCTTGTTGTGAATAATGGAGTATAATAAAACCTGTCAAACTGCTATTGGCAGCTAGGATGAGGAAAAACTCTGTGCACAGACAGTTTGAGGAAACCTGCTTGTCACTGTCATGCAAAATATTTTCTGGCAGTAAATATACATTCATAAAGTGCCTCTCAGCCTAGAGTGTTTTATCCTCAGTTCCTGAATTTCAACTGGAATCCTGCACTGCTGCAGGGATGGTGAAGCGAGGAATGCTAACAGCTGGGAGGAACAAAAAACAAGTGCATGGGAAGGGGAAGAAGAAGAAAAAAAGAGCCAAGAAGCAAGTTCAGAAGCAAAAACAGCAGGAGAAGCTGGAAGGGGTGGTAGTAGGACAGAGGAGAGTCATGGCCACCAACATGCATGAGCGCTATAGCCTGAAGGCAAGGAATCAGCAGAGGAGTTTCTTCGTAATCCATCTACCTAGCCAGTGCTGGCAGGGAAATGAGGGCTAGGGGAAGTGCAGCTCGCTCTTTATCTATGAAAGTTCAGCCGGTGCCTGGCCTCTGTGACATCTATGCAGAGCTTGTGGGGCCATGAGGTGGGCTTGCAAGTGCAACTCTGGCTGACATGCAGGGGACTCCACGTGCTGGTTCCATCTCCGGCCTGGGAAGGCTGAACAGAGCAACGCCAGTCAGAATTAACCTTGAATTTTCATGTCTTGAGTCATCAGGCTGAGCTCTGATTTTAGGCTGCGTCTCTGCACAAAACCAAGTACCACAAAGCTTAAAGGCAGCTCAGCCTGGGCTTGTTTGTGCCCCTCAATGTTCTTCTCCCTCTGGCCTTGGATTTGGCTGGTTTCTGCAGTTGTCCTGCTCCCCGAGAGCATCACGGGGAAGCAGGAGCACTGTTTAGTCATTACATCCTGCCATTTCAAGCATCAGTCTTGTTTTTTCGAAGAAAATGCTGAAAGTATCTCCCTTATAGCCTCAAATGCCTTACAATGTTGCTACTACTGCTTGGGGTGGCTGGGCTGTAATATCAATGGCCTGCCTTAGCTGTGCTAAATGCACTTACATGGGAGCAATAGCAACAATCTGGAATTCAGAAAGTCTACAAACAAGCAGCCCCGTTTTAATTAGTGAGTACAGAGACTAATTAATATGCAAATGAGGAGCTTACCAATATTAATCATCTGTTTTACTAGGCTGCTTTACTAAAGAGTTTCTAACAAATTTGCAGATGAAGTTTCCATGACATTAAAAATCAGCTAAACACCTATATTAATGTAAGGGCGAGAGAGAAAGGGAGAGTGGGACTTTGGCTTTTTGGAAGGAAAACAGCAGTGGCTAAAACTAATTTTGTCTTTGGCAAGTGTCACATAGTCTGACTGAGTCAACCTTTTCCAAACTCTAATTGAAAGCGTTTCAGCAAGCTGGACACCAGAAAGCGGTTGGACCAGTAGCCACGCATGCGTGTCTGTGTGTGCGTGTGTGCATAGGCGCTTGTGAAGCACATATTGACTAAAAAATTGCACGACTGACTAAAAGCATGATTGACTACAAAATAACTATCTGCCTTTGACATCATCAGTAGCTCTCAACACTGTGGAACACAAGTAAACATCACGCAGGGGTGTATCTTCTGTGATTTTCCTAGCTCTATTCCTGTTAACTAATGCCTTGAAACACAGTGACTGAAATCCTGTCCCCTAGCTACGCTGCTCTTTACTCTGCTAGGTTTACATTTTGCACTTCGCTGAGCTTCTAGGTGAGTTTGGTGGAGCTCCTTGTCAAATTCACTCTCTGATTCTCATAAATTACTTCAATGCAATTGCATATGGATTCCCCTCACTGCCCCAGGGAGCACAGAAATCAAATAAAAAATGTTTTCGTTGCTAACAAATCTGCCAAAGCATTTCTGTACCTCCTGGCTTTCTTTTCATATCCCTTTACTCCCATGCTCCCTCTATTAAAAGTGGAACCTAAATTCTTGGCGTGATGAGTCCCTTTGAATAACTGAAAAAGTGAGAATGAGATTTGCAAATCTCTTCATGAGTCACAGGTGGGACCAAAAATCTGCCAGCAAGATACTTCGAAAAATTTAAGACAGCCTCAAAAATGAATCCGAAAACACTGGCTCATCTTCAGTACCAGTGAGTGGAGCTTGGCGGGTGGTTTGGATTAAAGAGGTTCCTGAGGTTGCAGAGCTGGAAAATGGAAATAGCTCAGCAGCACCTGCCGTCACTCCTGAGATAGGCTTCTCCCTCCCATCTGACCACGTGGTAGATGCACATTTCATTTACTCAGAAACAAGACCTGGGCTGAGGCTGCCCTTGGTCTTCATTCACCTGCACTTAAGTGACAGCCAGGGCATGTTTTCTTCCCGAGCTGGGGATACTGAGATGCGAAGGATAGCTGAGCCCCATGCTCACTCCCAACATCACCTGAAAAATCCTACTGCTGCTAACTGGTAATCAGTTTTCGTATAGCTCTCTGCAACATGGAAAATTGCTTTAATTTTAGTTTTTGCATTTAATGCAGGAGCATTGCTCATTCTTCCTCCCAGCACTGTCTCTTCTCATCACTCCTCCTGCGATGCTTTTAGCTCCCGACCTCAGGAGCTCTTGGGGCGGTGCAGTAGTGCCGGGGGAGAGCCAGGGATGGGGGGCACACTGAGGTGCTTGTGGGACCTTGGCGGGGACAGGGCAGGGGCAAAGGGGAAAGGACGGGCGGTGGGTGCGTGTCTGGAAGATCTCCGTGTGCCTGGGAGTAAAGAAGGGAAGCAAAACTGGGGAAGTGAGGACTGGGAGATGTTATGTTAGTGTGGGAGGGTCTGCAGGCTTTGAATGAACCTCAGGAATAGGGTTTAATACCGACTGCCCCACTGTTGAGAGTGCATGATCTCCGATATTCCTCATTTTCCTATCAAACCCAGGTCTGGCCTTCATTGAAAGAGCTGAGGTGTGCTCTCAAACCAAGGACACTTCCCTGGGTGTTTCAGCTCTTTCAGAGGGGCTGGAGTGCATAGTTGGCGGGTGCATAGTTTCTCCCTCCATACTCCATGCAGTACAAAGGGCTTTGCTTTCTTTCCTTTCTTCTGTCAAAATATTTCCAGGTAAGGCTTTCTTTGTTTGCTCATGTCCCAACATCACTTGGAGAAGACTCTCTTCCTGATGGCAGGAGCATGCTGGAGGGATTGTGCCCCTCTCCCATCTCAGCTTACCCTGTCCCACCTCACACAACCCTTCCCCTTAGTCCATGCCTTCCCCACCCTCCTGCTGCAACCCCCACCCTACACCCCATCCCCACGTTCCTGCCCACCTCCCACATGCATGAATATATGAGCCTCATTCCTTCGGGTACTTGTGGCACATCCCATCTCCTCTCCCATCTTGTGCTCCCTTCCTCTCCGTACCTTCCACCTGCAGAGCTCGGAACACTGATCCTGGCACCCACCAAGTCCTGAGCTGTAGCCTGGGGATCGAGCAAGCTGGGGGGACAGGAGGCTGGCAGCCTCCTCGCTTCAGTTAAGTGTCCTCTTCTCCCTGAGGGATGCCTTTCTGCCACCTCTCATCCTCACCCCCTAGTCACTGAGGTGACAGACATATCTCCTTCTACAGAACTACTCAAAAGCTTTGGCTCGCCTTTCCCAGATAAATCCACCTTGGAGCGGTCATGAGGAACTGGCAGGTTGCGGTCCCCGGAATGAATATTTTAGAAAGTTATGAGTGACTGAAAATTGGCGAACGGACACAAAAATGTTTAGCTGGCTTTAGCTGCAGCTGTCTCTAGCACAACACTCACATCAGCAGGCAGAAAGAAGGCGAGCGCAAGAAACCGGCAGGTGCGATAAATACACCCAAGCGGTCTAAAAAGCAAAGGGCTACCATTTTGCTGATACGAGCAAGTTAAAGTAGCCTCAAAATTTAGGGTCTGTGAAACAAGCTCTTTCTAAGCTTAAGACTAATAGCAGTATTCCCATGGAGGAAAAAAGACCCCATTGATTGGAGATATTTTTAACAGGGAAATGTTTTTTCTTGGTATTAGCAATGCAAATAACAGCACGGTGCTAGAGTTTAGTAATGGGAGGATGAAATTGTGTAGAAACTGACAGAGGAAAAAACAGAAATCATGCCTTTTTACCCCTTTTTTCCATGGAAGGTAAGCAGAACTGAATGAGATGAAAAAAAAAATCAGGCAGGATGTTTCAGGCTGTTTTATACAGGAAATTTCCATTGTGTCACTAGCCAAACTTCTGGAGTCATTTTGGTTTGTTGTTTGTTTTGGGGTTTTTTTGAAGGAAAACTTGCAATTTTTAATATGGCTTTATTATTTTTACCACATGTTTAAAGTTTCAGGAGGAAAAGAGGAGCAACCTTGTTCTTTGAAGGAAGCACAAGGATAGGAGAAAAGACAGAAAGAAAAGAGCAAGTATGGATAAACAGAAGCAGTCAAGTGTCTCATCTCTGATGCTGAATCCAAGAAAAAAGACCACTGAAATGGTCTTTCGAAGCCCTGGTGTCACATCTCTGTATAATCTTTTCAAAATAGCGTAGAACTCAGTGATTATTAATACATTTTTGGTTGTTCATATGAATCTTGAGGGGGAAAGGAAGCTTCTGCCATTTTAATTCCTTTGTTAATGTCTTTATGAATGCAATTAGCACTTCATTCACGCTTCTTTGTTTCTGGATCCCATTACAATATGGCTTATGCCAACGTCTCTTTCCCAGGAGAGGTGAGGCATCATGCAGCACTCCACTCAGCTGTGTGGCTGAGCACTGACAAACTCAATTTACTGAAGGAGAGTGTGAGATGACACCATGCAGTCACTGTTGCTGTGATATGGACAAAGCACCTCTCTCGTTCGAAAGAAGACATCACCCATTCTGGGGAAATGTGTCTGTACATAGGTAAGTGAAAGAAAAATGAGGTTGATTTACCTGACAGGAAAGTAACCTACCACAGCTGGTCTTAAAACTGAAATATCTAATTATTCAATCCCTTTTTTACTGTTGTACCTCACTTTCTTACCCATTCCGCTGCTTTTCATTTCTAAACATGGTGCTAAAGTTGCCCCTCTTATAACCCCGTCAGTCTCGACAGTCCTAACCCAGCGATGGATTTGACCCCTCAAATTTTTTCCTGTCTGCTCCAAATGGCTTTGATACGAGCTGAAACCTGCAAAACCCAGCTCCTGAGTCTGCATGGCTAGAAGCTGGACCTATACATTACCAGGGGCTCACTGAGGTCTGCTGCTGACCTCGTGGTCCATCGAGGAAGCCTAGTGAGACGAGTTGGCTTGCAGTAGTGTAAAACTGAAGTCAGAAGGAGCTCAAGCCTATCGGTCTGCAAGGGCAGCTTTTCAGTGCTACGTGGACATTTACAGATGAGGGGGCTGTAAGCATCAGGTGCTTGAGCGCTGCAGCACCCACGGGCAGTGAGAAGCCTCAGTGTTTTCTGAATAACCTGCCAGGTACCAGTTCACACCTAACTACTTTTGGAAATCTGGTTCTGAGCTCCTCCGAGGCCGGGAGTCAAGGACCAGCCCTGGTTCAGGAGTGTGCTAACTGCACACAGCCAGGAAAATCCAGAGAGATTTGAGCCTATTGGAGCTCAGCAATGCTCCCCGCTGCAGGGTGATGAGTTTTTTGCCACCTGCGTCAGGGCAGAGGATGGAGGTGGATGAAGTTTACCCACAGGATCGATTCTTTAAAATGACTACAAATATTCCATGAAGGGTTAAGACTTCTCTCCGCAGACAGCGGGATGAAGGCAGTGAAGCCATAAGCTGTTCCTCCTGCCAAAATCTCCTGGGAAGGGGATTGGGGGAAGCTGGTTTACAGTGTTGTAAACCCTTTCTCCCTCTTTTTATGCTGGTCCCACTCACTCTTTGCCTCCCCCAGTGCATCCTGACACACAAAGCACGTCGGCAGACGCTGAGGTCCAGACACTCCCTGTGGGCTCCAGATCCCCTCTTGCACTGCCCCCTCATCCCTGAGGAACTCACTGCCAGGTAAAAAGGGTGGTTGTTTCCATCACAAAACAGAAGGGAGGGAAAAACTGTGAGCTAAAAGCCCAAGGAAAAGAGACAGGAATTCTTTATTGCTTATTAAATGTGCAATTCAAAACCTGGTGAATAGGGAGATGAAAAGCTCCTGCTGAGAAACGGAGAGAGAAATTGCATTTTGGCCTCGGGGAAACCTGTGCCTATAATATTAAAGATGTGCAAATAAATAAATAAAGGCAATAGCTAGATTTACGTGTCTAATATCCTCACATGCCATGATCAATGTCGATATTTTACTTTTTTATGAGGTTCTCCAAAAATCTATGGCCCTTTCCTTTATTAATTGTAGATCCTCACTGCAAAGGTCTTTCGCATGTCTCCAGCAACTAGGTCTTAGCTGTCAACTCCATTAAATTCTATTATAATATGGCATGATTGAATGCTCCAGTGGGATTGGCCAGCCAATGTGTATTAATATATTATGGAGCACACGGAGGCAGGCACCAGCACCTTGCTGCATTCACAAAGACGCTGTTGTGTTTACGTATTTTTTTTCCTTTCCGTGCACACGTCTATTTCAGTGGAAACCAGCTTTACCATAAATTATCCCTTGCAAAAAGAACAATGTAAACTGCAAAGGAGATTTCCCTGGGACGTGGAAGCCAGTGGTCGTCCCCCCAAGTGAACAAATTCTCATTCTCTGCCTGGGCTGTATTTGTATGACTTTAATTATTTTGTGTTTGTACAGCATGAAAATCTAGGAGGCCCATGGTATTTAACATTAGGGAATATTGAAGAGCAGAGGATTTCCCACCCTGCTGGTTAGAAACAGGGATGTTGTGCTGCTGGGGGGGGGGGAGCAGAATCAGAATTCAAATAGATGGGATTGCAGATTTTTTTTAAAGTAGGATATACTGAAACATCACCCCTGGCCACCTACAAAT
Source organism: Steatornis caripensis (assembly GCA_013398225.1). Taxonomy (NCBI): domain Eukaryota; kingdom Metazoa; phylum Chordata; class Aves; order Caprimulgiformes; family Steatornithidae; genus Steatornis; species Steatornis caripensis. The sequence goes on from VZSC01005840.1 coordinate 247,267, forward strand.
GAGGAAATGTTTCTAATCAAGACAGTTTTTACTGGGATGGAAGGGGATTGTGTGACATATTTTTCAAAGAATGGGAAGAGGACTTCTGTGGTGCAAACACCACATCCTTCAACACCAAAAACTGTTTGCTGTCCCTGTGGGACTTAGAAGTACCTGATACGGCTACAAAGCCTGTCTTCACAATCCCTTGCTTTTGTCAGAGCCTAAGTAGCCAGCTAGTGCAGAGCTCTGAGCTGGTGCGAGCTGAAACAGCCCTCTGCAGGCTGATCCCCTCTCCAAAGGTGAGGGGGGTCCCTGACATGCCACCCTGCCTCCTCGTACCCAGTCACATTTCCTGCTTCGTTGTTTCACAGCCAGCCTCTCCCTTCCTCGCAGCAGGTGGAAGTGATTGAATCCTTGCACCTCTTGGATGTTTGCACCAATTCAGGCTGACGTTTTGCTCCAAGAGTCAAGTTGGGGCTCAGCTGCGTGCATGCATTTAAAGTGGTCTGGCAGACCATATGTATGGGTAGTGGAAGACTTGTGCCTTTTGGGGACAGTGTACGTAGGGTGGATAGGATGTCACCTGCACCGACGCTGTTTAGACAATTTATCCTACCCTCAGTGCGTATTTGCAGCCTGAAACGAGCAGCCCAGCTTGGGCACCTTCTACTTTTACTAAGAAGGTGAAAGAGCAAAGCAAGACCACAGGCTCCGACTGAAAATCACTTTAATTCAGAATTGGGTAAAGGAAAGGACATGTGAAGGCATATCCAGCTCTCAAACCATGTGTAGCTCCATGAGATCTCTACTTGTCCAGGGATGCTCCCATCTGATGCATTTCATAGCAGCCATAAGCCAGCACTTCTAGGTCTCTGGAGAGCTCTGCTGGGTCACAAGCCTCTCAGCCCATCTCAGGCATGTGCATTGGTGCTATTAGCTCCCTTTGCCTGTGTTTACAGTCAACGTTTCCAAATCCCTGTGTGCTAGCATGAGCAGGAATGCAGCCAGAGTAACACCAGCCACAGCACTACAATGAACGAGCTTTGACGAGCACTAATGCTGTGGCTGCAGCCAGAAGAGAGAAGACTTAGCCTGATTGTCTTTTGGGGCCACGCTGAGGTCAAACCAAAGACTAATTCATGTCTGCCCAGCCAGGGTTCGGCTGGCAGGGTATCAGGTGGGGCTCTGTGTAGCTGGGTGGTGTCCTGTAGGCAAACCTTGTGAAATTTCTGGATTATTGGGAAGGGCTGCCACAATGATAGTGCCTGAAGTGCAGCCTGCTCCTCCTTCTCCTCCCTTGATTCATGCAGGATCGTATTCTGCACTGTGCGTTTTCAGTTCCCTTGCTCCTGACACACTAATTGCCTTGGTCAGAGATGTTGCCTTGCCCAACTCAATCTGCTTTTAAAGATGAAAAACTCACCTAATTCCATAATTCATCCTTAGCATCACACTCCACTTGCTTCCAAACAGGAATCATAGACAGATTGATTGATCTGTCACAATGAGGGCTAGAGACGGTCTAGTGTTAGGGGCTGAGGCCAGGGAGAAAAAGATTCTGCTCGTACTAATAGATTGCAATTCTTTTCCCAGAGGATATCATTGCCTTTAGCCGATTCAAGAGACTAACCATCCAATTTAGAAGAATAAAAATAATCATTATGGTTACAACAGTGACCAGGGGGATAAAAAAAAAAAAAGAAAAAAATCAAACCGTTCTGAGAAGCAAAAGGGGAAAGGGGATCTTCTCCTGCTTTCCCAAAGATGTGCTTCACCTTTGTGCCTGCGCCGTGCAGAGAGGAAAACCAGTGTGCTTTGTTCCTCCTGGAGCCAAGTCAAGGGGCAACAGTGTAAAACAGAAGCACAAGCTACGTTTTCCTAGATCCAAGGAAGATGTAAATGCGTAAAACGTGATGGGAGAGGTTGGATTTTTTTTTCCCCTTTCTTTTTTTATTATTTCTCTCTCAGGAATGGTCTGACAGCCCCAGGCTGGAGTATGTGTCTTTCCCAACTACTCTGTCACCCGGGTAACCATGGAGACCATGACGATCGATTAGATGCCATCTGATCTCAACCTCATAAAAAAAACCCCACGTGCACCCGCGCGCGCGCATATGCGCACGCACTCACAAGAAAAAAATAAAAAAAAAAAAACAGGCAGCAGATGGCAACCAGGCCACTAGACCTGTCTCCAGAGAGAGCGAGACGGGGAGAGGGACTGAGAGATGCAGGCAGAGAGAGATCATGAGGGAAACGGAAAAAAATAGACAAAGAAAAAGTAGGGAGGGGGGAGACAAAGAAGCAAAGAGATCGGGGAGAGAAAGGAAAGAGGGAGAGATGGGAGCAGGTCCTCAGCTGGTATGATTTCTGGGAGACCTGTTTGGGTGGAGCAGTGGTCATTTACGCTGCCTGCAAGTCTGTCTTGCTTTGAGGGTGGAGAGTGGGGCTGAGAGAGATTGAGGAAGAGCAGAAAAGTATAAAGATAGTGGGTTAAATCCAAGGGAAAGCCCATGGAAGTGCAGTAAATGCACCCTTGCGCACTTCTGCCCCTGCAACAGCTAAGCCCCTCCGCAACCGGTCAGGCCAAACAACAAGGTCTCTTCTCTAAGGATGTGAGAAGGTGTCCAAACAGAGATCAGAGTTCCTCAGCCCACCGAGGCCAGAGCAGGTATAATGTGAGAGCTCCTGCACTAGCTCCGTGCCACCAAGAGGACTACTGCTACGTTCTGGTCACCCCACTCGGATCTGCACACTGTGAGGGATGGAGCCAGAGGAGGTGCCTCACCTGCACCTCGCCTCTTAGGACCCATGGGTGATCTCACCAGGCACACTCTCACTAGCCTGGAGGTGACTGGCAGGAGTAAAACTGCCTGAAATCCTTCACAGCAGGAACTCCTATGTCTGTATAACGCCTACAACACTGGGTCCCTCCACCTGCTGGAGGCTCTTGTGAAAATGCCAAATAATGAAATACATCACAAAGGGATCTTGGGGTTGTAGGACAAGTAATTGGACTGAGATCCCAACAGCATCTGGGGAAAAAGTAAGGGGTTTGACCATCACTCTGTGGGGAGATACCAAAATGATGCAGGTTAGAGCCTCTCTAAAGTCTCACAGCAAGGGTGGTTGGTTCCATTTTTCTGCTGTTGTTAGTTGGAGAAGAAGTGGAAATGCTTTTTTAACGTGAACTGATTTGAAAATGAGCAGGCCAAAAGCAAAGAAGCGAGGGTGTAAGGAAGAGAACTGAGGGTACAAGGAGCAGAAGCTTAGCTGAGAGGAAGGCCAGACCTATGTATGTGACTGCATGGGCCTCTTCTGGAAGCCAAGACTGGGATTTATGTGATCAGTTGGGATTTATACAATCACCCATCACAGTGTCTCCTTTTCTCCGGTGAGTGCAGAGAGCCAGAAGGAACTATCTCAGATGAAATGGGGACAAAAGAAGCTGAGACAAATCCCACTCCAGGTGTGTCAGTGGCACCAAGACTGCTGCTAAATAACTCATCTTTCTCCTTACCATCGTCCTTTTACAGACACATATGCAATCACATCTCAGCAGACAGGAGCTGGTCCCTAGGCATACCTTCCCAGGATGCTGTCAAGAATGGTGGGCACCATGTGGATGATATCTTCACTGTGAGGATGTTGCCAAGTGAGGAAAATTGTTCATGTTCAAAACATGTTGACTCAGGTGAGTTTGAAAATTCAGTAACTGACAGCACCTATTCACTAAAGTTAACCATATCTAGTTTAAATGGGGAAATAAGAATCATTCTCTCCTGAAGACGGTACCTGTCTGGTGTTGGGCAGGGTGTGGAGGGCAGCGGGGTGATGATTGTCTGAAGTGGGACTTCTTTGAGACCAGGTCTCAAGAAGTTGCTAACTCACCTGCATTTTAACGAGTGGGCGAAGAGGACCAGATCTGTATTCATGCTGCACAGAGATTAATCATATTCATGTTCTCCCTTTCCTGGGGTTTCCTGAAACTTTCAAAACAAGGTATTACCTACACAGATATCTAAGGTTGCTTCTTAGATTGACATTTACCCTAGTCGAAAGAGCGATCCAAACTAGAGTAAAGAACACTAACCATGAACATTACTGAATTCACAGACTAGTTCTTCAGATCCCCAGGGTTGTCCACAGCCAAAATCCTTATTTTCAGAACTGTCAGTTTTCCCATTTTCTTCTCTGAGTCACTGCTATTGAAAGAAAGCTTAGTGTACCTATCCCCAAGTAAGCATAGAAGGGAAACGATTCAGAAAGCCAAGAAGGGGTTGGTGATGGTGAACTGCACCCATGAAAGCATTTTTCCCTAGATAACTTCAAGGAAGATGAAAGCACAAAGTCATCTTCCGTTCTCAGCTGCCCCGCTGAAAAGTCACGTTGAATATTTCTGCAGCCAAAAATTCACTGTTGATTTGCAATGAAGAAACTGAAAAGGTAGCATGACAAGTCATCTCACAACTGCCTGATCAAGTCTAATGTAAGCCACCTGACCACAGTGGTTATTCCCCTCGACCTTAGTCTGTCATCAGGAAAGTGTCCCGCACTTCTCTGAGTGTAACCCAGTGACACTGGATTAGTGTCATTAACGGAGGGATCATGTGTGTGATTCTTGAAATGAATGGGAAATGGATCAGGCATCCAGGAAAGGCTGGGTTCCAAGACTGCTAGAGCAGCATCATTTCTAAAGATCAGTGCTGTTTCAGATAAAATTTGTTTAATTGAGTACTAGATTAAAATAGGAAAGAGCCAAGGAATATTCTATGATCTGTAGTACACAGGACAAAAAAATCCCCCAAACATCAGTGACCTAGTCCACTTATCAGCCTGGAGGTAAAATTCTTTTCTCTTGAAATCAAGAGCAAGTTGTTCTGTGGTTCAGAGTTTCCTCCCTGGATTTTCCTAGAAAATGGGTAATGGGAAATTTTCCTAGCAAAAAGGATACAGCCCATGTTATCCAGAAATGCATGACCCTGACCCACCCTGTCTTGAGGTGCTTGTCTTCCTGTTCCCTTGCAGAGGGAAGAGATTGATTAGTGTTTGGCAGTTTAAGTACTCATGACCAGCTCCTGTGACTTTTTTTCTGGGATGACAGGCCCAAAACCTCCTAAGTAATTTCTGGCTTCAAAAAGAGATGACAGAATTTATAGTTCTGGTTCTGTTAAAAGTGCACCAGGGGCTCATACCAAACTTCACTCCTTTCCACAGCCTTTCCCAGGTTGTACCAATTGATGGACCCTAAGAGAGGGACCGTAGCTTTACCAACATTGATTATACAGTAAGAGATGCTTCAGGGCACCTCACCAGCAGCAAGGATAGATGCACGCCCTAGCGAGAAGGATTTTTTTAAGTCGACATCAAGCTGGTTATAGTTTGGCATGGCGTAAGTATGTTCAAACATTTGCTAATTACTAATGCATCTATCTCCTGGCAGAACTGAGTATTCGTTATCCTCAGGGCCAGAGGGCAACATTATTGCTGCAGTGTTTTGTCACCAGGCTACCACGTTGAGACGTGGCAGCGTGTGATACAGTATTTTTAAGCAAATAATTCAAAATCCCACCTGATTAGTAAACAAATATAAATACGGGCTCAATTCCACCTCAGAGATACTGCAAGAGGACCAAGAACTGGACAATGGGCTGGATCTGGACTGTTGAGTCGACAGGGTTTTACTTGACAAGCAAGCTGTGTTTCTTTCTCCTGCCTGCCAAAAGATGACTGGAACGCCCAGTTTGGAGCAAATCACCAGAGCGTTACCCAGGGAATTTTCTGAAATACACAATAATGGAAATCAATATCCCATAACAATGTAACACAGGACTACAAGAAAACTGGCATGTTAGGTGTCCGTGAGAAACTCTGAGTGGATGATTTCTCTATTTTTGCTTAATTGATGTGAACTACATAACCATATCCTTAGGGACAGAGAGCAGAACATTTGATGTGGGTGACCATAGTGAAGTTTCCAAAAATCAAGAGGCACTGAAAAAAATATGGTCTCATCTTCAGAGCTCCAGGACATCCGCAAACCCTCTAACCTCAGCTGCTGTAGAAAATAAATGACGTTTTTATTTAGACAGTAGGATCTGAGAGATTAATTTTATTCACTCAGGTATAAGAATATAAGCCACTGTGCTTGCATAGATAATTAACAGTGCTTGTGGTGATTCTTCTTGAAATGACAGCCATGATGGACCCTCACCAAACAGAGCTCACTGTTCTTGCTCTTTAGATAATGGTTCTTTTCCCGCTGGCTTAACTGGGAGAGGAGGCAGATTTGTCTTACAATAAAGTACTTCCCTACAGCCTGTTTTCACCTGTCCTCGTTTCCAAGAGCCCTACCAGCCAGTGTGTGAGCCACAAGGCTTCAGCAACAACGTGGAAGATACCCTCCACTTTTTTCGTTTCTTTTTCTGTTTTCATCCAAACTCGATATTTTCCCATGAGTCTGTCTCCTCATCCTGCATCTAGTTTTCCACCTGCACACTTAGCCCAGCTATCCCAAAAGACTGTGACCATTCCCAGCCTCCTCTCTGTGAGAAGCCACTCCTCCTTCAAATAATTTCTCGGAGCTTTTCCAAATCTTATTAAATTAACAAGGCAAGAAAAATATTCTTTCTTCAACTCCAGACTCTCAAACCCAAAGGCATCAGCTCCCAAAGCAGGACAAGGAGAAATCCAATTTAAAGATCTCCAAAATGGCATTTTTGCCCAGTGAACTCATTGTAAATACCTCATTTCCACAAAGACAAGAACAGACTATAAGGGAGAAACTGAAGATCAATAGCAATAACTCTAGACAGGGGCAAGAGGGTTTTATTTTGAGGAAAGAGTATGCACGGGAAGAGTACCTAGCTTGGCTAGGCAGCAACCAAGGGAGAGCACGGCCTGCAATTTTTCACAAGTACAAGGGAAGTATTGTGGGGGTGCAGTAAGGAACAAAACAAGAAAGCATACGCAACATAGCAGTAAGGACATCTGAACAGGAACCTTAAAGATAGAGGTTGTCAGTGGGTGGATGTCCAGGCACACAGATCTGAATCACCATGCACGAAGAGTGGTGGGCACAGCCTGATGTTAATGGAGGATCCTGGTGGTCCGCATAGCGTGGTGGCACAGTGTTATTGAGAGGTGTAAGAATCCATTAGCTTTCCGGGGGAACCACTCCTGCTAGCACTCCCTGAAACAAAATAATCACCTGAAATCAAGTGGAATGGTACTGCAATGCTTCTGAGTGTCTGAGTGATGCCTTATCAGGCTGATATAGCTCAAGTAATAACAAATCAGACAAGCTTTTGAGCGTGTATGTCCTCTTCAGGTCTGATACAGAGTGGGGTGCTGGAGAAGATCTCATGAGGCACTTGTCTGCCATTCTGGGTTTTGAGGGTGTGAGAGGCACTGTTTGATGGAAAAGCCTCCCATGGGACATGGAAGTCCTGCTGACTAGAGTATTTAAAACTAGGAAAAACACTAGTAAAGGTACTTTAGTTTATAAGCATATGCCAGGAGAAAAACGGAACAGATGGGACCCCATAAATCTTTTCCGTCTCTGGCTCTCATGAGCCCTTTTTCTGTTTTGTATTGCCCCATGCCTGCATGCTGTATCTGTAAGGGACTCATCAGAAGGATGACCCTACCAATACTTGTAAAACATCATTTACGCCTATGTCTGGTTAAAGAAATAATGACAATGATTATAGTAATAGTGTGAACTGGGGTCTCTAAGGAGACCTAAGCCCTGGGCCAAAAGTAGCAGGGCTTGCAAAACCCGTTATGAGCAAGAGTCTTCAGCCTGGGCTGTCCTTCTGAAAAGGGGAGGACAAAAAACACCAGAGCCCGATATCTGCTTCTAGGTCTGGATGGTTTTGTGTCTCTGTTAAGAACCTAGTTAGAGTTTTACCAGGTCTCTGTACTTGCTCAGCCATCTTGATTTTATAACAGAGGGCCTTAGGCTAAAGAGCAAGAGGGCTGCTAACCACCAGAAGCTCAGGGTGGGTCAAATTCACTACTTCCAAGCCCTTCGAGGTTCATTTGCAGGTTGGCTGGCCACAGTCATTGAGACCAGCCATGAAACTCATGTTTAGATCCTTACTTTTCAGTTCCACAAGTCCTAAGTTTTGTTTCCATATCAAGTAAAACATCATGCAGAATTCCTAAATGTGAATAATTTACATTAGAGGGTGGTATGATGGTGTGACAGCCAGATAGATTAGCACACTCAGATAAGTGTCCCCCTCAAGGATGCTCAAAGCTCAACATGACCTGAACTTACTGCTAGGAACTCTTTTTTCTTTTTTCCTTTTTTTTATTAGCTTCTCCTTCCTCTTTTCCTCTGCCTTTCTTTTCTTCCTTTTCCTACCTGTTCCCATCTTCCCTCCTTGTAGTACACTGTCATCTTTCCTTGCCCTGAGTTAGTGCAAAGCCCTGTTTTATCTCAACAGAGCAGGATTCAGACAAGATGACCCACAGTGGGTGCTCACAGCTCCCAGACCTCTTTCAGACAGCGCTGAGCCCAACAAATCTCTNCCTCCTTGTAATACAGTGTCATCTTTCCTTGCCCTGAGTTAGTGCAAAGCCCTGTTTTATCTCAACAGAGCAGGATTCAGACAAGATGACCCACAGTGGGTGCTCACAGCTCCCAGACCTCTTTCAGACAGCGCTGAGCCCAACAAATCTCTTCCCCATGCAGCTTTTTGTCAAGGCTTGCTCTGGATTTGATTCACCCCAGCATTCAGGACCGCATCCCACCAGTTTGATATAGTGCAACACCAATTTTATTTCAGCTGTGACATGTGAGGATAAAGTTGTGGGGGAGGAGGCTGAATAAGTCCCTGAGAAATCACACTGGCCAGATCTTCAGAAGCACTGAAGAAACTAATTCCCTTCAAAATCAATACTGCAATGCCGTTGAGGAATCAAAGCAATGTACTTGAGTGAAAGCAGAGCTGAATATACCTGTGAACAAGTGTCCTGATCACATACACCACAGTGCCTGATCCCCTCTCCCTTGCAATATGACAAGTCATGAGGAAATTAATTGCAGTCCACAGGGCAGTGCAATCACAAAGCATGGGTGAATGAATGGAGAATCAGGGCCAATAAAAATACACTCATGGTGATCGAAACACTCTTTGCCAGCCCATTTTTTTTCTCTTCCATTTTTTGTCTTCTCTTCGTGAATAACTTCACTTCTCAGGCTTCCCAGCACTATGATTATTATTATTGCTATTATTATTATCATTGCTGCTTTGTGGGCTGAGAGTTGCAGATCTCAAGAATAAAGCAGATGTCAGCAGCTCCGAAGGATCCCGTTCTATTACACAGCAGAACAAATGAGTATGTCAAGAAAGGGCTCTCCAATCTAACAAGAAAACAGCACAAACAGACACAAAATAAATAAATAAATAAACCCTGCGGGGACAGGCAGGCTAGTTCTGATTAGATATTATGCTAACATGATGCCTACTTTCTACGCTAACAGTGTTTTAATACATTTAAATGATACTGGGGAAATAAGTCATGAAATAGGAGAAGAAGCCTTCATGTCAGAAACGATTAAGATTATCCAAAGGGGCCAGACTGCCTCTCTCATGGCAACGCAGCTCATGGTGTGGGATTATGAATGAGGCCCAAACGGTGTTTACATAGTGCGCCCGACACCACCTCATTACCTTTGCCAATGATTGCTTTTCCCAGCTGCTGGAAGAGCAGTCTAGCTGGCAAGGAGGAGACCAGCACCAACATCTGCACCACAGCAAAGTCTCAGCTTCTGTGGAGGTTCCAGAAAGCCCCTGGGTTTTGCAGGGACATGCCGTGGAGGAGAAACCTGAGCAGCCATAAGAGGGGCCCAAGCCAGCTGCCACGTTGGTCCTTGCACTTGACGCTTGCAGAGGATGCATGCCCACTTCTGGCTTTCCTGGAGGGGGTCTATGAGCAAAGCTGAGCTCTTTGGAAATGCCCATTTCCAGAGCAAGGCCATGCTCACAGTCCCTAGAGTATTCTCCCTCCAAACTTTCTGAGAAGGGAGAAAACCAAGGCTTCCCAGACTCAACCTGTAGCCTTCCATCCTCCTCTTCTCTCCAGCTGCCTCCCCATGCTCCCCTATCCAACAGATAGGAAGATCTCTTCTCTCTCAAAGGACTTACAGAAAAACCTGAATACACTTGTCAAGCTCCATGCAACATCATTAATGTTGCTTGTGAAACTGCAGCCTTGGGAGACCTTCCATCTCCCAAGTCATTACAGCCCTGGTAAATGGCCATTTATTAGCTGCAGCCCATAATTTCCTTCCTTCTGTGACCCATCCTGTAATTTTCCTTGAGATGACAAGCTACAAATGAAAAGCATGCTTGTTTTTCCAGCTATAGCATATAAAATATAGATATGGGCATGAAATCTTGACTCCATCAGGAAAGCAGAGACTTTTCAGGCCTAAGGCTCTAAGGACCCAGGGCCCGGCTGAAGCCTCCATACCCTACGAGCTGGCGTCTGCTCAGGCACAGAGCAATGACACTGATCCCAATTACCAGTAACTTGATTCACCCAAGTGCTCTGACAGATGAGCTTTGATGAGACCCACAGCAGTAGTTTAAGAACTTCCTGGTGACCCTCCTCCCATTACTGCCTTTGCAGATTCAGCAGATGGGAATGTGTCTCCTCCCGTGGCTCTGCCATGGCAGAGTCTGGTGCATTAGCTTAAAAGCCCTGAGACATCAGATGATGGACTGGAGCTGCTGAGACTTTCTGTCACAGGGGCAATAACTTGTGGCTGATGGACGAGGCAGACAGCTGGATATGAAAGTAGCCTAAACTGCCACAAAAAGACTTGCCAGCTCATCTGTCAACCCTAAGTGAGCGGTGAATCAAACTGCATTAGCTTCTGCTCAATACTGCAGAGCAGCGGTTGTCACGAAGATCATAACCAGTACGCACAGCAGGGCAAGTCACAACCCAGTCCTCATTTTAAGAGACTATGGAGAAAGTGAGCAGAGGAGAGACCGTATGTGAGAAAACAAGAAGAGGGCTTCAAGATGGCCTAACATCCAGCTTCATTTCTTTAAACCTGGACCCTGTGTACAAACAAACTATGGCCAACAGCAAACTAGAGTCACTGCAGTCTAAAAACAGGTCAGAGATTTGATTTTGTGGAGGTGAGGACTTGGGCAGGCTGTGCTGCATAACTGCCCCTACAGAGACTACGGCTATCACCAGTCTGTGGATGCATTCCTTTGGGAATGTTCCGCAGACACTGAGGCCAGTCAATTAAAGCATTGGCAGACCTGGGATTATGATCTTCTTTGGTTTAGCAGAGCACCAGTCGTTACTGTTCTAGCTTAAGCCAGCTCATGGAGATAGGCAGGTGTCTGTTCCCCTCCTGGATGTAAAATCCTGACATCTGAGCCTTGGTGGAGAGAGAATTGTATCATGTTCCCATCTGTCCTCTACCAGACTTCTTCTATGCCTATAACTCACCCATACCGCATCTTCCCTTGCCCATAAAGCAAGACCAGTGAAGGTGTACACCTTTTAAAAACACTCTGAGATCAATGGGTAGAAATCTTCCCTGTGAACAGGTGGTATTAAGTCATTCAACAAGAGTTTCTTTGGGCAGTGGGCGCAGCCCTGACAGGGATAAGAAAGGCAGTTGAAGTGGAGCTATAAGGAGCTGAACATTTAACTACTATCTGCAGAAATGGAAACATCTTCTCCCCCTCAGCCTTCAACATCAAGCACTCTTCACCACCTGGAAATGCATACACTTGCTAAGCCATATGGGCTTTTAAGTGCTTTACAGGATCCTACTACGACCTCTAGTCTTATTAAAAATCATGTGAGTAACTGCACAATGAAATTAGACTCCATCAAAATGATGCAAGATAGTTCAGATCTCGTAGGGTTTTGACCTCAGGACACCACATACACATTCAGACTTCTCTGCTTATAACACCCTCCAGGCATATTTTCAAGTTCATCTGAAAACCAGGAGGGCTAGAAGCACTTTTTAAAGGGAATGCTGTAATTTTACATAATCATGACTCCAGAAGAACTCCAGACTCCCTAACAAGATACAAGGCTTATCCTAACCCTGCAGATATTAACACGTAGGCAACAGAAGAATGAGTAAATGAGAATGTGAATTATAACACGCAATTTCACAGACACGCACGTTTTCTGCCTTTTCCCCTCCTTCTTGAAATGTAGCCCTAAAGTGGAGTTTTTTTGAGAAGACAACGACAAGCAATGGAGCCTGAGAGGAGTCTAAAGAAGCAGCCTTACAAACATGCCTATCTGAATATATACGTATGCATATATATATATATGAAGACTTACTGCCCTAGGAGGCTCCAGTGGAGTTCCTATGAACGTCAGGCATTGTCCTAGATACAAATAAGAATGGTCTGAGTTCATGAGGAAATCCTGAAAAGATAATGGAGGTTATTTTATCCTACAGGGAAACCATGTTCTCAGCTTGGACTGAGCCCTGAGTCTTCTTGGTAAGGCTTCTTCCCTTCAACAAGGGACCAGCCAGCTGACGGGTTTGAGAATCGTTTATGATGAACAGTAACAAATAACAGCATGGGGAAACAAAGGAGAAAATAGGGGGTGCAGGCAGGAAATATAACTGTGGGCAACTGACCAGATCTCTTATCAAGAAAGATATGAGGAGACATGTTTCGAAACAGAATACAAAACCAACTCTAGACCCTACAGCAGGAGACAGAGGTCAAAATTACAGGAACAGAAGGACGGGAACGTCCAGCAGTTCGTGACACCAGCTGGTTTAAGCGCAAGTAGGATCTCAAAAACCAGGAGGGCGCTGCTGCATAGCCTCAGTGGGATGGGGGAAGGTGGTCAAGAGAGATGACTGAGAATGCAGAAGACCCAACATCATCTTCCATATGCTCAGAACTAGAGAGCCAGAGGTCTGGAGGTTGAGAGAGAAGCAGCTGGTAGAGTACAGAGGTTAAAGTCCACACAGAGGCGGCGCCTAGGATACGGTGTGAACCTCTGTGGGAAGGGATTGGCTTTTAGACACATGATTGTATTCCCTGGAAATACTTTGATAGAAAAAACAATTCGTTAGGCCTGAGTGACTTCTTGGAGACATACAGACTAGCCATTTCAGCCCAGCAGCAGCCTGAGGCACCAGCTGGTGAGGAGATCACGGGCGTGCTCCATGCTGCTGGGCAAAGAGCTGGGCCTGGCTCTCCTTTGCAATCCTGTCACATGTTTCAGGGTAAGGAAGCAACCCCAGGCCCTATCATTATGGGACAGCTGCCCTGATTGTAATGGACAATCTCAGGGAAGGGTGCAGGTTGTCAATCAATTTGCCTCCTTTGCCGGAAATGACCATACAACTCACAGGAGCCAGTGCAAAGCCACTAGCAGCTGGCCCAAACGATGTAAGTGGAAATAAGTTGCTTAGTCTGCATCTTCAAATGCTCTGCATGCTAGCAATGCCCTTGCTGCTCATTCCAGGCATCAAAGTTGTTTTAATGTTCACTCTTAATCAGTTAGTTTTAGTCCCCGTTTACAAGGGAGTGGGAACACAGGGAAGGATGCAAGAAAAAACGTTATGACTTTCTTTGTGTGAACATAATTAGGGCTGACTCTAATTAACACTGGCCTCCCCTTTCTTGGCAGCATCCATCTGGGGACATCAGACACACTCACCTCGCTTCACAGTGCTGCTTCTGTGTTAGATTGGGAAGGTCCCCCTTTCCTGGGAACAGAGCTGAGGAGCAGAGAGGTGAAATTGTTTGGTTTAAACCACCTTCTGTTTCAGCTGTGGGTCTGGGCTTAGACCCAGGAAGTCCTGGCTTCCACTTCATCCAGTGTCACCCCTAGACACCTCTGAACCTCTGGTTCAGGCATAGAACTACCGGGAAGTAAAGTTGAACAAGCAGTCACTTTAGGAGCTGACTGTGACAGGCATGGAAAGAAAGGGGATACATGACATAACTGAAAGCACCACTATGTCACTGTATGAATTTATGATGTGTCCACATCTTGAAGAGTACATTCTGGTCCCGTCCCCACCCCAAATGACATAGCAGAACTCATCACAGTAAAGGAAGAGCAACAAAGATGGGCAAAGGTATGCAGCTGCTCCCATGCAAGTTACTACATGGTTAAAGTAGCAAGTTACTACATAGACTTGGGAATTTTGTGGCTGGAAAAGAGACTTCTGGGGAGAAAGATATGATAGGGGTCTACAAAGGCAGGAAGAGTGGAAAAGCTAATGCATGGAAGAGAAGGGCAAAAAGTGGTTGTTCATTGTTCCTAAAAATTAAGAAGTAGAAGGCAGATGAAATACAGCATGTTCAGGACAAACAAAAGGAAGGGTCTATATGTTTGGGGTTTTTTTAAAAAACATTGAACAAATTAATGGAAAACAAATCCTTCAGGAATTGTTAAAACGCCCCAAACCACTTCTGGCCCTAGGAAATAACCAAGTTACAGTTTGCTGTGACTTGAAGACAGGAGACCGTGCCTGGCGATGTTACTCACCTTGTTCTCATCCTCTTCCTCTAAGCCTCGGTTACAAAGCAGTGTCAATATGAGGCAAGACAGACCTTTGACATGGCATACTCAAGTGTCTTCAGGCTAGCGAGTAGCTGCTCTTCCACCTGCCTGTCTGATTAAACTGCTCCTAAAGAGCGCTTACCTAGTTGCCATAGGTCACTTGCAGTGTGAGGTAAACCTTAAAATGACATTTATGACTGCCTGGTTGCTAGGTGCCCATTGTGTCACTCCTGCAGACACGCTCTTAACCTTTAAACTCTTTTTCATCTTCCAGAGGGTTCGGTGCACCCACCTGTGAGATGCCCGATACTGGCCATGGCTGAGGAAAGGACACTGAACTGGGCAGAGCACCTGGATCCTCCAGTGAGGCTGTCCTTACACTGCATGTATCGTGCGGCAGGCTTCTTCTTCCCTGGTCAGCTGGCCGAAGCTGTCCAGTTATGATCACTTGGTTTTGTTTTATAACTTCTACTTCTTTCAAGTGAAGAAAGGACACCTAGGGGCTGGGGTGTGCGGTATCATGGAGGGACAAATATCTGCTTATGGAACGCAGGTGGATTCAAAATCTCCTTTTTTTTTTCTTCCCCCTTTTTTCACAAGAAAGAGCATTCCCCATGGCTACACACACAGACATCAGATTTAAAAATAGCCAAGTTCCACCTCGACTGTGGGGGAGTGAAAGACAGAAGACAGATGCATTGGCTGCCAGCTAGACTTGACATCCACTTTTTCTTCCCTCACCCTGGCAGCCAGCAGTTGCATACATGTGCACAGGTAAGGTCCTTGGTGGCAAAGCACACCGTGTCTGCTTGCCCCTCAATTCGCTAACTGCTGCATCCCAGCCATGTATGTTTGGGAGCCGCACAAGCCCACACACCCTATTTAGTACGACAGGCATGTATAAGAATCACAAAGTTCCTGCTGTTTGTCCTGCTTAATTTGCAAACTACTCACTAGCCATTTGTGTGTGTGACTTGTTAGGGCCTTGCAAAGGTTACCACTCACACCTCTGTTTCTGGCTTGTTTTGTTAACTGCTTTAGTGCCTGCTCCACACAGCCACTTTCCATGGCTCCAGGCTATGTGACAAATGTGTGTGCATGTGCATGACTGGTTTTGCATTTGCAGACCCTGACCCAGGTCAGTTCAAGGTGATCAGCAGCTTTCAAGGAGCCAGGCCTTGGTCTTGCTACCTTTCCCGGACTCAGGCAGTAGGAGATTCCTCCTCTTTTTCCTAACTGGCTATAATCCACCCACTGTTTATGCTCTCAACCAAATGCAATCATTAAAAACATAAGGCACTGCTGCCCACATATTCAGCACTACTCTTCATGTATTCATCAGTCGTAGAAACCATAGTAATGCAGCGAACTTGGCTTATTTATTTGCAAACGTGTTTACAAGCATCTCTTTATGCATTTACTTGAATTGCACAGCTCACAGAGAACTCCTTGTCACGGGAAATTATAGATGCTGAAAGTTTTCATGAATTCAAAAAGCAACTTGACAATTTCACAGAAGAAACGTTCATCCAGTGCATTAAACTTTAATTAACTGGATCTCAGGAGAATATTTGGGGCAGTATCACTGTACATTTACGTTATTCTCACAGGTTTCCCAGGCACCCTCTTTTGGTACTGCTGAAAACAAGATATGTTTCTTCTAACCTGCTGTGGCCATTCTTGGGTTCTTANTTTCATGAATTCAAAAAGCAGCTTGACAATTTCACAGAAGAAACGTTCATCCAGTGCATTAAACTTTAATTAACTGGATCTCAGGAGAATATTTGGGGCAGTATCACTGTACATTTACGTTATTCTCACAGGTTTCCCAGGCACCCTCTTTTGGTACTGCTGAAAACAAGATATGTTTCTTCTAACCTGCTGTGGCCATTCTTGGGTTCTTATATGTGTTTTCTGTTATTTTAGTGTGGTATGATTTCTAATATGCCTGTCCCAGGAGCATTCAGGCTGTATTAGGATCTTACAGACACACTGAAAAGCATGATATATATTTCTTGTTCTATATTCAGAGCTTGGCATGCTAAGCATCTCATTTCTGGCCTAAGATTATGGACAGGAAGGATTGGAAATATCCCAGACCAGAACCACCTCAAAAGTAAAGCAGGTTTAGTCTCCTCTGCATGGTGACAAGCCTTTCAGACCTATTCGGTTTAACAAAAAAGAAGGCTGCAGAATTGATATGGCCACTACTAATGAATACTGACCTAGGAAGGACCGACAGATGTCTGGGTTTACTCAGGCATGTCTTCTCTTTCTGCCTGAAATGTTTGCCCAGGTGGAATTTTCCCATTTGTCCAAAATTTCCAGACATCTGACTGGAGCTGCAGCAATAACTGTAGCTAGGCTCTGCATGACCGGAAAGTCCAAGCTAATAACTGGTGCATGCATGCATATCAGCTGTTCAGCACACATGCGTACACACCTGTTTACAAAATCCCTATCTAAAACTGATAATATAACAAAAAACTCTTAATCCAGGGGGGCGAGTTATAACAAAACCCCATAGCTGGATGCTGGAAGTGTGCACGCTCCTTTTCCATATCAGTGTTTTCAACAGTGGGGAGAAATGGCTGGTGGAGTAACTTACCAAGGATCATAGTGAATCCTCCACCACTGACAATGTTTAGACCAAGCACGAACATTATTTCTGAAAAACGCATGCTTACTCATACAAGGAACAAATAGGGAAGTTCCATGGCTTTCGACCTGCAGAGGGATGCTCACAGTGGTCCCTTCTGCCTTTAAAAACTCCACATCTTCCTCCATCTCCCAAGACACCCTACCCTCAAGAGAGCTGTGAATGCTAACTAACATTGCAAAGATGCTCTTTGGAGATGTCAAAACAATATGGCGGTGAAGGGTCCCGAACACCCTGATGGTAGCACTTGGATTTTTACAGTAGCAGCTAGAGCGAAGGAAAAGACTAGAACCAAAACAGAAACCAAAGGACAGGAGACACAGGGTGCAACTAGGCAGAAAGAATGAGGATTTTGTCCAAAAGCCATAGATTTCAACCATTAGCTAGCCTGGAGACTAATGCTTTAAACATAGCAGCCAGTCCCAGAGACAGTCACACTCACATTTGCCAGGGAGCAGCTGAGGGGCCTGCCTGTCCTGCAAATGCTGGCAGACATCAGCCAGCGTGGCCTCGCATCCAGACCTGGTGGCCCTTCTGTTTGTGGCCCGGAAGGGAAACTGTTTTTTCACCTTCCCCAGTTGCAGGCCGTTCCTGCCAGCAGCCTCTAAGCTCCCGATCAGTTATTAAAACACCCTCAATCCCACTGCCTAAAGTGGCCTAAAGTGCAAACGTGACTGGTGGAAAACAAAAAATATCACCCAAACATCCAAGGAAACCACGAGCAGAGGCACTGAGCCATATCCAGCACAGATTTTTCAAAAGGACGAGGATTTTCATGGCTCAGCATTCTAATTTGTTTGACCGTTTATTTCCAAGGAACACATCCAAGAGTGACAAGCTCCATTTATTTCAATGGGCAGCATATGCCAGCAACGTGAATGGCGTATGCTATAAAAGAGGATGGATGCTCTCAAGCATCCTGGAAAGCTGTCCTTTCGGCAGATAGAGGACGTGTCGGTAATGGAAGTGCAGCTCTGCTCTGACAAGCAACGCCATAAAAGCGGCATAGTGGGTTCCCGTGTTTGATGTCTCCGCACGGCAGCCCTGCGAGGTTTGCTCAGGCTGCAAGTGAAAAATTATTTTCCTAATACCTGGCCCAGTGCTGGAGAGCCCAGCTGAGTTCTTTCGTTCTTCTGATTTGCCAGGCCAGAAGGACGTCTCCTTGGGCAAATGGCTACTCCAGGGTGTTAGTGCTGTACCCGTGCAGACTTTTAGTGGGTATGTGCAAACCCAGCCTATTCTCACAAGTGACGTTACCTTCACATGATTGTGTGACATGAATCTGAGATGTTTACACAAGCGAGTGCCCTCTTTCCATAAAATATCATCGCACAGCAGAGCTGTTTGCGGTCTTGTCTCTTCTGACTACACCCTGAAGACTCTTCTGAATCTTGCCTTTCCAAAGCCCAATCCGACTGGCCCCTGAAAAATCTGGGTTTGTGAGTCTCTGTCGCTGCAATGCCACCCATAAGAAATCATCTCCACTTCTCCTATGCCTCCATCCCTGGGAGCAATATCTCAAGCCAGGTAAAGAACGGATGCTCGTGGCTCCCTTACAGCCCCTGGACATCCACCGTACAAACTGGAGACCCTTGTTATGCCTCAGTTTTTCCTGTTCTCTTTCCCTTTGTCAGGTGCAGCTCAGAGACTGTGGTTTCACCTTTTATGGAGAAGCCAAATCAATGCTATTCATACCATTGACGTCACCTTTGATACCATTTGGGAATTTCAGCTACTGTTGATGTCACTGAGGTACTTGCTTAGTGAGGAAACCAACCATAGGCTTACACTGGCCATGACTCTATTTGGGAATACAAGTCATAAGGTGGTCTTGCATCTACGCAGCTTCCATTGGGACCATACTGATTCCCAGCATCCAGGTCTCCACTTCCATCAGGCTGTATTCTAACAAAAAATGATACAGAGATCTTAAGGAAGAGTTTTAGTCATCCCTCCTTTGCCAAAATAGAACTGATTTAGTTTCCATCAACTGCAATTTTGCCCCAGAATTTATGATCATTTCTGACGACCTCCATGTCTGGGCCAGTCAGCCCCAGCTCTGAAAACCAGACTCTTCCTCCAAGTGTGAGTGGTGGGAGGCACTACATCTCTCTGCTGGGAATATTTGGCTCTGTTTCTGGGCTTTGGGGCTTTGTCTGCTCAGAGAAGAGCCAGGCTGTCAGCTCCAGCATTTCTGACTGGCTTCTTAGGGCTAAAGATACGGGAGCTACACCCTGGCTCTTGCAGTTGATGTGAGAAGATTGGCAGTATCCCAGCGGGGCTGTTTGGGTAGATGCTGCAGGCCTTACATGCCCAGGACAGGGTAGGTACCTCTAGATTAAACATGGCTGAGAGCAGTGGGGTAATCAGATCGCACCGGCAGTAAACAGCACTTTATGGGGTGTCAGAAATGTCCCCTCATAACCGAAGGGCATCGAGAAGCAACTGCTTGGTCTCTTCCTGGAAATTCAAAATAAAAAGCGAGCTGTGTGATGGCAGCATCTGCAGCAGAGAGCAGGGTGGCTTGCATGAATTAGCAGCTCCCTGGCTGTTATCTATGGCAGGCTTATCCAGCTACTTGTTCCATCACCTGCAGCTTCTGTGGGCTAAGGCCTCAGACTTACACCTTGTGGAGTACCGCAAGCCAAAGCCACCAGCCCTGAGTCACAGACGAGTAAGAGACGGAGAAGGTCTCCTTCATAACTTTTGCTCCATGAAGTGTGGGAAGGTGATCATCTGGTGGAATGGGACCTTGGGTCTTGCAACGTGGAGCAGAGTGACCTTGAACCACTCAGATCCTGTTCTCCGAGGAGCTTCTGTGAAGGTTATCTGAGAGCTGAGCTGAACAGGGATGTGCCACAGCCTCAATGATTTGCATATGAATCTGCCTGGCAGGGTAGTTGAGATTTTGGTTACTTCACAGTGGAAAAGGGGTTTACTGATTCCCTGTGTCTAGGAGCTCAAACACACCCCCAGGCACCAATGTAACACCTCTTTCCATGCAGACCAGGTACCTCACAGCAATACCACCCTGTTCCCTTCAAGCTTGGCAGGAGGCTTTCTGCAGATCTAGGAAGCCCCTTGTCAGGACTGGCAGAGAGGTGGGCTGAGGGCACAAGCATCTCAGACCCTCCCAGTCAGAGGCTGCACTTCATTTCTACTCTCTCCCTTCCGCTGTGGGTCTTTGACAGGCAGGGTCTTTGACAGGTCTTTGTCCCATGGCAGCCAAGGATCACCTTAGCCAAGCATCTCCAGAAGCCTGAGCAGGGGCCGTATTGGATATGTGTGAATCCAGTGCTGGTGTGTGGAGTCAGAGCACCTAAACAAATTACAGCCTTCTGCTGCCTTGGAGATTTGTTGGGGGCAGGGGATGAGAGAGAAAGTCCCCGATTTTCCTGGAAGAAATGTCCATGAGGATCCTCTTGCGGGCATTTCTTTTGCTAGTGGGCCAGGTGACATGCAGGGAGATTGTATTCCTTGCCAGAGTATCTAAAATTTTTTAAAAATTTGACACAATCCAAAATTATTCAGGTGTGTTACTCAATCTTGTTAAGGACCTGTAAATTATATCAAGAGCAGAACCTCTCCCCATTCAGAGATCTCCCAGCCTGTTGTGTGTGTTACTGGATGAACCACGGGCACCCCTGCAAGTGTTTTCCTGCCGCCTTGCCTCTGCCATCCTATTGATGGGACCCAGGAAGAGAAGCAGCTCTGGCAAGGCCAAGCACCCGCAGAGCTACCAGTGAGCAGCAGAACCAGCTCTGCTATGTTCAGGAATCCTCTACCTTGCCCATCCCTCCCACCGCCCCTTTTTGGGGGCTCCGAAGGGAGCCTGTCAGCACGGAGAAAAGTCCCCAGGCAGGAAGATGATTACACCAAGAGAAGTGGCTATGGCCCCTGTTTGATGGGATCTGCAGGGAGGGAAATGGAGAAAAGGGGATCAGAGCGGAGAAGGGGCTGTCAGCTGGGAGGGGGCTGGGGCAAGGTGGCAGCAAGAAGAGTCACCCCAGCCACAGGCACCTCCTGGCTCCAGTGCGAAGGGGCCTGGCTCCATCCAGCCTCTCACGAGCAGAAAAGCCACGGGCTTGCGGCCGGCTCCCTCGCCTCATTGTCTGTGTGCCGGAGCGGGGAGGCTGAGGGCAGAGGGACTTGGGTGGGGGGGCCCTCTCTGCCCCCCCTGTCTCTGGCAGGGCTGTGCCTGCTGCGCACCGGCATTGGGGTGAGAGGGAGGCAGGGCATTGGGACCGCCAAAATAAATGCACCAGAAAAATAGTCTGATGATTCTTCACATGCTCGGTGTACATGATGCAAATTGATGTTTAAAGCTTATTTATTAGCTTGCACGCAAAATGCCAGCAGTGTTTTTCTAGATCAGTGGGTATCCGATATTTTGGAGGGGAGGACGACAGTGGTGGGAATGAGTGTGGCTCGAGACTGTATATCCAGAGGCTAGGGTTTATATCATGGGCTGCTCTAGACTGTTATAATTTGTGGCACAGATTCAGAGAGAATGTGATCTGCTGAAAATATTTGGGCTGTGAAAAATCCCACACTGTGACAGATGTCAAGTCCAATTAAGTGACTCGTGTCCAGGTTTCTGTCCAATAGGCTTTCCCATTAAATATCAATTTAAGAGGGAAAAAAATGCCGTCCCCTTCTCTGCGAGCCTTTATCTCTTCCGACCATCTCTAGGCTAAACCCTTTGGTACTAGGAGAGGATCCGCACGCATCTGCGCTCTGTCTGTGTCTGTCTGTCTTTCTCGCCCCTGCCACCTTCCGCACCCCTCCTTGGCTGCTTTGCCGCTCCGGGAGGGGTGGGAGGAGGAACTGCACTTTGTTTTTTGTGCGTGTGAGCGTACCTTTGCCTGCACCGACGTTATCTCCCGCAGCCGCGCCGAACCCGCGCCGAGATTTTCGTTTATTTTGTTTTGTTTTTCTTTTTGGCGTCCGCATTTCTTTCTTTATCCTCACTCGAGAGATGCAGGAGGAGTTGGGAAGCTCGGGGACGGACGGAGGGTTTCGTTTATCCTTTCCCCCCCCCCTCGCCAGCTCTTGAAGGACCAGAAGGAAAACTAAACCAAACATTTGGTTTTTTTCCGACGGCGTCTTCCCCTCCTGCCTCTCTTGGCCGGACCGGCGGATTAACAAAACCACACGTTAAACGCCCCCCACCAAAAAAAGAAAGAGGGGGAAAAAAAAGAAAGAAATAATAGAGAAGAAAGGAGGAAGCGACGCATTGTTACACCGACCCGGCCCGCGGCGGAACAAAGCCGGCAGCGCCGGGCTCCGCGCCTCGGGCTCCGCTTTCCGCGCCCCGGGCTCTGCGGCCGGGCCGGCCCGGGAGCTGCGGGGGCGGGCGGCGGCTCTGCGGGCCGCCGCGGGGAAGGAGAGGCCGAGGGGGCGGGGAGGAGGGAATAATAATCCCGGCTGGTGCTATCGCCGCATCCCTTTTGTTATTTATCGCGATTGGGGAAGAGGAGGAGGAAGAAGAGCGGGGGAGAGGGCACTTTCCAGCGAAATTGCCGGCCCCCCCCCGCCGCCCGCCGCCCCAAAACCGACTCGCGGCAGCTGCTGCACCCGCTGCCCCGAATTAACTGGCGGAGGCAGACTTTGGTTGGGGAAACGCTTTTTCTGCCCTGATGCATCGTAAGTAACTTAAGTTGTTATTAATACCCCGCGAACAATCACGGCGATAACATCTCCCATCTCTGGAGCGCTGGAGGCCGCGGCGAGGGATGAGAGCTGCTTTTCCCCATCCGAGCAGGACACTTTTCATCTCTTAATTAATTTTATTTTATTTTGATTTTGATTTTTTTTTTAATTTTTCCATGCTCCGCTCCCGGAGAGTCATTTGAACTGTAAAGGAATCGCCGAGGGGGCGAGGGGACCCGGAGAAAGAGGCTGTCCAAGCGACCCCGCCGAGGTAAGCAGCCTTAACTATATATCCCTTTTCCAGGTAGCACGGGCATGGGTTTACTGAAACGAAGAAAAAAAAAAGCGAAAATCATAATAATTTAGAAAAAAAAGCCTTTTCCCGGCTCAACTCGCCCAAACCCACCGTCTGGATAAATCCCAACCGAACGGGAAAATTCAACACACACCGCAGAGAAAAACCTTCAAGCAACTTTCTCCGGGAGCCACCTCTGCCATTGCCCGTTCGCGTCCAACCGCCCTGCAAACCCTCCCTGCCAGTGCGCTTTCGCACAAACCCCCTCGCCTGGCCCTCAGCTGAAACGTGGTTTTTCAACCTTTTCTTTTTTTATTTGTCTCCAAGAAATCGCCGATACCTGACCAGCGCGCTGGCGGGGTTTATTCCCCAGCCCTGCCTTGTGGGCCTGATTAACGCTCCTGTTAAAAACAGACGAGGAAGCGTTTCCGACGCCCCGGCGAGCGGCGGCCCTTTCCCGGGGGAGCCAGGGCCCTCCCCGGGCCTTTCCCCCCGGGGGGCGGCAGCCCCGGCCCCGGCGGAGCCCCGCAGCCCCGCCACGCGTGCCCCGGTGGTGGGGGGAGGCTTGGCCCTAGCCCTGCCTGGGAAGTATTCCTCCTGCCCGTCGTTTCACGTCTCGTCATTATTGGTTTTTATTATTGCTCTTGTTGATTTTATTTTCTTTTTCCAACCCGGGTCTGGGACCCGAGGGGGACTTTGCCTGGGAACTTTGCCTGGGAAATACTTGGCCATCAGAGCTTCGGGGCAGAGGAGGACGCTCCCCACCTCGCCCACCGCCCCGGCCGCACACGCACGCACACGCGTTTGTGTCCAAGGTTATTCACTACTTGCCTGATGTATTGTTTTATTACATGCCGGCATGTCCACGGACGCGCTCGGATTTGTATTGCTGTCTACATGACAGATGGTGCTCTGTGAGGCCGCAAGAAGATACGATTCAATTTTCTTTTGAAAGGCACGTCCGCATTTATTTATTTATTTAGCCTTTCTCTCCCCCCCCCTTCCCCTCCCCCACCGCATCCCC
>VZSC01005840.1:272690-301449 GCA_013398225.1 Steatornis caripensis
CCCGCCCCCCCCCCACCCTCCCCCGGTGCCGGCGGTGGCGGGGCCGGGGCGCTGACCCGCTCTCTCTGCTTCTCTGTCCCGGGAAGGCTCCTCCGCCCCCTCCAAGATGATGCTTAGCCCGGACCAAGCCGCCGACTCCGACCACCCCTCCTCGGCGCCCTCCGACCCGGAGTCCCTGGGCGGCGCGGACGNCGCGCCACGGCCAAGTACCGCTCGGCCCACGCCACGCGGGAGCGGATCCGCGTGGAGGCCTTCAACCTGGCCTTCGCCGAGCTGCGCAAGCTGCTGCCCACCCTGCCCCCCGACAAGAAGCTCTCCAAGATCGAGATCCTGCGCCTCGCCATCTGCTACATCTCCTATCTCAACCACGTCCTGGACGTGTAGCGCCCGACCGCCCCGACGGAACCCCCGGAGCCCCGGGCCGCGTCCCCCACCCCGCCCCAAAAACGCCGCCCCGGAGGGCAGCGGCGGCAGCGCCTTCCCCGGGCGGGGGTGCCCCCGCAGCCCGGCCTGCGCCCCCGGGGTTCAACCGCACGGCCGCGGTGGGGCCGGCCCAGAGCCCGTTTTTCCAAGACAAGTGTAAAACCGGATTGTTTCTTCAGGCTGCCAAGTGCCCCTTTATATATATCCAAAAACATCTACTTGTGACCTTAAACGTGTGACCCATGGGTGCAGTTAAAAATAACTATTTTTTATTTATGGTAGAAGGAGTCGACAATTTATTTTTTTCAAGATTTATTTATTTTTCAGAGTGGTGGCAATTTTACTTTGGATACTTTGTGCCAATTGGTTTCTATAGTCGGGTGTTTACACTTTCTCCTGTGGAATACTACGTTCAACTTTATGAGTGTTTGTTGAGATCGATACGGTGTTCCTTTCCCTTTTTTTTTTTAATTTATTTTCCCTCCAATTATATTGCACTTGTGTACGACTAACCTCCCTCCCTCCCTGTTTATAAGTATATTTTATATATGTCAAGGCATTTGCTCTTGACCTTTTTTCTTTTTTTTTTTCATGTGGGATCGACAACCACTAGCACTTAACTAGGAGAGTTTTTTTTTTTAAACTTGTTGTTATTCTGATCTATAGTTATGTCTGAAAAGTACTTTGCAAATCGTTTATGAGGGAAGTAGTTTCTTTGTGGGTGTATATGTGCGTGTGTGTATACATGCATGTGTGTGGGAGTGAGCGTGAGTGTGTATGTGTGTGGTATATTTTTAGGAAATGACACTTTTCCTAAAAAAAAAAAAAGAAAAGAAAAAAAAAAGAAAGAAAGAAAAGTAAATCCAGGACTGCTTTCCTTTGTGACAACCAAAAAAATTCTATAACCTGAAAATGTTTCATGTTCTTTGCTGTGAATCTCTTAAAACAAGAAGCGCATTTTAGGTACAAAAGAGAAAAAGAAAAAACCACATCTGCTATCCAAAGATTTTAGTCTTTTTCAGGGTTTTTTTGTGTGTCTCTGTTGCTTTATATAATGCAATATTTTGTAGTGGAAATAGATAAATCTGGTTTCTATCGGATGCGTTTTTCATATCTCTCATGAATGGTGAGCTGTTTTGCATATAAATAAAAGTATCAAATAAAAACTGTTTTTTCCTAATTATTTTCCCCTGCTGGTCTTTCTACCAGACGGAGATGCGATGCCCTTACGAATAAGGGTTGCAAAACCTTCTCAAGTCGTGCGTGGGAAAGCTTCAACAGGTTACCCGGGCAGACCCAGGCTGCGGTCCGTCCACCGCAGCTCCCCGGCCCTGGCTGCTGCCAGCCACCTGCGCTGCCCACACGCGAAGGGGGCACAGGACTGCTGCTTTCACTTTCTTCCGGTCACNCAGGTTACCCGGGCAGACCCAGGTTGCGGTCCGTCCACCGCAGCTCCCCGGCCCCGGCTGCTGCCAGCCACCTGCGCTGCCCACACGCGAAGGGGGCACAGGACTGCTGCTTTCACTTTCTTCCGGTCACGACTGGCGTCCGGTCTCACGTTTCACAGTTCAGGCTTTAAAATCAAGTCCCCTGCTTGCAAGCGCCCGTTTTGCCACGCCACTCTTCCATACGTCCGACTTCGCAACCAAAATGTACATGTTTCCGCCCTGCCTGAGCATGCTGGATTTTCTCTCTCTTGTTTAAATTCAGTTTCGATCCCTCTCTGGCCAGGTCCAATTCTACCGAAACCAAGTAAAAATCCTGGGCCCTATTTCTGAAAACCTCGACCATGCTCCTTTATGTAAGGCTTCGCTGTCAAAGCTTGTCATCTGAAACACGGCGCAGATACAGACTCAATAACCTGAGTAACATGAGACTTCTGTGCCATCTCGTTTATTAAATCATTTCCTTGTTTACCGCAAGGGGTTAATTTTACCTATAATTTGAATATCACCATTGACTCCTGTGGCTGGTCATCCTTTGTTACTTGGTGGAGAGATACAACCCTCCCCCTCCCCCCATTTTTATGGCTGACACTTTGCACAGTGGTTTAATTAAGTGTGGGCTTGACCAGCTGAAAAGCTCCATGCAAAAAAAACCCAACCCTGTCAGAGAGGCTGTTAATTCCACTTTCTAGCAATGCACACTTCCCACGTCCCAAGGGAGCACATGCAGGTTTGGTAGTTCAATGTAGTTTTCAAATCCTGCATCTTTCGGGGCCAAAATAAGTCCACCAGCTTTGGAGCTGGTTTTCTTTGGGACAGGCTTGTTTCTTAGCTTCTGACAACATCTGGACCCTGGGTCAAGTTTGGTGCTAAGTGCCTGAGCGATATTATAAATCCTGCCATCCAGCAAGCCTCCATGCTACCAGCATTCGGGAGGACTTTGTTAATAAAAACTTTAACGTTATTTCCTTCTCAAATGTGGAAGGCACATCTTAGGGAAGAGCATTACCTACTGTAAAGTACGGTGTCTGCAGCCACTGGCGGTTGATTCAAGCACACAGAGTATGGGATAAGGAGGTGCGAATACAGTGTCCCCCTTGGCCACGGTCCCCTCTGGGGGTGTTGCAAACATATCAGATCACAGGTTGAGAGATGCTCAAGCTAGGTTCCTGCAGGGAAGCTTGCTGCGGACTTGGCAGCGGTTATTAGCCCAGGGTCTCAAGGCCCTAGGCACGGGACCCTGTGCCCAAGCGATGAGCCCATGAGCCCCTGTGTTGTGAGCATAGGAGAGCGTAGTGTGGAGATGTCTGGGAACAGCTCAGGTTTGGAAGTAAGAAAATTCTCTGGGTCATCCCATTCCTACCATACCCGTGGGCATCGGGGAGCCTGCTCGCACTCAGAGAGAAGGCAGGAAGGGCTTTGCTTTTGGTGGTATCCACAGGATCAAGTCTCAAGTTTAACCCGCAGAAAGGTCAGGGCACTTGACCTGAAGGTGTGTCCTTTTCTTCCAAAGGTTTATCTGATGGAAGACATTGCTTCTCCCTACAAGCCCTCTCTCACTTCCAACCTCTCACCACCTTGCTTATATCCTCTTGCATCACAACACCAGCCCTATCACTTCTATTTTTCCTACTGGCATCGAGAAGGAAATGCATTCTCATCTAGGAGCCGATGACTGTTGAAAACAAAATGTAGGTTTTGCTACAACCCCTTTTTTTATTCTTGAGAAAGACCTGAGTAGCACGTGCAAGCTACAAGGCCAATGCAATACAAAGGCTGCATGGCTAAATGCTCAAAAGTTTGGATTTATGAAGAATGGGTAAACAACATTGACTCCATCTCATCGCAAGGTTGCATTAGATAGCAATAACTTCTAATTATACCATCAAAGTTACTGTGCCTACGTCTATGTTCCCTCAGCGGTACAGGAACAAATGACCTTGAATTACAATATTAGAGTAGGAACGGGGTGGAACTGCTCAATGGAAGTTTTTATCATGTGTGGTCAATCCAACAATTGGCAGGGAAGAGACACGGAGTTAATATTTCCTGGTTTTTTAGGGACTAAGGCTAAGGTCAAAGCTACATTGAGGTACCTTTCTTTCACATTTTAAGAGGAGCCCATCCTACAAACCGTGAAAGAAAGCACACTCAAAGACAGAGAAGGCAGAGCGCTACCTCTGGACCTTTAGCTGAGGCTAAAAGAGGTGCTTTAAGCCTGACTCAATCCAATATATAAAACATGACATGGAAACTGCCAGCATTCACAGAGAGGAAGTACTTCCAATGGATAGATCTAGAATGTCCCCGCACAAGGGATATCCATCACACCTTTAACATAAGGTAGTAACACCTATTATGACACATTTGCAGACCTATATGAACATACACGAACATGGAGCGCAACACGCTTTCACATCAGCGTCATTAGGAAATGGGGCATCTAATGCATTCATCTGAACCTGGGAAGCAGATCCTGACCCTGATACAGCGAACAAGGATGGACAGTAAGCCAAAAGCAACTTCTACAAATAAACGTAGTGATTTCCATAAGACTGTACAGCTAAGGAGAAATGTTTCTATGAGTATCATATACTTTCCTAAGAGATTAAAGGATCTAGAGGACAAAACTTTCCAAAATATAGGATTGCATTTGTGCTGCTATTAGATATGCGTATACAAAAAGAAGGATTTCTAGACACAGACCATCACTCACCAGCAAAGTGCATGGTACACGCGCATCCAGGATCATTCTACTGACCAGCCACAAAGTAGTGCCTTATTGCTTGCGTTAGAAGGGGGTGAGCCAGGTAAGATGTTACAACTGATACAGCAGAGAAATTCTGAGTGTCTTGGGCATGATTTGATCTCTTTGCTGTATTTCTAGCAAAGAGTGTGTGCGCATACAAGAGAGAGAGAAATTGGAGGGAGGGGGGAGCTGAAGAGGATGGTGTATATGAAATTCAACAAAGAAATGGATCTTTTCCATTATATAGCCGTGAAGAAATACCAGCGACATTCTATCTATTCACATATCTATCCATCTAGCCATCCAGTAACCCAATTTACCCAGTCCTTTTAGGGCGAATAAATGTGTTCTAATATCAGCCATTATTTTTCAGTACTCTCAGTTTATTCTCCAGGGTGGGACAGATCAATAACCACAATAGCAACTGACCCAAAAGGAAAAGGCAATCTCCTGGCACTTCTTATTTACTTCTTCAGAGGCGATTTTGTTTTTCCTGCCTCTTCCCATGGTGACGGATTTCGCCTTTCCTGCCCAGAATGGCCGTGTTGTTTTATCCTAGGCTCTATTTGCATGTGGGCTTCAGATTCGTCTTTGGCTCCTTGCACGGTTTGGGATGAGACCCTCCCGTCCCCAGAGAGGGGGGCAGGTGTTGCTCCAGTCGAGCGAATGGAACCAAATTACAGGACCGTCTGTCGCCTCCTCTGGGAGCCGGCGGAGGGAGGGGAAGAAGGGGAGGGGAGCGGGATGCCGTATGACAGAAAAGAAAAGCAGAACATCATACTGATGCCGATAAGAGCTTGAAAACATGAGTCACCCCAGCCCACAGCCCCACCCAAAACCAGGCAGCAGCCACCTGAAAGAGAAATGTCAGGAGCACAGACAGAAATAAATTGAGTCACTGGGCTGGAATAACTCAGGCTTAAAATGAAAGAGAGCTCAGACCCCATCCACTTTCAGACACACAAGCGCAGGCACAAAGTTGGGCCAGCTAATGCCGCTTTTTTCACAGCTCCCTGCTGCGCGCTTTGATGGCCCCTCCTCGGTCCCTCCAGAGCAGGCTCCCTTGCTCGCCACTGCTCTCCACCAGCTCCTTGCAGCCCAGCTCTGCAAGCAGCTCCTTGCTTCCTCTCCTGCCTCCCCTCCTTCCAGCCACTCCTCCTGGCCTCCTTACAGCCACTCTGCCCTTCAAAGTCCCTGACAGTTTCATGACTGCACAGAGGTCCTGCTCCTCCACCACCACCAGCCATGCCCTGCAGTGCACCCAGTCCTGGCTCCTGCAGGCAACTGCTTGGTGCTCCAGCTCAGGGGCAGTGACAGGGCTGGTCTCTCGCCTCATCTCTAATCTGTGCAGACTTTTACCCAACTGGCCTGAGAGAGCGGGTGATGCTACAGAGCTTACACTCTTCTCACACGTACCCGGCTGCTTCAGGCATTCTTAGCAATTTCATACAAAAAAACCCCTTTGGTTTTGGTGCTTTTTCCTCCTAAGCTTTCCTAAACACACACACACACACACGCACACACACTTGTTTGTGCAATGATAGCTCTCAAAGTGGCAGGGCACAACGTCACTTGGAAAGCAACAGGTGACAGTTGTTCTGCTGTTCCTCACTGAAATGTGAAGATGATCAGAGAAGACAAAGCTGCTCCGGGGAGAATTCAGAGGAGACCTGGGAGAAGCGATGAAAAAGGGTGTCACTAGAAGTTCTTGAATCAAACGAAAAGCAGCTCAGGGTGAAAGAGGGAAAGGCAGAAGAAGCCAGGTCACATAGGTGGAGGGGCCACATAATCAGAGACTGCGCACAACGCGAGGGATTTTGCGTGAGGGTGGCAGGTTGTACAAGTGAATCTGGGACATATACAGGTGGAGCAATGAGAAAAAAACCACATGAAAACGCAGGTAACAAATGTGAGATGGCAGCAGAAAGCGCAAGGAAGGGGAAGAATGTGAGCAGCTGGGTAGAGCTGCTAGTATGGGAAGATGAGGAGAAGATGCTCTGGCAAGCCAGTGGTAGTAGCTCGGTTAGGAGATTAGAAGCGAGTTCAATCTAGAAACAGACAGACACCAGGCAGGGAGGGAACTGGAAGGAGTTATTAATTAGACATTCAAGACTACTGAAAAGAGATCACCACAGCTTTAATCAAGGCCAGAGGAATGGACTGGCACAGGAACATCTTTTCAAGGACCAAAAGACAAGGGGTTTGTCATATAACGTCCATCCTCCAGAGAAGTCCTGTGTCTTTCTCCTTGCCTGAAACTATTGAGTGCATGGAAGTGGCAGAAAGATTTGGAAACCCCGGGGTTAGAGCTCAGCATGGGCTCACAGACAAGATAAATGCAAAGAAAGAAAAGAAAAGCAGAGCAGAGCAGGAGAGAGCAGAATTCCATCGTGTGCAGACACGACATTCAAAGACAACTCTTTCCCACATCTCAGACTCAGTATTCCCAACATCAAGGGTCTTCTGCCCATTTAAGCAATTGCAAGATTTAAGACAGGCTTCAAGACTTTTCCGAAATGACCCCATAAGATGGAGCCACAAACCTGTATTGGACTTTTGCTATTCCAGATAATAAAGACAAGGACTGACCATGAAAATTTGCAGAAGGGCTGTGCAAGACTCGTAAAACAACAGAAGAAAGTCAATCTAAATAAAGTGATAAGGTGAGGCACCCAGGGAAGAACATTTCTAACTTCACATATAACTGATAGGTCCTGAGCCACCCACAGAAGCAAGATCTTGTAGTTATGATATACTCTTTCATGATAACATCAGCTTGGTCCTCTGTGGAGTGGAAAAAGACAATGAAATGTTAGATATTTTTGCCTTTGTAGAGAGAACAGAACAGGTAGAGAACAAGGCAGAGAGCATTATTATGCCATTGCATAAAGCCAAAGTAAGTCTGTATCCCAAATACCATGTGCAACTCTGGTCCTCCAGTCTTTCAGTAAGAATATTAAGAAGTCCAAAAGTATCTGAGAATCACAGCAAGGATAACCCAAAGCATGGAGTAGCTTCCACAGAAGAAATGACCAAGTGAAAAGGACTGAGACAGCACTGATTTTACGGAAAGCTGTCGTGTTCCAGTTAAGAAGGGGATGGTGGAAAGGGATCAGTTTTCCATGTCTCTTCCAATATAATTTGATAGCAGAAGGCATCAAATTAAACTGTTGGGTGCCAGGTTCAAAACAAACAAAAGGAGGTGTCTCGTCACAGCATGTCCAGTAAAGCTGTGGAGCTCTTTCCTTGGGATGTTGTGAAAGCAAAAATTTTATGGAAGTTCAAGGACAGAAGCTCACAGAAGAGAAATCTGCTGAGAATTTTTAAACATGTAGAAGTTGCTTCCAACTCAGGCTCTCCTCAAGCCATCCATGGCTGAAGGTCAGCAGACTTCTAGCAGGCAGTATCACACATACCTCCACTAATGTCACATTTGCCAGACATCTGGGTTTGGCCCGTGTTTGAACTGGGATGCTGGGCTAGATGGATGTCCAGTTTGGCTCAGTGCAACTGCTCTTACGTACATCTTCATGATCTGACGGGAATGGATCTTTGACAAATGCCAACTTCTTTCAAGCCTCAGTCTCTTTGGACCCAAACATAAAATCTCTCTGTATGGTAAGTCTCCAGTGGGCCAATGTGACAAAATAAATATGTTCTTTCAGATCAGGAGGGAGGAGGACTTGTTTCCTGGGGCAATAAGCAAAACAAATGGAGTTTTCCTGAAAGCCAAAGGGTTGAAGTCTGATGTCAGACTTGTAAAGGTAAATCTAGGTACATCTACAGTAGTTCCACTGATCTCAATGGAGTTACTTAGGATTGTCACCAGAGTAATAATCCTAAGAAGGATCATGAAGATGATGATGATCATGGTACAGTAGGATCGTCAAACGCAGGACGGGGTCCTGCCTTGAATTTGGTCCCAACCTTCTTGTCCTGACATTTTTTTCAGTCCTTACTTGGACAGGACTACCTTCTGAACAGGTAGGTCCTATCAGTCAAAGTCACAAGTTCTTACCTTGCTTGAGTTGCCCTAAGCAAACCAAAGCTCAGGAGACCTTAAATAAAATTAATCTAGTGATTGGCCCTAGATGACAACTGCAAGTGTTTAAAGGAAGAAAGGACTGATGAGAGACTTGAGAGTTTAGATTCAGCCATCATTCCTGGCCATCAAAACCTACCAAAATTTGACATACTTTAGATTCAAGCTGCAGAAAGGAAAGAGAAACAAGGAAGAGGAAAAGGAAGAAGAGGTTAAAATGGTGACATAAAGAGGAGTGAGAACAGGGGAGTACATGAACCACGGGGGGAACAGTCAATCATCTTCTAAGGTTATGCCATTGGGGCTTCCTATGTATTCAAAGATTTCTCAGACATAGAAGCAGTTGTGGCGTGACACCATATGTAGTTATTCAGAGAATTTCAGTATAAAAAGATCAGCCTAAATTTTGTGGGCAGAGGCTATCTCCAGTATAAGCCAGGTCTTGCTGCTCAGCTATGTGTGGAGTCTCCAAAGGTGGTTTGGGGATGCTCATCTCTGATTTCTTGATGTTGATAAACAGAACATTAAAAGGATCCAGAGATTCAGAAATTATCTTTAAAGGCAAAAATCACTTTCCTGTACATATTCATGTGACTGTCTCAAAGTCTACACTCTCTAGCTCAGCCTATATCAGAGAAAGCATGGCTTTCAAGGGCAGTATCTTATAAAAACTGCAGAACATCTCCCCTGGCCCTCCCAGTCTGGGGCTTCCCACACAAAGCTCATCAATGCTAAAGGATTTACTGAGAAGGAACTACCAGATTTCTTGACCTATGAAGTAGCTTCAGACAATGTACAAAAGAAATCAGTGCAAGTCTTCCTTACTCCATTCACCCCGTAACAGTACCCAAGATTTGAACCTTACCTCACTTGACCATTTCTTGAATCACTCTTAAAGCAGGTCTCAGTGGTGGGTGTACAGCGTATGCTTGACCTACAGATACTCATAATACCTCCTCCGTATATTTTCATGACATCCAGAACTCTTGCTACCAAACAACTTGCTTCTCAGTAGCATCCAAAAGGTTAAGTACTCCATGAAACAGGATTCAGAGTACAGATTTACAAGCCCCCAGAGCACATAGTGTTACGAGGGGTCAAGGCCAGGGTCAAGTCCCGTCAGTGGCATGTGGATTCTATCACCAGGCTGCATTGTAGCCAAAGAGTAGAACACCCTTGCAATCTTTTAAACCATGCAGATGATGTCAGTAGTCTCTTCAATATTTCTATCAGAAATAGGTTCAGGTGAGAGCCAGCACAGCATGAGCTACTGAGGCAGATCCTAGTGGGATTAATATTTCAAAGTCTCAGAATTTGAAACCCAAGGGGCATTCATCAGCAATCTCAGAAGACAGCCTAAGGACTAAATGCACAGTGAAGCTTGCGCATGGCCTAAAACACAGTCTCTCTAAGGTAGGGTTAAGCCATGCTGGCAGGATGGCACAGAGAAACCTGCATTGCTTGCTAGCATAAACAAGCCGTAATAGCATTCACTGCCTTTCTCCTCAGACAAACCGCATTTAATTACCGTGCGTCCAAGTTGCAGTAATCTGGATGCAGATAGATCTGAAGTAAATTGAAAGGAAATGGATTTTATGTGACAATGTAGAAAGGAAAAGCACATTAAGATAAAGATGATTAGGTGGATTGAAAGAACCTTGTAAAAGATAATTGCATTCAGAACAATAGCATCTTCAGCAGGGGAATTTCTGTCACGTGAAAGTTATACCACTGTTGCACTCAGAGAAATGTCCATATCAGATTGACTCCTTCTTATTGTGCATGGTGGCTCCTTGAGTTTCTCTAAGAGTTGCAGCTTCTGGCTTGACTGACACCAGCAAAGCCATTTCTCTGAATCCCTGAACCTCGCAGCCAGTCTGGTATTTCTTCATGTCTCCCACCCTCCTGGGGGACAACACATGCTTCCCTTTTCCACCCTTTACATGTTTAGATTGCAAGCACTCTGTCAGCAGTATAAAGACCTGACCTACCCAGCCGGTGAATTCGCAACCTGCACAGTCCCACCCTGTCTCTGAAGCTGACCAATCCCGCCTAGCTCCATCCCACCATGAGAGGTATATAAACCCTTGGTTTATAAAGAGGTATATAAACCCTCAGTCACCCATGAGGTGACGGAGCTACTCTGGTACGTGCCTCTGGAGAAACAAGGACTGGCTCTTATTGTTTGAGAGTAGTTGCACGAGGGTCTAATCACTGCTTCAAGCAGTGACATCTGAAGCAGAGAAAGGGAGCTGAGCAGGACTGTGTTTGCCCATCTGCAGTCAGCCAACTTGTTAAGGCATTATTAGATCCATTCACCAAACTAGGAGCCAGCATTCAAGCGGTCCAACATCTCAGGCTGTTTCAGTCCAGAGCTGTGGGTTAGCCTCTGCTTTATTGCTGGCCACTGTGTTATGAGAGCAGAAACTCTCACTAATTTCTGAGTATATATATTTCTGAATATAAGGTTGCACCCTTCAGCAAGGACTCAGGAGCAAGGAGGTCACCATCATCATGAGTCTCCATATGTGCTGCACCACAGCTGTTCTTGCCTGCTTGTCCCAAAAGCCAGTTACTGACAGGGTTCATCATATAAAAGGATCCCTGCCTGACATCCCTGCAGCACAGAACTTTGAATAAATACCTATAAAAAGTAGAAATATCCATTTGGTCTCTGGATTAGCTGGCCCAACCATGCCGAGTCTGTTGTGTCTCAAGGTCTCTTTTGAGAGAGCAACAGTACAGCTGGAAAGCAGCGGTATGTCCACTCACTGTGGTCATGTTATGTTAACTGTCTCGTCATGATCCTACTGTCCTTGTCTGAGGCCCTTCCAAAAAAGATGGCTGCCTCACTACAGCTCCATTTTCACTTGTGTTGTGAGAAGGTGCTCCTTATTTCTTCACTGTATGCATCTACCTGACAAGTCTATTTGACAACAGTCTTCCATAGTGGTAGGGCTAATCCCACCATTTGCAACTTTGCCTCCTGTCATAAGGACGCATAATAGCAGTTCCTGTGTCCCTGCATCACATAGTACTTGCTTTATCTTGGCTTTTTGTACGTTAGAGTCCTCAGGGACTCTGATTCAGAGTATTTTTATCAGCCTTTTTCTTGTTTTTCAGTTTCATATTGACCACATGACAACCCACACTATTGTGGTACCACTTTGAACTGCAACAGTGCCGAGCATCCACCCGAAACCGGCTCCGTGTACTTCTTTGGTGAGTACTTTACTAACCAATAGAATGGTGAGTACAGACATTTTGGTGTCAGGTATATTGCATCCAAGAAAAAATGCTTTCATGCACATGGAATCCTCTTGATTGCTGAAAGCTGTTTTTTGAACCGGTCCTTTATGCCTTTTCAGAGTCTGCAGTTTTTACAGGAAGAATTTTTGCTTCAGAGTCCTGTTCACTTCAGCCTCCATAAACCTTAGACACAGCTGGTGCCCAACACCTCTGATTCCTCATTTTTGTCTTCTCACAGCTATATTTGCCCACCTTCCTGTTGCGATAACAGGAAGGTGACTGGCACATTCAATGTGCTGTAACCTTGCTGCCATCATCCTCTTACCAGAGCCCATTATCTGCTTCAGAGATACCTGTGCTGGGGCCCAGTCGAAGTCCAGGTGTGGCATAAACAGCATCTTCCTCAATGTCTACAAATTTGATTACTGTAAGTCATACCTTTGTTGCTCAACACAGACCAGCCTTTTAACCCTCATTCTATTTTTTCTCCTTGTGGTTTCATACAGACCCATATTTCTGTTCATATTTCACTTGCAGTAATCTTACCATTTCACTCAGGGCAACCCTACTATTTCTATTACTTATCTCTAGATATTTGACAAGCTTCATCAGCGTCCTTGATGCCACTGGCATTTTGATGCCAGCACAAAACACCGTTGGTTCTTCTCTTCTATTTTTTCAGTTCCTGAATACCTTTGACGTATCCCTTTGAACATATTTTTCTTGCCTACCTGGCTGTGTTAACTTCTCTTTCAGGCACATCATTTCCATCATCGGAAACATACAGTTTTGCTTGTTCAGCTGGAAACTCCAGCTTTTTCCAAAGTTGGTCTAAGCCATCAGTCATCTGTTCTTCCCCATATCAAAATAGCACTTCCACAGACCTAAGTATCTTTATACCACCAGCCTTGATACTGTTTTCCTGGGAGGGGGGCAAGATGTGAAACACAGCCTGAACAACAGTCAAAGGAAGAGATTTTTCCCAGAAAGGGTATTGAACATATGCCAATGTGCACTCTGTTTTTCTGAAGCCTTGTGCCGGAAGTCTGCTGATACATCAAGTTCAGGTAATAAATTTGGGGATCACAAAAAAAGTCTCTGATGGCCTGCAGTGAAAAATATTCCCTTTAGTTGATTTGTTTCACATCGGGAACTACTGGAAGAATTTTACGGATTTCCCCTATGACAATGAATAAGCCTACTTCACTGACTTTCTCCTTGCTCAGTGACTCTGAAGCTGTAAGTCCATCCAACTACACTTCTGGCCATTGATGAAATGCAGAAGAAACTTTCCTGTGTGTGCCTCTCAGCTGTATTCCCACGATTCGCACTCCACACTCTCTTTTGTGGTACCCAGCACCAAAACAGCCCCACACGGTTAAGCACATTGCAAGGAAAACGCAGCTCAGGACTGCACACTCCTTTGCTCCGTAGGGATCGGTCACTCACAGTGGTCATGCACGCCCAGGATGGGCAAACAATCTGGCTGTTAAACCCTGGCAAAACTCTATTGGGCAAGCGCAAATGAGATTTACTCTGTTTTTCTTTGGAGGCTCACAATCTGGCCAAACTGGGACAATTTTTCAGGATGTGACGGAAGTCATATCCCTCGCAGTGGAGGCCCTTTCAAGCCAAATTTTTAGTTGCTGCTCCACAGAAGCTTTAGATCTCTTCAGAGAAAGGCACTGCAAATCAATTTTAAACTACAGATACATCTGTTTCTTTTTCTCTAGCCTCATTCCGGAAAACTGCCTTTGAACTGCTTCAGATTTTAAACTCAGCTCCCCCAATCCAAACCACCAGAGACATCCTCCACGGTGGATCTCAACCTCGAGGGTTACATTTGTCTAGGTTGTAAGAGACGGGGAACAGATTGTTGTAATGCAACCAGCCTTGTAGAAAGCATTGTCAAAAACTGTGTTTTCTCATTTTCTATGAATAGCTGTTGCAGAAAGCAAATAGAGGAGCTGAAAGCAACCACCTATTGATCTCTACCTATCTGCGATGCCAAGGGCCCTATTTCTGCCACATTCGTTTTTCTGTCTTTTCAGTAAAACAGCCACTACTGCAAGCCCTTCTCCTTTCAACCTCTGCATACACCCACCAGAGCATTAATACCTAGAAATCACCTCTTGCGGTTGCTTGATGGATGAATCCAGCAGAGGCACGTCCTGCTAATATATCAATAGTGCACTGTTAGGCCAGGCTCAAGCAGTTTGCTTTTGAATGACAGACAAGAGAGCGGCCATAGCATGCACTCTATGTGTGAGATGGATCCCCTGTGAGAAGAGGTGTAAAGAGGAGAGGGGATGTGCTGCTCATGCAAATTTTCAACATTACATCAGCCCCCGGCACCTGTGCGCAGGTTGCTCCTAATTGCTAGGCTTCAAAAAAGAAAGGGACACAAAGGAGTAGCGCTGGCTGGGCCTATGATCCCCACACCTTGTTTAATTCTGTCCTGGAGAAGAATAACTGATGACCGCTGGAACCAAGCAACTCCTATCTGAAAGGAGCATGTACTTGCCTCGCTTGGAGCCGGAGATGCCAACCAAGGAAGGATTTCATCCATAAGGAAACAGCTCCACCTGTGTGATTGAATCAAGATGTGAGACACTTGGAAAGATTTCTAAAGCTCATACTCATTGCTTTTTTAATATATTTATTGGCATTTCTATTGGCACGAACGGATCAGCTTCAGCTTGTTCACTGGTTTTGATCTGTTTCATTTTTTTCGGCTCACTCTCTCTGAGCCAGTGGGCGTCAGGCATCCTGCAGTTCAGCACCCACATGCATGTCAATAAACCTGCTGGATTGGTAGGGGATGGCAGGCACATTTGGTGGGATTTGTTGTGTGCCACTTCTTAAAATGAGGCAGAGCCACTAATGCAACACTAGAAATCTCACTTGAAATGACTGTTTCTGAAAATTTTGGCCAGGACCAGATTCTGTGTTTTGCAAAACTCTCTCTTCTCCTCCCCAAGACTGATTCTTTACTTTCCTGTGTTTATTGCAACCTGGGTGCAATCAGTTCTCACGGTGAATGCCCTGAATACCCCTTTAACAGTCCTACAGCGATTACTCATCAGCTACCTGCTCAATGGAAAAGAATCAGTGAATCTCATTTCTTCACTTGCCAAAGATTCCCCTGCCTTCCTTTCCATCATTACATTTCTGGAAGCTTTTTTCCTCCTTTTTATTTTAGTCCTGGGTGTCCCCTGAGCTCCGTGATTGCATTTAAAACAGACACAACGACATTATGAGGCATTAAACTAATGGCATTTGAGATCATTTTTCTCCCGTAAACCATTACGACGTCCCTGGAACGGCTGGCAGAGGTCTGAGCACCAGCGCCGCCATCCAGGGCTGCATCCCTCTCTGCCGTTCGCTACCCACTTTGGGATTCGAGGTGCCATCTCTCGTGCTGCTCTCACTGTAACAGTCCCCGAGAAAGCTGTTTTGATCTTCAGATGAGTTGTTTGGCACGACCATAATGACAAATACGTGAATGGGGGGTTAACCATGAATTGCAAAGTACCCATCAAATCCCCAAGGTGGAGAGGAATATATCTTCCTTCACACCCTTTTGATGTATAGTTAATTACACGAATCTGGAACTGTTACCATGTGCAAACACAGTGAAAATTGACTTTCTAAGCCATCCCTGGCCCCTCTGCATATGTCACTCACTCTAGCCCAATACTGTGCTCTGTCTGTACACACACAAATACATAATCAGTGCTGTTTTAGACTCTTTTTTGATAATCCAGCTTTATAAAATGTTAGAGGGATAGAACGGAATGTAGCAAGCTTCAGGCCCAATGCAGCTTTTTTAAAAAGAAGAAAACAAACTTATTTTATATTGGTTGTTCTTTCTCTTGCCTGAATAAAAGCTTTAGCACAGCTTGAAAGGGTTGCATGTGCTGAAATGTAGCCCAAGGATATGTGTTATTATCCATCCCCTCTTGACCAGCAGGGTCTCGGCTCTCTCTCCCTTTCAGCCTTTTGTTTGAACAGATGGGATTGGGGAACGAAGGGAAAGAAAGGCAGTCTGTTCTCATTAACTCTCCCAGTACACAAACACAAACCTGAGCACAGGGGACCTACAGAACAGGACTGCTTCCACTCCATACACATCCACTGAGGCCATATGTACCTGAACACAAAGGCAGACAGAAGACCCACATTGAGCCAGCTACTGGGCATTTACCAAGGATGACTCCTCACCAACTAATTAATTTTTTTTTTTTTTTCCAAAAGCCCTCATAGGTCATTTCCTTTTTATTCACCTGCACAATTTAAAAAATAACCTTCAACCGATGTGGTGTTGAGGCTATTTTAAAAGAAAGATTGTCATCGAATCATCCTAAAACCTGAGCTGGGAACATTTGTTGTTTCTTGGTCTCATGNTTTCCTTTTTATTCAGCTGCACAATTTAAAAAATAACCTTCAACCGATGTGGTGTTGAGGCTATTTTAAAAGAAAGATTGTCATCGAATCATCCTAAAACCTGAGCTGGGAACATTTGTTGTTTCTTGGTCTCATGTGAGCTATATGAAGAGGTTTCAGACTGAACCTGCCAGACCAGGAACAAGGTTCATCCCACCCAGCCTCCTGGCAAGAGCCAAGGCTGCTTCTTCTGCTGTCCGCCATGATGTACTACCCGTCCTTTGAGAACATCTCCTCACAAACTCTGCGGCCAGGGAAGGCTGTAACACTTCAAAGCTGAGTTATTCTGTTTCCATCATGGTTCTTGCATATTTTTCCATATTTACTGTTAGAGCTCTTGGAAGCACCATTTAAACAAATATTTGATGCTTTTTTTGAATGATGCATGGCCGTTGGCCTCAGTGATCTCCTGTGGCAGCGAATACCTGCATGGGCAGCATGTGGGGAAGCATCTTCTTCCAGCAAAGCTTGACTCCTCACCGTGGAGAAAGACAAGCAGCTCCAAGCTCTGCAGCCTGATGGCTCACCACCCTACAGCAGATGAGCAGAGGTGACCGCCTGCAGCCCTTGACAAACCCAAAGCCACTTGAACCAGCTTGCCTTGGGAAGGCAGGGAGGTAAGGCGGGTTCCTCATCACCTCGCCGCACACCACACATCCATCACGGGTGCAGGGCACACACAGATGGCTACTGCAGCGCAGCTGGCACATGGCAACTCATTAAGCCACCGTACCACAGCCACACGCTGGGATCAGACCATGCTTGGAGCCACGGCAGATCAGATCTGCACTGCAAGCTCCTCGGGATACAGAGCTTCTCCTGCTCCCCTTCCTGACTCGTGATCCTCACTGTGGTGTGGGAAGGGTTTTCAGGCAACTTGGGTCTTGCCAGTTCCTCCTTCCTCTCCAGGCCAGCTCTGGCTCCTTTTGTGCTCACCTGCCCTCCCCAGCTCTGACGAGGTCAGGCCTGCAGGGAAGGATGTGCCAGATGTCTGCAGCTGCCTAACAAGGAGCCCCCAGATCAGAAGCACCATGGGTACCTGGCAGCTCTGAAACAAGCACCAGCGAAAACGAGTAAAGTCAGGAACAAATTCCCCAACTAGGCTCCTCAGTTAAAGCCCTCGACTGATCTTTGTATTTGATCATATTTCCCCAGGAGCCTCGCTATACCTTAATGAATATCATGTCTTTATTTTGCTGTCGGGCAACAAGGTGAGTGAAGCTCAAGAGTGGCTCTCCTCCAGCCGCAGTAGGCTGCTCTGTGTCGGAGACATGGCAGGCTCTTTCCTCAAGCGTATAAGGAAACAACCCATGTATTATGTCCAGCATCAGGTAGATCTATATTTCATTACAGCCCCGGGCATTTGACATGTAGTCTCAAGAAAAGAGAGCTGTCATTTTTTCCCCAGGTATTGCGACCGTAGGGAACACAGACGAGAAAATGAAGTGGTTCTCCCCGCAGGGCTGTTTGCAGAAAGATCACAGGGGGGCCGAGGTGGAGAAGCTTTAGTGCTTCTGCTCACGAGCTCTCACGTGCTCTCTGGGCATGCAGAGGCAGGCTTCCATAGCCGCACACCTCCATTGAACATCATCGCACCCACATGTGCGCTTCAGATTATTACCAGCCGACAAGCGGCTGGCAAGGCACCCTCTGCCAACTTTTTTCCATGCATGGTTGCCTAATTTCCACAAATAAGAGTAGCAGGGGCAGAGCCCAAATGCAGCCCCCCTCTACCCATCCATGGACTGGCACAGAGCAAGCTAAAGGCTTACAGGCAGCTCTGTGGGTGGTGGGTCCAGGCTGCACATGAGCTATACCATGAAGGTGGGGCCCCCCGTGCTAGCTCCATGGCAAGCCACCTCAGGTCCAACTGCTCTCATTAGCTGAAGCACAGCTTGTGTCCTGAAGCAGCGTGGTCACTTCAGCGTGGTGCAGTGCACAGCTAATAAACCTTGATGGGCCCAAACCGGCAGCAAGCAGGAGCAGCACAGCCCTCCCCGGATCACTGTTAGTGAAGGCAGTGCAAGTAGCATGGCGAAAGGAGCCAGGGCCAGGACACATCACTCAGTACAAAGCGATGTCCAAGAGAAACCCCTGTCTGTCTCTGCAGCACACCTCCCAGTGCTCCCAGCCCGGGACCAGGGTGGCAGCAGCCCAATACCTGCAGTTAGCAACATTCCCCCTAAGGTCTGCCTATGCCTCTTGGGCAATGAATATCAGCTTTAACTGCACAGCACCTTAGACAAGAAACAGTCAGCAGAAGAGAGCAAACCACCAACCTCCATTTTCAGCAGTCTGTAAGAAAAAAATTGTTATCATGAGGCTGATGCTTTGCCCATTAGCGCATCTGCGTGGCACCAAGACGAGAAGATAGATCCTGCCCTTAAAACCCCAGTCAGCCAACCAAAGAACACCGACCCCCAAGCTTTTCAATGCAAAACACTTGAAGTTTCGGCTTTACAAACATGATACAGCTCGGCAGCTTTCAGTCTTCCCAGCAAGGATTGGCAACACTTTCAGCCAGACCATTACAACCTGTTTACAAGGGAAGAACATAAAAAAACCCAACAATCCAGAAAAATCAAAACTTAACAATCAGAAGGGTCAGTTGAAGTCCAGGAGTATCAAGGTTCTTTATGTTTCCTCTATCTTTTTGGCAGAGGCAATTCTACAAATTATACTCTTGCTTTCACCCCATACCAGAAAAGTAGCCTGGATTTTGAAATTTCACGTCTAACAAGAACTCTTTGCAAAGAAAGCAGTTTGAGATCAATGAAAATATTTTGTTTTGCCTTAAAAAAAAAAAAAGAAAGCCTAAGCAGCAAGCTGCTTGAAAATGGAATATTGAAACAGAGCATTTCAATAACCTGGAGATGTTCCACCTTTAAATTACCTATGGGAGGAACAGTGCCTGTGTGCAATGAAAAGGAGCTCACAGTGCAGCTGCAAAGACAGCAAATGGCTTGGCCTGTGAGCTGTCCCCCTTCAGTTATGCTGTGTCATAGGAATATGGATCAAACTCCTCCCTGTGGATATTTCCAAAATGTCCCAAAGCTAGAAGGGTAAACCTGATAGGTACAAAACGATCCTACTCCTGGTAGCTATACCTTTTCCCTATGCAGCTGCTACTACCTAAGCTTGGACACAGGATGCTGAAGGACAGCTCTTTGGTCCAATAAAGTTGTCACAAAACTGCTTGTGATGCTTTGCACTGTCACATACAAGGGAGTCTCTTTCAGACCATCTGTGCCTCAGAGCACAGGATAGGTCTGTTCTACCTGAGCTTGCAGTGGCATGGGAGACATCAGCCTGTGCCAGGCTGTGTCCTGGTGCCACCAGACTACCACTGCTTGAGCTCCATCCTTTGACACTTGCTTGGGTTGGCAGCTGTCGGCAGCTGGATGTGCCCTGTCACACCCCAACTCTCATGTCATTTCAGATGCCTGGAACAGAAAACAGACAAA
The DNA here is from genome assembly GCA_013398225.1 of Steatornis caripensis. Lineage (NCBI taxonomy): Eukaryota > Metazoa > Chordata > Aves > Caprimulgiformes > Steatornithidae > Steatornis > Steatornis caripensis. The sequence continues at coordinate 292,509 of VZSC01005840.1, forward strand.
CGCTCAGGGTACCACCACCAATGGGGCTCAGAGGGCCAAATCCCAAATGTCAGCTAGTAGTGGGGGGTCCACCAATGCCATGGGGACTCAGGACCAAAGAGCGCTCCTGGTGGTGCCTGTATAACCTGTCAGTGTAGATGCACTTGTTTATACCCAGCTGAAAGGGACCAAGGGATTACAGGTGGAAGCCAAGCAGAGTGCCTTCATTGCAAATAATGCCATCCCCATACTAGACTACATTAGGAGAAAGGTGGCCAGCAGATCGAGAGAAGTTATTATCTCAATCTGCTCAGTGCTAGTGAGGCTGCACCTAGATATTTTGTCCTGTTTGGAGCCCCCAAGTTCCAGTGGGATGTCAAAAAACTTGGAAGCATCACCTGAGATGGTGACAGGCTTGGAGCACATAACCTAAGAGAAAAGGTTATAGGAGATGGGCTTATACTCTGATGAAGAGAGACTACTAGGCAATATTATCAGTCTACACTTACTTTAAAGGGAGCTCCAAAGGTGATGGAGCCAAACTCTCATACAGCCCTAGTTACCCACAGGCTGGGGAGACAATGTGGGGAGGCTAGGGGGAGAGTTCAATGAGACAGTTTCCAAAACCAGGCAGAGCCATTCAGGAGCCAGAGCCGCTGCAGGCGGAATGCATCTGCCCTCTCTCCTAAGTTTCCCTGGGATCAATAGCCAGAGGTCTCTGTTCAAGTCAAGGGTCAAGTGTTTTCATTGAGCTTCAGAAGTTGAGATAACGCCTCTGTGCAACAGAGCCTGCTCCAGAAATACCTCAGCTGTGCAGGGATGCTTTTAAACCAGTCCTGGCGCTAGTTTTGCATTATTTCCCTCCATCTCCCTGCATAATTCCCCTCCAAATGAATGTGGCACCATGAGCATTCTAATCCATCTAGAGTGTTCAAACTTGGATCACAGCTAATACAAAAGGGCTGGAGACAGCAAGTAAAACATCATATGTTCATTAGCTTTGAAAATTGCACAAGTCCAAAGCCAAAACTTCCCTTCATCCTAACTCTGCAGAACTGCTGATATGGATGGAGATCTGAATCTTGTGTCTGTCTGATCCAAGTGCTCCTAAGTGGCAATCCCCTGTTAATAGGGGAGGATGGGCTGGCTGCTGATTGCAACTGCTAGCTGCTGCCAGTTCCCAATACTTTAACTCTGCCCAGCCTTCCACTCACTCTGTTGTCACCGAAATAGCTGAAGCCGGGATGTTCAGCTTGAATGGACCTGAAGTTATGCTGCTTGAACCACTTTCTACCTGACAGCTTGCTCTCACTCTCAGTTACATGGAAAACCAAGGCACCCAGTCTATCTATGGCATGGACTGGCGCAGGCTGGGGCTTCGGTGCTAAGCTGTGAAAGAAAGGGGAAATTTGGGTGAGTAAGGAGGTCCGCCTGAAGATGGGTTCCACCTCGCTCCTTGCTCCAGGGCCCAGCTTCACGTCATCAGTAGTCACAAAAGCTCAGCTCCCTGGCAGCTGCCTCTACGTGTTTGCATTCATGCCTTGAGTGTAAATGTGATTTAGAGTCCTCAAGAAAATCTTGGTCTTTTGGTCTCAGATGGTGGGTGCACAGGGAGAACAGCGGGGAGAACAAGCAGCCCATCTTGCAATCCAAAATGAAATAAGAGGGCTCAGCAGTGGCAGCACTGGCAGGAGGAGCAGCGGCCCCTCGGTGCTGTCTGGACTATTTCCCAGAAGGGACAGCAAGGCCTGTGTAATCAGGCTCAGCTGGTAATCAGGCGAAGTCCAAACTAGCATAAAGACTGAATTATCCCTTATTCCTTCCAGCTCAGGGGAAGGGATATTGATAGAGGAAGCAAGGACGGCTGCTGGGCTGCAGCTGCCAGCAGCAGCCCATGCAGACAGAGAAACATCTTTCCACCTAACCTGCCTCTTGCCCCATTGTCATTCAAACAGCTGGCACCTGGCGCGCAAAGGGCACATGCAGATCCCGAGCAAGCGCCCTGCTCAGCCCCACACCAGCACAGCTGTGCTCACCCTGAGGCCCTGGGGGGAAATAACGCCATCTGCGCCTGCGAGCACTGCCTGAAGACCCCACCATTTGCTTGTTCATGCGGTTCACCCCGACTTTCTCCTCTCTCCAGTTCCCCATCTACAGAAAGGGGGAGTGATGCCAGCCAGGCTGAGTCGGTGTGAAACGCAGGCCCAGCAGACCAGGCTAGGCCTGAGTCCAACCAGCCGAGTAACCTTGTTTCCATCAATGCTGGCAGAGTGTGTAATGTCCCACTGTAGGAAAGGTGAGGGTCTGCCTCTCTGGTGGATTCAACCTTGGGAGAAGGCTTTATCACACCTTTAAACCCCAGCAGACCCATTCCCACCCGTTCAAAAATCACAGCCCTCAGTTACAGGATCATCTTTAAATCCCAAGATTCATTTAAATAAATCGACTTGTGTGTGTGGTTTTGGTTGGGAGTGGGTGAGGTTTCTTAACACTTTGGTTTCTGAACCTTTAAACCCCTGCCATGGACCATGACTTCGGGCTGCCCTCCGCAGCTGCTAGGGCTGGGGGGAACCTGAAGTTTTACAAATGGAAAGCCGAGACCTGAATTTCACATTAGCGGGCACCTCCAAGGTCCTCCGACTCTCAGCCGCTCCTTCTCGCACTGCAGCCGCTCTGTTGCTTGCGCAAACGCTGCTTGTGGGGACCACGCCGGAGCCCAGACCTATGAAAAGGTCCTGGTTAAAATACCACCCATCGAAACGAAGAGAAGGTCCTTCTGGAACTGGGCCCGTTCTCTGATCCGGACTGTGGTTTAGCCCAATGAAAGGTTTGNCGGGAAAAGGGAAAAAGGGGAAAAGGAAAAAGGGAAAAGGGAAAAGGGAAGGAGGGGGGTGTCCGGCGGCCGCGGGCAGGGGCTGGGGCTGGTCCGCAGCGGGGGGATCTTTGCGGGAACAGAAGGGGCACAGGAGCGGCGGGGTCAAGGCCCTGACACTGCCGGGAAGCGGGGACAAAGGAAATGGATGGCGTCCCTTTGTTTAAGCAGCGAGGTGCTGAGAAAGGGCCTGTCTGAGTCGCTGCGTGGGTGACAGCTCCCTGTATGGATGCCCCGGTAACTTTTGAACCGTTGGACTGTTTTTATCTAAAAGGGATGAGAAGGGGAGCACCTCAAAACCGTGAAATAATGCCTTTGTGGGGAAAGGTGGCTGGGCAGAGGCAGAAGCTGTGTTACTGCNCTGTTGCTTGCGCAAACGCTGCTTGTGGGGACCACGCCGGAGCCCAGACCTATGAAAAGGTCCTGGTTAAAATACCACCCATCGAAACGAAGAGAAGGTCCTTCTGGAACTGGGCCCGTTCTCTGATCCGGACTGTGGTTTAGCCCAATGAAAGGTTTGCCAGCACAGCTGCGGGAGCAGCCGTCAGACAAACGGCGTTTACGGGTCAGGCAGCTCCGACCTGGCCAGGCAGGTGAGGAAGAAAAGGACGTCACCGCCGCTTCTTCCAGGCACGGGTTTACCTGTTGGCCCTCGACGTCGGGGCGATGTCACCCAGCAGGTAGGCCGGGGAGGAGCGCGAAGAGCGGGCAGAGCGGGCAGCGCCGGGGGGGCGCGGGGAGGGCGGGGCGGGCAGCGCGTGTGGCAGCGGGCAGCGCCACGCGCGGAGCGGCGGCGCCACCTGGCNCCTGTGTTACTGAGCTGCTTGGTGAGCTCAGCCCCCATTTGAGGCGACGGAGTCCACCCAGAAACATGCATCTGGACAGACATCTTCACGAAGCAGGGGTTTGTCCGCGTTGCCCCGTGAGAAACCAGTGTCCATGCGTATGCTGAGCAGGAACGCCAGTTCTGCATCCTTGTGTGTGTCCCTCACCATTTACTGTGGCAACTAAGGGACCAACTCTCTCTGTCCCGTGCTTGTGCAGCACCTAGCACCACGGATGTCTGCTCTCCGACCCGGCCTCCTCTGTGCTCTGGGAATGCAAGTGAGGTACTCGTTTGCTGTTTTCCTGTTTAAGGAAGAAAACCTTACAGGTGGCTTTAGGAACAGGCCAAGGGCAGAGCAGGCAAGGACAGCACGCTGCAAGGAGCAACAGGGCAACCTCACCTGGAGGAGATGGTCATCCTGTCACCTACTTTGACTGTGTGAGAGGAGATGGAGAGATCAGCCCATGTCCTGCAGTGGCAGGCACCGTGCAAGTGACACGGAGGGCTATATCCCACTGCCCAGGGGACTGGAGGGTCACCAGCTCTGTCTGATGACCCGACCACCCTGCAGCACCTGCTCTCAGTCTTGTGACAACTGAACCAGAGTCACTTTTGAGCTTCAGAGTCTGGGTCCTCATTTAGAGCTCTGTGAGCGGGCACTGGATCTGTGAGAAGGTACAGGAGCTTGATCAGCTACAAAAAGGTACCCCGGAGGAGGCTTCGTTAGTTAGAAGTTGCCAATGTGTATGTAGCTGATGGTTTGTGGAAAACTGTTGGTGACTGGGTGTCCACTTCTGGCCAGCCCAGCCTACTGATCGCAAATGATCCACCAAGAGAAAAGAGAGCAGAACCCCATTATATTAATTGCACTGTATCATTTGACAAGCTCTATCTAGCTAAATCTTGAAGGACCTTCAGGAGTCAGGCTCTGATCCAGCAAAAGTGACCCATATGCTTAACTTCTAGCGCAAGGGCAGACCNGCACAGCTGCGGGAGCAGCCGTCAGACAAACGGCGTTTACGGGTCAGGCAGCTCCGACCTGGCCAGGCAGGTGAGGAAGAAAAGGACGTCACCGCCGCTTCTTCCAGGCACGGGTTTACCTGTTGGCCCTCGACGTCGGGGCGATGTCACCCAGCAGGTAGGCCGGGGAGGAGCGCGAAGAGCGGGCAGAGCGGGCAGCGCCGGGGGGGCGCGGGGAGGGCGGGGCGGGCAGCGCGTGTGGCAGCGGGCAGCGCCACGCGCGGAGCGGCGGCGCCACCTGGCGGCCNTGGGGAAAGGTGGCTGGGCAGAGGCAGAAGCTGTGTTACTGCCTGTGTTACTGAGCTGCTTGGTGAGCTCAGCCCTCATTTGAGGCGACGGAGTCCACCCAGAAACATGCATCTGGACAGACATCTTCACGAAGCAGGGGTTTGTCCGCGTTGCCCCGTGAGAAACCAGTGTCCATGCGTATGCTGAGCAGGAACGCCAGTTCTGCATCCTTGTGTGTGTCCCTCACCATTTACTGTGGCAACTAAGGGACCAACTCTCTCTGTCCCGTGCTTGTGCAGCACCTAGCACCACGGATGTCTGCTCTCCGACCCGGCCTCCTCTGTGCTCTGGGAATGCAAGTGAGGTACTCGTTTGCTGTTTTCCTGTTTAAGGAAGAAAACCTTACAGGTGGCTTTAGGAACAGGCCAAGGGCAGAGCAGGCAAGGACAGCACGCTGCAAGGAGCAACAGGGCAACCTCACCTGGAGGAGATGGTCATCCTGTCACCTACTTTGACTGTGTGAGAGGAGATGGAGAGATCAGCCCATGTCCTGCAGTGGCAGGCACCGTGCAAGTGACACGGAGGGCTATATCCCACTGCCCAGGGGACTGGAGGGTCACCAGCTCTGTCTGATGACCCGACCACCCTGCAGCACCTGCTCTCAGTCTTGTGACAACTGAACCAGAGTCACTTTTGAGCTTCAGAGTCTGGGTCCTCATTTAGAGCTCTGTGAGCGGGCACTGGATCTGTGAGAAGGTACAGGAGCTTGATCAGCTACAAAAAGGTACCCCGGAGGAGGCTTCGTTAGTTAGAAGTTGCCAATGTGTATGTAGCTGATGGTTTGTGGAAAACTGTTGGTGACTGGGTGTCCACTTCTGGCCAGCCCAGCCTACTGATCGCAAATGATCCACCAAGAGAAAAGAGAGCAGAACCCCATTATATTAATTGCACTGTATCATTTGACAAGCTCTATCTAGCTAAATCTTGAAGGACCTTCAGGAGTCAGGCTCTGATCCAGCAAAAGTGACCCATATGCTTAACTTCTAGCGCAAGGGCAGACCTAATGGGATGCAAAATTAAGCAGAGGCCTAAGTGTTTTCGCTGGGTTCAGGGCTGTACGGGCTAACACTTCAGAGAAGGTCAACATCTTGCAGCGTGTCAGCATCAGCGGGAAGACGGATGGAGTGCTGCTTCCTAATTTTACTTATGCTAATAAATTCTCCACCTGTGCCCAGTAATTTACAGGCAAAAAAAGCCAACCTACTGTCACTGGGTAGCTATAGATAGCAGCTGGTCTTCACATTTGGTTCACTAGAGTTCAATTAAGCGAAGTCTCTCGGGGCCTGAGGACTGTGGGCAGGTTCAGACTCTCCTGCACCCTGTCCTTGGGTACCAGGCTCACCTGGTTTCCTTCACAGTGCTCCCAGTGGATGGGGGGATTTAGGGCCTGATGTGCAAGCAGTGGTTTCCCAGCTCTCATCTGAGACACAGGTTAAGTACAGCAAGCAAATAAAAATAAAAATACTGCAATTAAAAATGTCAGAAGAAAAATCTGTCACTGTTTTATCTGAACTGTTCTGTCAAATTGAAAGCCAATCGTAGAGTGCGTTGTGTTACAGGATCTGCGCTTTCTGTCACCAGAGGATTTTGGTTGGATATTTTTCGGTTAGCACTTCAATTATTGTCATTGTGGGTCTGCCTGAGATGACTCTTAGGCAGACTTCCCTTTTTTGGTGCATGCAGTTATTTAGGTTCACGCTGTCGGTGTAAATGGTGCCGTTCAGCCACTTACTTCTTTCTATGTTCACAACACATGGAAGTCAAGAGGACTTACTTAAGTCTTAAGCGCTTGGGGTCTTCAGCAGATTTGAAAAATGTTAAATGCATCATTGAATCGGGCCCTGTCCTGATTCGTTCAGCTGCCTAAATCTGCGCTTTGTGGATCTAATCTGGACAAACATTTATCGGAATGAACTGTAGGAGCAACAAAGTAATAAAAGATTCTCGTCTTCACAAGGCTAGCCTTAAATATCTAATTGCCTGTTTAAACACTGAAAATCTGCTACTTGTGAATGAAACCGATCCAGAAATGACTGCAGCCTGAAATTGGTCTTTAAAGGGGCATTGTGTTCATGAATCTGCAGGGTTTAACTCAGGCAAAATAGTAATATAAGCTGTCCAGAAAACATCTCTTCATGGCAAGTCAGGCTTTTGTATCTTTGTCAAAATGTCCTGGATAGCATAAGGAAAGTTCTGTAATCCTCGGGGGAATCTTTCCCTCTGTACTAGATTGAAATGGAAAGAAAGAAAACAAATCCGCTCAGAAAAATAAAAAGGAAGGAAAAGAAAAGACAAGAAAAAGATCTTGACCGAGGAAGAAAGGGGATCAGTTATATTTACTAAAATAAAGCTACCTTTGTTTTGTGCTACTGGCTGGTAAGAACTGAGCACAAACTGCTGTGCCAGGTAGTTTTGGATCCTCTTTTCACATATGACATTTGCCTAACTGCGCTAACTAACAGTAACTCCAGCTCAAATTACTCCATCCCTGCCTTGTATATCCACACCTGCTAATCTGGGGAGCTTTGTAGGAGCTTAGTTGCAGCCTTCAGCATGCAGATACTACACAGGGCCACAACGCGCAGCTCCTGAGAGGCGGAAGAGTTTGCAGTGCTGGTTCCTGACACCACACACGTGCTGTGAGACGGAAGAGGACAAAGAACACCATCAACGTACAACTTCCATTTCTTACCTAAAACCTCTANGTTCTATGGTTGAGAGCAATGTCATAGTTTGCTCTCCCTATCAAACCATGAGGAATATCTGAATGTTGGCCACAGGCTGGCATGTGGTGTTCCCTTCTTCCCTTTGGTACATCTCCACTTGGAGTATACCGTGTTGTACAGTTGGCAGCTGTGAAAGTTGTCCAAAGTCATCTTTGATGAACTTAGAGAGGAAGGGTCTGAGCCACACCCAGTGCTGGAGCCATGCCGTGGTTTTCGAGATTCTCCTTGCTAGTGGTGCCCACTAAAATGCATCTGGAGAAGAAAACTCTTCACTGGCCTGGAGACAGCCTGTGTCCCACTGGGATATGGTGGCTCACACTTTTCCCTGCACCACTAGAGAAGGCCACACGCCTCCTAGAACTTACACTAGAAACCAGGCACCGTTATCCCCTGTGCACCCCCTTTGCCCAGTCTGGTTTTTCCCCCTGGACTGTTCTGCCTTGCCCCCTACCCAGCCACCTCCAGGTCCTGTCTGCCAGCAGGGTGGGAGGCCCCTTGGCACACAGGGTTGGAAACAGGAGCACACCGTGTGGAATGACTCCCCGCACCCAGAGGAGAGCTGACCTCTGCAAGTTGGCATGCTGCAGCAGAGGCAAGCGTTATAAATACGAGCAAACCCAGCAGCCCTTTATGGAAGTCATGGCCCAGGCTGCAGCTTGGGGGTGCTGCCGGGTGGTGCTTAGCTAGAAACCTCAGGTTAGAAAGGAATGCAAAGCCATGCTCTGTGTGCAACGCCCTGCTGGCCCCAGGCTTCAAGGGACACAGCTACTGCATTTTCTCCAGGAAAGTGCTAGCCGCGCGGTTTTGGGTGTGTTGGGCTTTTTTTTGTGTGTGTGTGTGTTCCAGGACAGGGCTGCTGCAGGAGGCAGCTTCTGGGGTCTCTTCCTTCTAGCAGGGCTCCTCTGAGCATTCAGCCTCACCAGGTGGAGCCTCAGCCTCCACTTCCCAATCTCCCACCATGAGACTTGGAAATGCTCTGTCCCAGAATGAGGAGACTCTTCAGCAGCAAAGATCATTGTCTCTTCAAGCACAGGTGACGATTTCTCAGGAGACATGCAAAAAAGGTTCAAAAGGAGCTGTGAGATCTTTCCTCTGCCCAAAAAGCTGCCAGTCACCCTTTATCACNGTTGAGAAGGCTGAGAGGAGATCTGACAAATGCTCACAAATATCTAAATGTGGATGTCAAGAGGACAGGGTCAGACTCTTCTCAGTGGTGCCCAGTGACAGGAC
>VZSC01005840.1:301466-316387 GCA_013398225.1 Steatornis caripensis
CCCCCTTTGCCCAGTCTGGTTTTTCCCCCTGGACTGTTCTGCCTTGCCCCCTACCCAGCCACCTCCAGGTCCTGTCTGCCAGCAGGGTGGGAGGCCCCTTGGCACACAGGGTTGGAAACAGGAGCACACCGTGTGGAATGACTCCCCGCACCCAGAGGAGAGCTGACCTCTGCAAGTTGGCATGCTGCAGCAGAGGCAAGCGTTATAAATACGAGCAAACCCAGCAGCCCTTTATGGAAGTCATGGCCCAGGCTGCAGCTTGGGGGTGCTGCCGGGTGGTGCTTAGCTAGAAACCTCAGGTTAGAAAGGAATGCAAAGCCATGCTCTGTGTGCAACGCCCTGCTGGCCCCAGGCTTCAAGGGACACAGCTACTGCATTTTCTCCAGGAAAGTGCTAGCCGCGCGGTTTTGGGTGTGTTGGGCTTTTTTTTGTGTGTGTGTGTGTTCCAGGACAGGGCTGCTGCAGGAGGCAGCTTCTGGGGTCTCTTCCTTCTAGCAGGGCTCCTCTGAGCATTCAGCCTCACCAGGTGGAGCCTCAGCCTCCACTTCCCAATCTCCCACCATGAGACTTGGAAATGCTCTGTCCCAGAATGAGGAGACTCTTCAGCAGCAAAGATCATTGTCTCTTCAAGCACAGGTGACGATTTCTCAGGAGACATGCAAAAAAGGTTCAAAAGGAGCTGTGAGATCTTTCCTCTGCCCAAAAAGCTGCCAGTCACCCTTTATCGCTGGTAGCAGCCCAGTTTCAGTAAGGCAGAGACGTGCTTCTTCCCACCACCAGCTGCAACAGCGGCTTTCGGCTATCCAGAAGGAGCAAGGCAAGGTCTCCACCTTTTTGCTGACTTCCACCATATCATCATGTAGTTTGTGATTTTCAGGTCCTTCCGTACCTCTTAACAGCAGGATTCATGCCATTACTCAAGAGTTTCAGCTTCCATTTTCAAACAGAAAAGCTTTAACAGAGAAGCTTCTCGCTCTTTTGTGGCTGCAGGTAAAAGCTTGAGCGCAGGCACCCAGAAGCTGCTGTGCTGGGCAAAAAATATCACAAGCAAGACACTTCTCAGATCTCTTCGTTTCTAGGCTGACTTAATGATCTGAGGGAAGGGGATACTTGAGTCATTACTTCTGAATGCTTGGGAATTCTGTGTAACTGTACCCCAGCTACATAACAATATCTACGGTGGGTTTGCTGCCAGTAGATCGTGTTCACGTAGAGGAATTTGAATTAAAAAATTGCCTGACAATGAAATAAAATAAAAAAAGGAATGCCCAAAGCATGCATAAAGGACTGCCTGTAAGACATTGGCACTTCCTGGAAAGCTATCCACCCTAGAAATGCACATGCCTGACGGGTGCCAACAGGCTTTTTAGAGAAACTGAAGGCTGTCCCAGACTGTACAAAGTCCTGTTAGAGAAGAGGGAGGTCAAAATGGAGCAGAAATTCAAGAGCAGCAAATCCTTTCTGTCCCCTTACAAAATTAAGGAGCACGCTAAGCTTGTCTGGCTCATCATCCAAAAGGAATGAGGTTCCTGGTGGCACAGTGAGCTCACCCCAGCGCTTTCTGGTCCTGCTAGCTGTACCCTGGCAGGCGTCACAGTCCAGGCAGGGGAGGGGGCAAGTTTTGAGGGGCAGCGCAGCAGGACAGGAGTGAAGGAGAGATGAGCTGCCACTCCAGTGCAACAGGTGTAAATCTGATGGGCACAGCTCTGTCAGCAGCAGCCGGCGCCACGCCGCTAAATTAAACACCCCTCCAATCATCAAGATGTTATTAAATACACTGGTGCTGTCATGGCTAGGAGAAACCCAAGGTGCATGTGGCAGCCCAGACCTGGCCTCCCCAACCCTGCCTGGTGCAGGATCCTCAGTTTAGACCCCAGCGCCAGAGGTCTGGGTGGTTAATGCGTGCATGTGTGCATGCAGGCAGAGATGTGGACGTATGCTTGGGCAATACCGATCATGGCCAAAGCTAGGCAGGAATCTAGTGATTCCACCTCCTCCAAGAAAAAGGCGGGGGACCGACAGAAATGGCCAGACTGGGCTGTATGTGCCCTAAATGTTTCCAGAAGGGAACGCACTGTGACAGACCATGTGATTTCTTTCTTTTACTTTATTATTTGTAATTATATTATCACTATATTATTAGTAGTTGCTGAGGTCCCTGGGCCAGAGCTCAGCCTCCACCCATTCCAGCTCTCAGGGCACCAGCTTTGGGCCATGCTTTAACACAAGCTCAGGGCTTAACTGTGGATTGCCAGGTTTTCATGGAGATCGCCCAGAGCTCGGCTCTCAGCATCTCTCATGGGAACATGCCTGAGCAGGTCTCCGAACCAACTCTGCTGAAAACACAGCCAACAGCAGTTGTGTCCCCTTCTCCAGCTCTCCAGAATGTCCAAATCTTCAGGAGTCCTGAGCTGTCCCGGGATCCCTGCTTGCCTAAAGCACTAACCCCCATCAGTCGCCAGGCCCTGTCAGCATGGTTCGGATGGAGAACTGAGATACAGAGGGATTTTTCTGCAGCCTTGTGGAAAGTCTGTGTAGTGGAATATTTGAATGTCCATCTCCTAACCACAGCCACCTCCCATCCACACCTTTCTTCCTGGAGGGACATTATGGCCCTGTCTCAGGGGCAATTGCTTTAACTCATCCCTTGTGACATGACAGCACAGGAAAGTGACATAGAACGGGGCAGGGTGGCAGCAACATGCCATGGGATTTGTCCTAGGGGAGATTTTTTCGGCATGTGGCACTGGAGTTTTTCTGAAGTAGGGTGCGTTAGAGGTATCTGGGGAAAAAAAGGAACTCTCATCAGTCAGCTCAAAATTGTTATGCAGGGATCTGCACTGACACCAGAATGGTTTTAGGAATTCATACATCAAAATAAAGGTTGAGAGCACCAGCGCCAAATGCACGTCAGACCCTTCCTTGCTCCCAAGTCCTGCAGAAGAGAAAGTGGGCAGGAGGCCACTGCAGGCAGCAGCGTGGTCAGGTCTCTGCTTGTGCTGCCTTGAGCACACAATCAGCAGAGCTCTGAGGCATGTCTGTAGGACCACAGATCATAGTGATTACTGGCAAGGAGAAGATGTTACTAACCAGGCTATGGCTAAGTAAGTCACATCTCCCCATTTTCAGGCTAAATAGAGCCAGAAGGCCAGACACTTGCTCAAAAGTGTCTTCCAAACACTAATTATTTGCCCAAACAAGGCTGCCTTCATGTGGCTCCAAAATGTCATTGCCCGTTGGACCCAAGCAGAGCCACAAACAGAGCTCCCCTGTGCCCGTCCCCACAGGGGCAATGTCCTGCAAACTGCAGGCATGGGATCCCATTAAAGGCTCAGTGAATGAATCTGAGTCTGGCTTCTTTACGCAGGGTGCCAGTTACTCCATCCTCAGAGAGAGGAGCTTTTGCAGACAAAAGCACAGGGAGCAATGGGATATCTAAAACGTAGCCCTGCACACTTACCAAATATGATTGGGGCCTGCAGGTTATGAAATGGTCTTTCTTGGAACATTTTGAGCTCAGTTTTGGGTTTTTTTGCTATCTCTCTGCCCACTCATTAGTAGGATTCAGGCTTCTTTTAGCATGTCTAATGCCGTGCAGGTACAGCCAGGCCCAGAGCTGTCGCCCCAGCTGGGATTCATACAATGCCAAGTTTAAGCTCTTCTTTCTTTGAAGCTATCTGGGTGTATCAGAGGTAGCATCTGTTTGCTGGCTCCTGTGTGAACAACAGAAATAATGCAGAAAATCCTCCCATCCCAGTGATACCTGCAGAAAGCCCCCACAGGGAGCCCTTCCACCCTTTCCAGGGTGGCTTGCTTGTGGATAAGTTGTACCCTGCTCCCCAGGCTGGCAGAGCTCCCAGCCCAGCCCAGAGGGGCAGGCAGGTTGCTGCCTCTGCGTCCTGTTGCAGGCTATCTGTGGCCTTTTCCAGCCCACCAGATGGGTCCCCCAGCCACCACAGCAGGTTGCCGTCAGATGTCCCTTGTCAGACCTCCGCATGAAGAAGCAGCCTTGTCTGCTTCCAGCATTTCTCCNTGTTGCAGGCTATCTGCGGCCTTTTCCAGCCCACCAGATGGGTCCCCCAGCCACCACAGCAGGTTGCCGTCAGATGTCCCTTGTCAGACCTCCGCATGAAGAAGCAGCCTTGTCTGCTTCCAGCATTTCTCCTTATGCTTTTCATTTTCACTTTATTGCTCTCCTTCCCAGCCACTTCCATCCACACCAATGGGCCCATTTCCATTTGGCCCTGAGTGATACCTGAGTTAAATCTCTTCTTGCTGTGTAAGGGTTATAAACCCATTAGAAGGTAACTATCTCGGTCCTTCTGGGACAGTCCCAGTTCTGACCTTCTAAACTACTTTCTGACCTGTATAAGACACAGGTGCCAGACCAGCTCCCAAAGACAGGGAGGTGCAATGATCCCCATAAGGTGGCACAAAGCAACTTTGCTCTGGGGGACGTGATGTCTAAAAAAGACAAGACTTTTTTGAAATGTCAATGAGCAGAGACTCTGTGTAGCTCAGAGTGAGTCAGGACTTCTGAGACATCTTGTTGACCTTCTATTTACAAGTTCTATGTAATTTCGTGTGTAAGTGTTTTTTTCTGTTCTGTTTTTTATTTTCCTCATCAAAACCAGCGTCTGTATGTCAGAAAACAGGAGGGTTTATAGCATCTTCTTACCACACGGCAGGTCTTGGGACACCTCAGTCAAAATATGCAAATATCTCTGGCAGTTTAAAACAGGAAAAAAAGGGAGGGAGTGCGAATGATACAACTTCTCTGCCTTGTACTTGCCATCAGTGACATGAGTGCACTAGAGTACAGGGGACGTAAAGCACCATGAAGGACTCGTCACCTTTCAGGGCTGAAGGGAAGGGAGAGAGAAGTAGGTCTTCTTGCACTGCAGAGCTTTCCTCGAGATGACAGCAATCCCCTCAGTCTCCTTGGAAAGGTTCAGCGCCTCTCTGAGGCTTCCACCCTAAAGACAGCAGTACACTCAAAGTTATTAGAAGCAGTGACCTTGCTTGGCTAGCTGGTGTCAAAAGGCATATTTTCTGAGTACGCCTATCTTGCAAAACATACAAGGTCTTAAAAGCTTGAAAAGAGATTAGCTAAAGCAGAATCTTAAATCCTGAAGCCCTGGAAAAAAGGCTCACCGAAGCATTTGGATCAGCAGTGGCTGGGGACTTCTTTTACTGCATGAGCTAGAAAGGACAACGAAGGTGAAAACGGCAGCTTGGAGTGCGGCTGCAGCGGGCAGGAGGGAGGAGCAGCAAGTGGATATCCCTAATTTCTAGTGCAAGTAGGAAAAAATCAACAAGAAGGAGATTTTTATTTATCCTGCATTTCTGTAGGCCTGAGGTGAAGGGCTGAGATTGTACTGTTTTGAGCACTTCTCTTTTATTTCTGTCGCTGGCTACCTATCCTCACAAAATTCAAAGAAACAAAGTAAAATCCTATTTCAATGCATGTCAGGGGTGGTTTTGTAACCTAATGCCCTGGAGCCAGGATTTTGCTCAATGAATATACCCCAAGGAGCCTAGAATAGTGGATAAACCAACAGCAAGCTTTTCCTTTAATTCTCTTTTTCTTCGCCTGAACTTTCGGGGCCAGTTCTAAAGGTTGTTTGAACGACATGGGCACTGAGCCCTCATTTCTGAGAGAGCTTTCAGCTGGATGGTGGGATGGTTCTCCAGGGAAGACCATCATACTGATTTCTAGAGGCAGGACTAAAAGGTGGTTAAGGAGTTAGAGTCAGGTGGTTGAGCCTTGCAGTCAACTTATATCACAGCCTACAAGGGAATCACAGCTTTGCCAGGGAATGAGCTGAAGGCCAAGTGTCCCACGTCACAGTGCTGACCTTATCGTTCCCTCGCATGGCACTGGCCACAGAAACAGAAGTATTGCAACCGTGGGCTGCTAAATGGGATCGGGAAGACTGTGGACTATGCAGAAACATAGCACAAAGTATTTGTAGTGAATATGTGAATGCAAAATCCACGATTTCACAGAAACGCTCTTTGTCCCACTCATTCTCCCCTCCTATGGGGAACTGCTATTGCTCCTACCCTACGGAGGAGTTTCTGGCACACAGAGAAATCTTTCATCAGTGTCCCATAGAAATGGGCCTTCAACAAAACTCAGGTTCCCCAAATCTATGAGGTCTACACACTGTCCTCTTCTTGGCAGTGAGCTTGCCCCAAAATGCCCACTGGATTTAGTGCTAACAATCCCACTCAGGTTTTGAGTGGAGAGACGAAGAGATGGACTCTCCAGTGACTGTGACATCCAGTGTCGATCTGCTGGAGGAATTCCCTTCAGAGCAGAGGTGAAGGCTGACAGTCACAGGTCTTTGCTACTCATGCCACAGGCAGATAACATAGATATGTCTGAGGCTAGCAAGGCAGAATTTTTTGTGAATAAAAAGCCTTTTTGTTCCTTTTATTTTTGATAGCAAAAAGAGGAGAAAATGAAAATTGGATTGCGTCTATTTTTAGGCAGATTAAAAAGTTATTCAGACTAGAGAGAAAGTGCCTCAGAAATAGCTTGAGAGATATGAAAGTGGAGCAATTGCTGAAGATCTACAAGAATTAAAGGAGGGCAGGAGCCTGGGAAACCAATTTTGAAGTAGCTGTGAATGTTTCAGTATTACAGCCCTGTCTGATGTATGCCTGCTTTAAAACATGCTCTGATGCCAGAGGAAGCCTGCTCCTTCACCCCAAATCCATGAGGTCCTTCAAAGGCAACCACCCAACCTGGTGTATGCCTGGTCATCCCACAAGCTCAGTTGTGCATTTTACAGCCTAAACATTCAGCAAAAGCCTAGCCAGCCATTGCCATCCGCCGTGACACAAGTCTTGCATCTCACTAAAAGCAATCAGACATATTCAGGTTTGTCACATGTCCCTCCAGAAATGATTGCCTCTGAAGGGTGCCTCTGTAGGGAGTGTATTTCTGAGGCTGTCTTGCTCTGTCTTCTACCCACATTCCTCAGGTTTCCTCATTAGGACTTCAAGTTGCAGGCAAATGTTCATGCCTGAAAAGGCACAAGCAAAGACTAAGATGAGGCTTTGGAAATAAGACAGTCTTGGAAACTGTTGCCCACAGAGCTTCAGTCAGTATGCCGTGGGCTGTTGAGTTTGGAAGTGAAAGCTGAGAGGATGTGTGCTCCCAAGTTACCCAGGAGATGGGTATAATCCGCCCAGGGGAGTGGTGGAGTCACCATCTCTGGAGGTATTTAAAAGACGTGTAGATGTGGTGCTTAAGGACATGGTTTAGTGGTGGACTTGGCAGTGTTAGGTTTGCACTTGGACTCGATGATCTTATAGGTGTTTTCCAACCTAAATGATTCTATGATTCTATAGTTGCTAACTAATGCTCTCCTTTCACCCCAAATACCGAAATAACCCCAGGCATACAATTAAATGGGAACGGCGTGTTGGGGCAAGAGTTGCATGCACCAAGAAGGGACATCACCTCCTCCCTGCTGTGGATGAAGCAAGGCTGTGATGGAGCAACGTGCAAGGATGAAGCCTGATGAGGCCACATGTCCACACATCACTTTGGCAGCGGGGGGAGACCCGTACCCCCTGTCAAGCTCTTCTCTGCCAGCCCCTCAGCGCGCCTTCTCCAGAGGATCTGCGTCAGCCCCAGTGCTGGCGTGCGGCCAGCTGGCCTGCCTCCACCTGCCTGTTGCTGCCAGTCATGGGGCAGTGGTGACATCCCGGTCAGAGGAGGGGAAGAGGTGAAAGACTGTCCCACCAAACCATTCTGCCCCAGCAACACGGTGCAGGTGATGCAGCAAAGCAGCAGCTGGTGCTGAGCTCCCAGGGAAGGGGGAACCAGTCGCCGTTCCTGGGAAATGAAGAGGAAGGAATATTGCAGGAGCGCTTGATGGGAAATGCAACAGGGTTGTATGAAAAACCCCCTCTGGACCAACAGGTGGATTCCAGGAAGGGAGGCCATCAGCGATGGTGGCATCTGTCCATCATCTTGAGGAGACCCCTGCCTCCTGCCCCAAGACACTGGCCTTGGCACGTGCCTCCTGCCCTTCATCCCCCTTAGTACGATAAGGTTTTAACCACTCGCTAACAATGTATGGAGCTTGGTAACTGCTGTGGGTATGGGAGGTTGTGTAAGCTGCTCTCTGCTTTGGAATTACAGGTCCAAAGGCTAGCAATTCTCCTGGTAACCCCATAAGCAGAGAAGATGCTTCAGAAAAGAGCTTGAATGTCAGCTGGCAGCTCCGGCCAGTGCCCCAGGCAGGAGGAGGAGGAAGGATTCCCATGAGCGCTCACCTCCTTTGCTGCTGAGGAAACAGGACTTTTCCACTAGTGGTGCAGATGAGTCTCTGAAAGTGTTTAACCCAAGATCTGTTATCCAAAGCCTAATGACTGTGATGCCCAAGGGGCTACAAAAAGAGATACCCTTATTAAAAAATGCAGTAAATACCTTCTATTTGTGTTAAGCCCTAGTAGGACAGGCTGTGCCTTGGTTCTCTGTGCAAGTGAAGGCTGTCCCTTTGCAAACTCTGCCTGCGTATTCCCAGCATCGACATCTTCCACTCCCTCCCTCTTGCTCGCTCCCTCTCTCTCAGATGATGCAGAGTGCCAGCAAGTCCCTCAATGGTGTCATATCTGTCCTTTTAATTCATTGCAGGGTTTATTTTTAGCCTCAAACAACTGCTTCCTAAAAATGGAGTTCCTAATGACACGGGAGCTGGACACAGCTATGTAAGGTATCCAGGGCTTGGCCTGACAGCTTCTCCTGTCTGTCTCTTTGTTGTGAGCCCAGGACAGCAGAGATTGCTGCTCCCCACCAGCCTTGCCGAGTTTGGGCTGATCGCTAGGAAGGCAGCAGAAAGAGAAACTCAGTTCGAACTTCGCCTGGAGCCATTGGTCTCCCCCTGTTCCCAAATTAAGAAGGAGGGGGACATTTACTCATCCTCCACTGCACTCCAGGGGCTCCCCTATGAAGGTGACTTGCTGGATCCTGGCAGGTTTTTACCTGCTTTTCTGCTGTAAAGCAGAAGAGGGACTGAACTTCCCGACTTACGATGGGAAAGACCGAGTGATCGACCTGAATGAGAAGAACTACAAGCAGGCCCTGAAGAAATATGACATGCTCTGCCTGCTCTTCCACGAGCCGGTGAGCTCCGACAAGGTCTCCCAGAAGCAGTTCCAGATGACTGAGATGGTCCTGGAGGTAAGTGCTGCTGCATGTCCCAGCTGGGGTCAATACCACAGCATTGTTTGGAGTCACGGAGAGGAGCAATGGAACAGGACAGTCAAAGGGTCTTGTGCAGGGGCAGGTGAGCACCCTAAAGTTTAGGTTTGTTTACTTGGATTTGAGTTAGCCACTGAGTTCTGCGAAGCCTGGGAAAAAGCCTCTTTTGTGCTCTTCTGAGTTGTTTGCTGGAAAATAGTCTTTCTGGATTGTGCATCTGAAACCCAGGCAATAGCGAGTAACCTTGCAAACCTCAGTAAAGTGAAATCAGCTCAGCTGAGCTTTCCCAAATCTCAGCACAGACCAGAGTCTGTAGCTTGAAATTTTTAGATCCTTTCTCATTCTGTGCAAGCCAGTATAACCCTTGTATTCTGGATTCAGTTCAATTTTCTATCCCACTAGGAGTAATCAGCCAAGAAGCCTTACTAAACTGTGATGCAAACGGGCGTCCTAGCTCCCCATCTGAAAAGCTCCCTGTTGGTGCAGAATTAAATCCCTTTTTGTTTTTCTGACACTTGGTTGCCTGCTTGGAATCAGTCTGTAGTCACTTGTTAATGCAACCATTCACTTCTGTGCTGGAAAAAAGGTGTTGTTAATTCCTAGGTGAAAGAATGATTAATTAGTCATCAATAAAATAAATTATGGTAAAAATTGGAAGGTAGATTCGTAGCATTCTTTCTTGTAGTGTAGCTGTAATCTAGGGAATCATACTGCTGCAAGCCTGGATTGTTAGGTGCTTGTTTCCTACCAGGGGCTTAGAAATACTTCCTCTTAACTAAGAGACACATTTGGAAAGAAAGTGAGAATTGCAGAAGAAACACATAAGTTTTATTTATCAGATCCAGAGAGAGAATGCATTGCACCCCTAGGAGTATAGCAAATGCGAATTAAAAAATACACTTGCTGAGGGCTGGGACCTGAAAAAGTCCAATGTCAAGTTCAAAGTCTACTGACCTCCTCAGCAAGCTTGACAACAGGAAAGATTCAAAACTAACCATATTTGACTCACTTGACAGGGAACAGTTACTTGCTTCAGGTGAGCAATAATTTGGCAAAGCAAAGAAAAAGTAACGCTGGAACTCCAGTTGAAATGGTTATGGTTGGTAGTATAATTGTATTGTTATTTAACAGGACAGCTGTTTCATGCTCAATAGATGACATGTGGTTGCTAAATACATATTTATAGAAATCTGACAGAAGCAGGTATCCATTGTGTACTATCAGTTTTAGTCCCCGTGACACCTATACCCACGTTAACAATCTGCTCTATCAAGGGTGCAATGGCTACAATACAATCTGGCTTAAACCTTTTATTTTGCAGGGTTTGATTCAGCAGTGGGTACATTAGCTTAGGACTCTGGTGATTTGGTTTCCAGTTGCCTCCCTGACATCGACTTATGATGTGACCTTGGGCAAGCGATTGAGGATTTACATAATTGTAGTCCTCCAGTCCGCTAATGCTCAGCTACCAGCTAACTGTGCCACACACAACTGGCACTTGTGGCTTTGACCTCAAAATTTCCCAAGCACTTGCAATGCTGATTCGGTGCACGTCTCAAAGTTTCACAGTCCCCCCTCTGGACTGGGAACCGCAGCAGCAGCAATCTGACAGCCCAAGCACAAGAGCAATCTGCAGACTGAGCACTCCTTTGCCTCTGTCACCTGAGGGAATCAGATCGGGAGAGGGTCTTAGAAGGCAACAGAGAAGATAGGATGTGTCTTACCCTGCACAGGACACAGCCCAGCAAGGCGCTAGTGCTCCCAATTTCTGTACTAACTCAACCATGGGAGCACACATGAAAGGAGTAGACAAGTCAGGTTGTAATCTGTTCCCTCTTGTGACAGCATTCACCTCCTTCACCTCAAACCATAATGTGCTGTGCTGTGGCAGTCACTCTCGATCTCCCCTGCCAGAGCTCACCCAGATGTTGGACTTCACCGCAGGTTCACCAGGACAAACAGAGGGAAATAAGTGTCTGCTGTGGCTCTGTGGATGAGATGTGGAGCCATTTACCCAGGAGATGAACTGCCTGGCATCGATCTCCCTGGAGGCAGTGAGCAGCTGAACCCAGCTCTCCCGTAATTTGAGCAAGTACTCCGAGTATTGAGCTGCTGGGTAGGCACAGGAGCAGTGGCCTCTCCTTCCAGCCAAACCTGGGAAAAGTTCACTCAGGAAGGTTTTATGTATGTAATTTCAGTAGAGGGTTCAGGACTCTTGAGTGCTAAAGGTCCTTTATGCCTGAAATAAGGTATCTAAGTGGTAAAGACTCCAGCCTTTAGTGTTCCTTGCTGGACAGCTTGGGGGGTCCCCAGCAC
Source organism: Steatornis caripensis (assembly GCA_013398225.1). Taxonomy (NCBI): domain Eukaryota; kingdom Metazoa; phylum Chordata; class Aves; order Caprimulgiformes; family Steatornithidae; genus Steatornis; species Steatornis caripensis. The sequence continues at coordinate 313,006 of VZSC01005840.1, forward strand.
AGGATGCTGCCGGTGGTAAGATGCCTTTCTGGAGCATCTCATGTTTTTCCATCTTACTTACTGAGAATTTGCCTCCTGACTTAGAACAAGAGGTGTTGCCTGCACAGCCCGGTAAACATCATGTCCTTAGCCTCCCATCCATAAAATGGCACTGGTGTCTATCGCTAGGAACAATAAGGAGCCTTCATCCAGAACACAGGCAGGTGTGGAGCTAAGCAAAGATCTGAGTTGGGTGGCTAAGTGTGGTTGTGTCCCATTGGCACAGTCAAAGCACACCAGCTATCACCAGAAAAGGGGTGTCATCATTAAGCTGATATTACAGTGGGACAGCACACGGGGTCTTCAGCTCCCCGCACCCAGGCGTACTGAGAACTGTCACCAGCTTGCCACGCAGCCCAGGGTCCCTTTCCAGTTTAGAAAGGGAATGAAGGTGGAGGCCATCATGAAGCAGCCCTAACAGCTCCTGTCACCTACACTGCTGAGTGCTACCTGGTCAGGACAGGGTCTGGGGACACCTGAGCCCCTCTGGGAGAAACAGCAGCTTTTTAGGACCATCCTTTGTGCACGACAACAGCTCCAAGGATAGCAGTGCTAGCCCCTCACGTTGGGGTGGGAAAGCTGGGGGCTGTTGGGTTATTCTTTCAGGAAAACAGTCAAAGCAATGATTGGAAGTGCAGCTGCCCACCGCTTTCTGGCGAGAGTGGAAAAGGGTTGGGGAAGGATTGTTACAAGACAATCCAGGGCAGGGACAGCATGAGCACAGGCTGTTTAGCAGCTCAAGTTAAAGGGCTCTTCTCCTTTGCTTGCCTTTCTTCTATGACTCCACTCTGCACTACTGATTACTGAAAGGCACCTGCAGCTTGACTGAGGAAAAGCCTCCACACAGGGCAATGCAGAGGTTGAACCAGGCAGTCCTGGAGCAAACAGTAGCTAATCCTACTCTGTGGTGATGTTTAGAAGAGCCCTGCGTGTTCCATGAGGTGAGAACAGCAAAGCAGCAGATGAAAGAGCCAGGCACAAGGCTTCACAATAATTGTTTAATCCACAAGTAAGAGAAATAGCTACTTGTCCTAAAAGGTCTGAGCTTTAATGTGGAAGGGGCAGAAGAGGAAAAGACCAAAGCAGTGAAGCTGAGAAATATCTGTTCTGCTTTTCTTCTCTGTAGCTCCCCTACCATATTTTGTCCTGTTTCATACCACCACTTCCCAGACCTTTTCTGCTCTCCCTCTCATCTCTGAATCTCCTAAATATTGGGATAGTTTCGCCTCCCAGTGCACCAGCCCCTGTCTCTAGGAATCATGTAGCAAGAATAATGAGCAGTGGCGTTAGAGGCTTTCCTTTCGCCCTTGAGAAGCTCTCTCCAGCAACCGAGGTTGTCTCACTACCACAGCAGGCTGACTGCAATGCACTCTGTCACCCCCTCCTCTGCTGAAACTCCCTCAGTCCTGGCTTCCCTGTCATTCTTCCCTTGCCATCTGTGTGCATGTGTAATATCCTTAAAAAAAAGAGGTTCGTCAAGCCCACGTACTTTAGGGTCTTCAATGCAGCAGAGTCCCTGGGCTGAAAATTCACGGAGAACTGCCCTAGAACGAAACAGTCCGATTAGAGGTAAGAGAAGAGGGACGTGGTACTCCCCTTTCCAGATGAGGTCTAGGATCAGCCCAGCCTCTAGCAATAAATGGTAGAACAAGGTGAAACCCCTGAAGATATTTGGCGAATTCTGTAACACAAGGGAAAATGTCTCCTGCGAACCTGGGAATGTAAGTCCATGAGATAACACTGCATGAGAACCTCCCAGTGCCCAACCACAGCCAGTAGCTACCTGTGGTGTGAGAGGGAATGATAGATTTTCAATACAGTAAAAGGTGAGGGTTAAACTGGGTCTGAGGTCTACCTCTCAGTTCACTTGAGAGGAAGCATTTATTTTCTAGTGTTGCAACTACTGCAGCTTTCAGCTCAGGATGGAAAAACTGGTGCAAGATCAGCTGGGTTTGGGGTAGTTCCACCCACATGGTCTTGAAATCTCTTGAGAGCAGATGTTCCCATGAGAGTTCAGAGGTATGTAATATATAGCAAAAAGTCCTTCTCTGCTTCTGATGCAACACAGAAAAAAGGTTTACAAGTTTAGGTCTGTGTAGTTTAAGCTAGAAATGCATAGGAACCAGGGGATGAGATTCTAGTTTATCCCCATCTCTAGGTAGAGTATAAATATAAATATAAATATAAATAATATAACTATACCTATACACAGAAATATGAATATGAATGTGGATATGAATATGAATATTAATATAAATGCAAGCGTAAATATTAATATAAAACCAAGCCGTTTCTTTAAGCACCCTTCTCTGTTTCACAGACTCAGGTTTCAGTCTTCTGCTTGGAAAATGGGCATGTTCATAAGACAGTGCCTCAACACAATTTCCTGGGCTGGGTAGACACGTTATACAAGATGTGTTCACTGAGCATCACAGAAACTGTCAAGTCTCTGGGTCCCTAGGGAACAAGTAAGTCCTCAGGGTGAGAGATGAGGCACACCTGGTTAGATAGGCATGCATGTGCAAAAAAGCCTACAGTGGAAGTGCCTTGTACATACCTGTAATAAAGGAGGTGTTTTGGTTTTCATGGCTACTAAAGCAGTGGCTTCCACTACAGGTAAGTTAATGCAAAAATAAGGAAGGCAGGCAACAAAAAGGAAAAAGTGTGCACTGATTACTTTGCCCTTTGAGACCATGTAAGTAGGTCTCAATTCATCAACAGCCAGCAGAGCACTGGTTTTTAGCAGCAGCACCTAGAAGGATTTCACTCACTGACATGCCAGTCACAAAAACAAGTTACAGAGAGCTCCCCGTTCTGCAGATGGGCATGTTGACATCCAGGGACAAGTATGCGATTTGGTCTTTCTGTATAACAGTGGCACAAACAATTTCCAAGGCTGCTTTACCTGTTATTGCCCGGTTTCTTTCTTTGAGGTCCCTCCATCAGTTCCCAGCAATGAGTTTGGACTGGCTGCATGAGCAGCATCTGAAGGGACAGAGCGTACCCTCAGCAAGTTTGCTGATGATACAAAGGTGGGGGGAGCGGCTGACTCACCGGAAGGCTGTGCTGCCATTCAGCATGACCTGGACAGGCTGGAGAGCTGGGCGGAGAGGAATCTCATGAAGTTCAACAAGGGCAAGTGTAGGGTCTTGCACCTGGGGAGGAACAACCCCATGTGCCAGTACAGGCTGGGGGTTGACTTGCTGGAGAGCAGCTCTGCGGAGAAGGACCTGGGAGTGCTGGTGGACAACAGGCTCACCATGAGCCAGCAGTGTGCCCTTGCGGCCAGGAAGGCCAATGGCATCCTGGGGTGCATTAAGAAGAGTGTGGCCAGCAGGTCGAG
>VZSC01005840.1:316579-335195 GCA_013398225.1 Steatornis caripensis
TCTAGGCTAACCTGCTTTAGCAGGGGGGTTGGACTAGATGATCTCTAGAGGTCCCTTCCAACCCCTACCATTCTATGATTCTATAAGACCCTGCTTTCAATGCCATATCGCTCTTTGAAAGGCATCTTTCTCAGCTGCTAAAGTATGATTGGAGAGAGGTGTACTGACAGCTGTTCTCAGAGCAGAGACCAGCTGTAATCCCAGGATGTAAAGAAAATCAAGCTGCTTTCATTCAGAGACCCAACTTTTATGCAAATGTCACCTGGAGACACGGCAGGCCCCTGTGAGCTTGGGTTTGCTTGCTGACACCGTGCCTCTGCAGGCTTTCTCAGTCCTGGCATGAGGAGCTCTTCCCACTGTCCAGCTGGAGAGCAGACAACCTCTGTAGGTGCCATGCAAGACCCTAAGCCACATGGAGAGTCCTTCTGTGTCACTTCTCCTTTCAGAAATGCAGTTGAGGAAAAGCCCATCCTCTTAGGTCTCGGCCACTCTCCCACACTAGTCAGCTTCCCAAAAAAGTGACAGCGAAGGTTTCCCATGCCTTCCTGCTGGGCCGGTTCCTGGGAGGCAGGGTCTCACTCTTGTATAACAAGGTGCCTTTGCCCTGTGCTGAGTGGGGGGACTCAAAAGGACTAGCTTGAGCTCACACTTGCCTACTCAGTGGACATGTGGGGTGTTTATAGTTATCACTTCATGTTCTCTGCCCCGGACCCTGACATTTCTCAGGAGCCCGCCCACGGACTGGGGCAGCTGTTGCTCTGCCACGCAGGGCAGGTATGGTGGGCCATGCTGTGCTTGCCCACCACAACTTTACTGCAGAGCTTGGTCTGCCAGTGCCCTTCATCTAAAACCAAAGCAATCAAAGCCCACGACTGCCCTTCCTCCATGCCTGAGCTTCATTTGTGGGGAGAGTGGAAAGGGGATACGATAATTCTCTTTAAACACCCAAGAGGGAGAAGAGCTATTTAATCACAAAGCCTAAGGGCAAATGGGCTATGAATAAACCAAGTCTGGAAACTAGGAAGTCCCTAATCACCAGAGGAGGAAGACATCAAGGGGAGAACAGCCCAATGAGTTTTAAATGGACATTGGCTAGTTTGTGATGGAAATTGAATGACATGGTCCTGGGTTTGATGACCAAAGATGTCCTTTTGCAGCCTCTGTCCCTAAATGACAGGCACTCAGGCGAGGAATCCACGGCCTAGGAAAGAAGTGACTTAGCAAGGTCCAAGTTCTCCTTTTTTATTCTCCTTTGCACATTGGGATTTACCTAGATACATGAGACAAAACCTTGCCTGAGGAAATAGAACAAGCAGCAACAGCAAAGAACTCCATTCCCGGGGGGCCTGCAGAGCAGGCGTTCGCTCCTCCCCTCCCCGGCGCCCCAGGACAGCTAGCGCTCCCTCCTAAGCAGTGCTGATGGTGCTCATTCCTGTGAACTCTCTTGCACAGCTTCAATGAATGCCAGCTGCTGTACGTGATACGTCCTTTTTCTGGGAACCCTGTCCAGCCCTGGCAGGAGATGGACTGCAGTCAGCTAGCAGACCTATGACAACTCGAATCCTGTGCGAAGAGGGCTGTGTGTTTTTAAAGCTTTCCTCAGTTCTTATTTCTCTCTGCTCACTCCTTGGCTAAAAGACCTATCTTGTCTCAAGGACTCTTCCACTCCCTCAGGGCCCCCCCTCACTGATCCTTCCCGTGGGTGCAGGGTGGGAGCTCCTGGCTCCCATCTGCAGTATCCTGGGCTCTCTGGGGTTTCAGAGGCTCTGGCTCACACCCACTCGTTCAGAAACTTGAGAAATCTGGCTTGTTGCTGGGAGCTGCAGGCATAGAAATGACATGGGCAATGGTCAGTGCAGGGGAACGTGCTGAGTATCAAGCATGCTTCCCTCCTCCAGTACCTACTGAAAGGAGCCAGCCTGTGCCCTCATTGGGCTTCATGGCAGCATCCAGCCTTTGGTTTAAAAGCAGCCTCTCTGAGGTCAGAAAGACAACACGGCAGCGATGGCCTCAGTCTTGTTGAGGACAGCCTCTAGATTGCGCCTCTGGTCTCTCTTTTGCATGCATGCCCTGGGCTCTCCTCGGTGTGCAAGCTGCCCAGCTGAGTCTGCAAAACATCTGTGATGCAGCACCAGCGAGGACGGGCCGGGAGGAGCAGCAGGTGGCCCCTGCACCTGTGGGTACTTGGTGGCATGAGCATCAGCCCCAGTTAGCTCATGGCTGTGCTTTGGCTTACAGCTAGCTAAAATTAGGGATGCCCGGTGTGGATAAAAATACAGCCCTAGCTATGCGAAACCTTTAGGGAGGCAGCCAAAGAGCACATCGTATGTCTGACCAGGCTGAGCTTCTGCGCAGCAAATAAAGCCCCGGGGCGGTGTTCTTGGAACATTACCTGTGAAAGCCACCTCTGCGGGAGTGACCTTTGGGTGTCCCATATTTGAGGACTTGCCTTTTAGTCCGAGGAGCAGTGCCCCCCTGGGAGGGCAGGTTCAGCAATAAACAGCCTCTCCAGGCAGCTCAGGTGGTGGAAAAGGGCAGGAAGGTAGGATCGACGTGAGCTCCCCCAGTCCTGCTGCCAGCAGGGTGGCTCGTCTAGCGGCAGCGGCTCAGCAGGTTTCTGCCCATTCGCTTTGACCACTACCTACGCTTCAGGACCTGTAATTGGCCAGCCTGAATTATGCAAGAACCCAAAATGTTGCTGGTGGGATATGTAAGGCGATGCTGGAGGGTACAGCACAGCATTCGGAAGGAAAGATATCCCCCTCTGCTCTCCAACAAACTGCCCCCAGCTTGAATAAAAGAGAAGCCAACCATAGCATGAAGGCATGAGTCCTGCCTAAGGATTCAAAAGTTTTTGCGGAAATACCGTAGACTTTTGCCATCACCTCCTGCTGTTCCTGAAAAATAAAACCCTAGCATTTGGGGATATAAAATGTATAAAAAACGTATCATCATCATCGTTACATCAACCAGGTTCTGACCATCAACATCAGCTGCAGCTTTAAAGAGAGTAGGAGAGAAAGAGCAGAGAAATGTAGATTGCTTGAGGGACATTCCTTCATCATCTCCTGTTGCTCTCCTCCTTGCAATTGCTTGAGTTTTGTTCTTCCACCACTGTTAGATAGGGAAACAGAGAGCTCCCCATGCTTAAGAGAAGTTTACTCATGACAGCTCTTACCCAAATGTGCCCAGACTGAGCAGCTAGGGAAGATGAGCCTTACTGTGTGTGGGAGCTCCAGGCAGGTGCTAGAAAAGTGGGAAGAAAATCCAGGCCATGAAGCCGCAGTGTCACTCCACAATGAAATACTGATCATGCTGAGATACCCACCCCTCCCACCCCCATTTGTAACCCCCTCTGCTGGATTTTGTTTGCCATTTAGCGGCAAAACTGACACCAAATGCAAGGGCTGGCACAATCACTGTTGTTTGCAGCTGGAATAGGATCACGGCCAGGCAGCCTGTCACCTTTACGACAGTGACACTTCTGCTGCTCTATAACCTAGGATTTGAGAATGACCCTGTGGGGCTTCTTAAATCTCCTGAAAGCTTTCCAGCATCACACCTAAGTTCAGATGGGTATAGTAGGTGTGAAGCTGAGATCTTCTGGCAGGGAGTTGTTTCTTTCCATCCCCATTATTCAAGTTGCCTGTAACTGTTGACACCATCCGAGATGAGGTGGCGCCTGCTTACTTGGTGGTACTCAAGCTTCACTTTGGGCTGGCACATCTCACACATCCCAGAGAGCCATGCACTCCCTCACACTTACTCAAATCCAAGTATGGCTATTAGCTGAGGGAAGTGGGGAAAAGGAGGATTGCTCCCAAACTCGCACTTCCTTTTCCCAAGGTTGCACAGGACACAGCTTGTGATCCTGTGGCTGGAAAATGTGCATTGCAAAGGCTTCAAGCACACGAGAGGAAGGCTGCAAACTGTGCATGGAATATGAGCTTACAAGTGATTGTGGTCGTTGCTCACAGCCCAAGCCAGCTCTGCCTGCCCAAAGCTCTTGCTGTACCTCAGAGACTGCGTGACCAGTTAGGTCCAGTTCTTTCAGGGCAGTTTCTCCTCTCCATCTCCCCATGCAGCTGTTGAAGCTAAATTACTCGCTATAGAGGTTGACACAAAGACAAGGGCTTTGGCTGGACAAGACTTCAAGCAATATGAATTTAAAGGGAGGAGGCGGGGGTGGGGGGAGGAGGGGCTGTGTTCTTACATTACAGTTGCCTCTGTCCCAAGGTTCTGAGCCAAGAGGATTGTCAAGATTAGAAACATTATCTGCATTCAAATCCCACTAGCATTATAGAATCAGAAAATACTGTAAGGGGATATGTAAATGCTTGATACTGTAATGAGCAGGGGGAAACTAGCCAAGCTGCTGTGCCTCTGGCATACTCTATATTTTGCTGCCTTATCGGGTTCAAATATAGGTGTGGGAATATATCCTCACCTAAGCAATGGTCAGACTCACCTGCTGCAGTGGGAAATAGGGAAAGCAAGGGCAGGAGCAATGTCCAGCCCCTACATAGCTGGCACTTGAAAAGGCCACTATAGGTGCTGACACCCTGCAAACTTCTGCCTCTGAGTGCTGCCACAGTGGAAAGACCTTCCAAGGGCTTCGTGTTGCATGAGACTTTGCTGGTACAGAACCCCAGTGCTCTGTGGATGGACACAGGCAGCGGCGCTCACCTCATTGTCTCATTAGTGTCAAAGTCCCAGTGAAGGAGGCAGGCTGCCCGCATAGCTCTCAGCTCCATCCCTACAGAGGCACGCACATGCTGTACACGCGCACTCTCCTATATGCACACACTGTTGCACATCTTTTCTTGGCACAAGCCTCTTCAGAGGAACATCTCCAAACACTCATACTCATGGTACACACACCTGCTAGAGACAGTCTTGCTAGACACAGCCACACAAGCCCTGCCACAGCGACAGGCACACCTCCAGTATTACTGTGACAGTTTTTGCCTCCCAAGCCCTCCCAGAGCCTCACACAAAGAGGCTTTCATCCCATCACCCACATTTTCTAGACATGTTTGCTCATTCGCAGCAAGTTCCCATGCTTACAGATACACGGTTGCACCCACACCCCTCTGAAGAGCTACCTTGCATGTGTACAGCTCACATACATTACTCCCAATCAATGCCTCCTCTCTTGCAAACATCTCTGCTCACGCCCAACAACTTGTCTGTAGCAGATGTTGCAACCTCACACGATGAAGGCACATTTCTGAGCTTCTTCAAACACCTCCAAGAAACCCTAACCATCTCCTGTATGCAGGAGTCAAGAACTATTGGGCTGAAACTGCCTTGACTTCATCTGGCACATGGCTAACATAGCTGTAAGGTGCTAGATCAAGTATGAACTGGACGTGACTGGACAGCCTTCTTCCTTTAGGCTTTCTGTCTTTTACCTCTGGTCACAGCGCAGCCAGAGCCTCAAGCATTACTCTGAGGAACCTCTTGCTGCTCTACACAACTGNCTTCGTCTGGCACATGGCTAACATAGCTGTAAGGTGCTAGATCAAGTATGAACTGGACGTGACTGGACAGCCTTCTTCCTTTAGGCTTTCTGTCTTTTACCTCTGGTCACAGCGCAGCCAGAGCCTCAAGCATTACTCTGAGGAACCTCTTGCTGCTCTACACAACTGCCAAGTGGGGACTCAATGACAATGCCCCCTAAAGCTGATGATCCTACACACTCCATCCCTTTGTCCAGTAAAGGCAGATCCCCATAATGGGGAACAGAAAACAGCTTTTCCCACCACTGCCCACTTGCAGATGTCTCGGGACCTCACAAGAGGTGTCCATCTCTCGCTGCATTATTGGGTATCAGCTTCTCTCAGGTGCTCTAATGTGGATGGCTGTGGCCTGAGCCAGGAGATGAAAAGCCAGATGAGTCAGACCAGTGCTCAGATGCCTTATCAATGGATGTGCAAATACAGACCAGTGCTCTGCCCAGTCCGGGCAGTATCCCCTGTAAGCCCAAGCCCTGAACGTGCAGCCTCACATTTATTTCAAAGCACTGATAGAGAGCAAGGAAAGAGCAGTGAGATTGTGTGTTTTCTGTGTAACTTGGAGCTCCCCTTTTGCCTCACGTGGTGGCATTTCCCCCTAAACACAACAGGCCAGTAGCCTCAGGGGAATTAAAGTTGCTGTGATCCTGTGATTGTTAGTGGAGGACACGTCCTTCTGGAGGGCTTCAGGACAGGCCTGGGAACATGTATTTGGTGGAAAAGAGATGACAACCATGTTCTCCATCAACGCCCTTCGCCCAAGCAAGGTCCCTGGTCCCTGATTCCCAGGATGTCTGCAGTCTCTCCCAGGATTTCGGGGAAGGGCTGGGTGCTGCCAGCATGGGGAGATGGCTGGACCCGCGATGCAGGCAAGGGGGCTGCCCCACTGCTTTTGCTCCCTCATCCCTTTAACCACTGCTCACTCTCGCAGTGGCTGGGTGCAGGTGGAGGCTATTTATAGCAGGGAGCCAAGGGGCCGCACGGCCATGGGGGCAGTGCCACTGGGTGACATTCAAACCGGCTTTGAGGCCAGGGGAGTGGTGCCAAAATGGCTCCGTGGGGGAGCTATTCCTCATAAATCAGTCCATCATCCCTCTAGCTGTAGCTTTTCTTCTGCCTCCCTCCAGCCTCCTGCCACTGAGGGCAGGCAGCTGTGCCCTAACAGGGACATTCCTGTCCCAGAGGCCCCCAATCCCTCATCCCCATCATCCCCCACCTATCCCGCAGGGTTAAGAGTGGGGACAGCAAGAAGACCATCAGCATCAGAGGCATTCATGGATCAGGGAGGGAGAGGGAACAGGAAAGGGCTCTTACTGCTGCTTGGTGGTCTCAGAGCACCATTACCACCTTGTAGGGTCTCTGGCGTGCTTGTGGTGGGAATGTCAGTCATCTGGTGAGTAAGTGGGCTCATTTCCCAGGGTCACTGAATCTCTACGGAGCCCATCTGGAATTCACAGGGTCTCACCCAGAGCCAATCCCACCATGGGGCACTTGCAGAGCGTCTCTCCTTTCCTCACATATCTATTTTCACAAAACAGGCAGGAACTCGATATCTTCAAGAGGCCCCTTCGTCAAAAATGGTGGGAATGGGGGGAAGTGGTTTCTGAAGCTGCGAGGAGGCAAACACGAGCATGGCTGGGATTAGCCTTCATTCCTTAGGAAAAAGAGGGGACCAAGAGCTGGGTGGTGACTGAAGCCTGGACAGGAGTCATGACTTAAACATTTCATAGGAGAAGGGACTGCTTTTGCAAAGCCAGGAGTCCCTCTGCTTTATTTTGCTGTGAGCCTGCTTTAGCCATCCCATCACATGTATGAAGGAAATGCGATGATGCCATGCCCTGCATCCCCTCCAGTTTGCAGCCACTGCTGCCTGGCACCAAGCACTTCCAGACTTACAGTATCCATGGTGCCCACATGTCACAGCCCACCCCACCAAAGGAGGCCACCACGGCACATGGGAGGAGACAGCTTTTGCTTTGTGTTTGTGGCACAGGTCTTTCTCCCAGCCATGCTCACTGCTTTGGTGTCCCCGATTCGGCCAGGAGCCCTCTCCCAATGCCCGAGTGTCGAACAGCAGTTAGCAGCACGTGACATCTCCAGCAAACTCAGTGATGCGACACAGTGGGAAGAAACCCAACCCTTGTGACCTCTGGGCAGCGTTGTCTCAGCGGGGAGGCAGCATGTGACTCATCCCACCCATTGGTGCTGCCTGAAAGCAGAATATGGGTCACTTGCATCTGTCGTGCCATGATAGCAGGGCATAATGCCCTTTAGCTACCCTGTGGTGTTAGTGTCACTAATTTTGGGCTCTCCGGTTCCTCCCACAGCTGGCAGCTCAGGTCCTGGAGCCCAGGAGCATCGGCTTTGGGATGGTGGACTCCAAGAAGGATGCCAAACTTGCTAAAAAGCTAGGTGAGTCCATATCTGATATCTCTGGAATAGCTTGGAGAGTGTGTTTGAGTGACGCTCAACAGCCAGCCCCATAGAGGACAGCCAAATCTTTGTCTCCGGGAGGGGCAAGGTGATGGTAGCAATTGCACACTGACCACCTGTCCACCCCAACATGGGCAGAACCAAGGTGGGAGGGTGAGCCAACACTCTTCCAGCAAAAAGCTTCCTGTTTGAGAGTGCCAAAACAAAACCAAACCGTGTGAAAAAGAAAGGCAATTCATGCCATAGCAATGACAGGGTGGAAGCTCCCAGCTTGCTGAGCAGAAACTGTAGGTAGGTGTCATGGAGTCACTCCATGTTCTTCTTGCACAGTGACAGGTCTGTTACGGTGATGCAAATCCAAAACCTACAGGGACATCACATAGGCCCCCAAATGCCACCAGCCCCATGGCAGAGTGACCCTCAGCCAGTAGTGGGAGAACCACAGTCTTGCAATGGTTTTGCAGCCAGGTGCCAACCCTTCCTGTCTTGCTCCTCAGAGCAGAAGAGGAAACCTCCTGTAAAGGTGAAAGGCTGCTGCATTGCCCATCCCCGGAAACAGCTGCCTTCCAGGGGCTGGCGATTCCTTCATATTTTAGCCCACAAAGCAATATGGATGTACTATGGCACATAAATACAACATAATACACATAAATACACCAGTGGATTTAAGGTCAGAGACTGTTTAAGCATACTGGACTGTATAGTGGACTGTAATTTTTTTTCCTAAGTTAGTGGCTAAGTGCACTGGTGGAAGCTAAACTAAAGCTGAGAGCTGCCTTTCCAAGAAGGAACAAACTACCAACTGCCTTGACCCACGGTACCCTGCCATCATCAATTGCAGCGGCTTAGTGCTGCTGATTTTGGAGCCTCCACTGAGATGCTGTGGCAACCGGTCCTCAGTCCAGTGATATACCACTCAAATCTGCCAGACTGCCATCTGTGGCATCTCTAACGTAGGTTTCTAACCCTTCTGCCAAGGGTAGCTAAGCTGCAGAGAGTTTGAAGCTCACTTTGGCTTCAAGCTGCCTGTTTATGTTCACCCATTTCAGCCTTCTCCAGGCAGAGAGCACGGCCCGCAACAAAATCCATCTTACATCTAGCATCGGGTTATTCAAATTTGGGATGTCGGTTAGAGCCCAGTATTATTTACTGCAATCTATAGATAGCCAAGCTAAAACAAGTTCCCTGTACAGAATTTTTCCAACTGAGGCCAAAATGTGAACTGAACGAAAAAGTTCAACATTTGGGAAGAAGCTAGCACAAGTTCTGGCTGAGGTCTGTCCCTTGTGTTGTGAAACGTTAGTCAGAGAGTTTGCTCGGGTTGTTTCTAACTGGACCAACTCAGCAAATTGGTAATTGCATTTTCCCAGGAGGGGCTGCTAGAACAAGCAGCAAGATACTCTGTAGTAAAAATGCTTTCAGTGGCATGTTGACCACGTTATGTTCCCTGTCTCCTTCTTGCAGGCTTGGTTGAAGAGGGAAGTCTCTATGTCTTTAAGGAGGAGCGGTTGATTGAGTTTGATGGGGAACTGGCCACGGATGTCTTGGTGGAATTCCTCTTGGATGTAAGCACAGATAAGCTCAGAGCTAGATAAAGCCTTTCAGAGAGGACTTTGGAAATTCTCACTTTGCTAAAAAAACGTGGGTTTATCTTTATTTGAAATTCCATCCCTGTTTGCTACGCACTGGTAGAGATTACATTTGCCAGCTTCCCAAATACTTGTCTGACCATGAGTTCCCAGGAAAGCTGTTACCTTTATATGCCGCCAACCACTTACATCTTAAAGACATTTTGCCCTCTTTCATGTTTATGGAGTATTTGATTGGAAGCAAGCAACAATCCCACATGACTGCTAGTGACCCACCTCCATTAGCAAGCTGGCACGCAAACACTATTCACAAAATCTTTCACTCTTTCACTTTTTTTTTCTTAAAGAAGAGCTATTTTCAAAAAACATCCGAGAAGTAGCATTCCCACAGAGCAACTAAAACCAGCTCAATTAAATGAAAGAGGTATATGCTGCAAACTACTTGCCCATTTCTAGACACAACTGCACAAACAAAGTAACGCACTACTGCCTCTTCAGTGAACTTACCAAATTGCACTGCCGTGCGTTAAGGAGCCTAGGACTTAGTGCAATCAGTTCATGTTGTGCACGGGCACAAACGCATACTTACCCTTGTGCCTAAATGCAAAAGAGATGCTGACTCCCTCATCAATGTGTTGCACTTCTCTCTACATTTTACTCCAACAGCCCAGAAACACGGTCTTTGCTTTGTGGCGAAAACATTTTGCAGCGGCTTGGCTTTCCTTTGATGTAAGCCTCCTTTTATGAGCAGCTGTGCAGTAATGCAGATAAGGGAGGTNATCAATGTGTTGCACTTCTCTTTACATTTTACTCCAACAGCCTAGAAACACGGTCTTTGCTTTGTGGCGAAAACATTTTGCAGCGGCTTGGCTTTCCTTTGATGTAAGCCTCCTTTTATGAGCAGCTGTGCAGTAATGCAGATAAGGGAGGTAAAGCAAGCAGCGGAGTTGGCAGGGTTTGTTTCCCAGGGTGGCAGGTTGCCTAAACGGTGACCTGCAGTGCAGGAGTGCCAGCAGTGAAAGGCAAGTNTGCCTAAATGCAAAAGAGATGCTGACTCCCTCATCAATGTGTTGCACTTCTCTCTACATTTTACTCCAACAGCCCAGAAACACGGTCTTTGCTTTGTGGCGAAAACATTTTGCAGCGGCTTGGCTTTCCTTTGATGTAAGCCTCCTTTTATGAGCAGCTGTGCAGTAATGCAGATAAGGGAGGTAAAGCAAGCAGCGGAGTTGGCAGGGTTTGTTTCCCAGGGTGGCAGGTTGCCTAAACGGTGACCTGCAGTGCAGGAGTGCCAGCAGTGAAAGGCAAGTCTGGGGAAGAGAAACAGCTCCCTAAGACCTCAGCTCTCCTACAGCAATGCATCTGTAGCTGCAGGCATCAGGTACTGTGGCCAAACCACATATAAGTGGCTTCAGGGATATTGCCCCACCCACGAGGGCCACAAGCAGGGCAGGGCTTTGCTGCGACCCCAGCAGCGGTGGGATCCCTGGTCCGTGTGGCTCAGGGCACTACGAGACCAGGGAGCTGCCCACACTGCTCTGGACACAGCAGAGGCACAGCCACTCACCGGAGCATCACTCACAAGGGGTGCAGCATAAGGCACTTTGTGAGGTTTTGTTTGCTGCGCTTTGCGGTGAGCTGCTGAAAAATCATGTTGTGTGAACAAAGGAAGAGAGGAAGGATTTCTCTTTGTGTGTTTTCCACTCAAGAGGGAAAATACCCAGCAAAGCAGGGAAATAAAAACAAACACATCTGTGGTGCTTCGGCAGCCTGCTCTCAAAGGAAAACAAACCCAGAGGTCCTCTACTCCTCTGCAGGCTGTACAGTGGCCTGCCTGTGTTTTTTTCCAGTGAAGCCACACCTGATTTACACCAGTATTGCTGGGCAAAATAATCAGACCAAATCTTTTCACCAGCAGCTGCTAGTTCAGAAAACAGAAACAAAGTTTAGACTAACACAGGCTGAAGCAGCAGATAGGTCTTCCAACTTCCTCATCAACTCCATGACGTGTCTGGGGCCAAAGCATGGGTTTAACCCATTCTGCATTGGAGAATCAGCCAGGAAAATTCACGTCCAGACTTTTCACTGCTCCAAAACATTGTTTCGCCACACTCTAGCATGCTGGTTTTAATGTTTTCTGAGAGCAAGTTCTTTGCAGTGACCCGCCTGGATGCGTTCCTGTGCACCCTGCTCTGGGCACACCTGCTTTAGCAGGGGGGTTGGACCGGGTGATATCAGAGGGCCCTTCCAGCCCCTACTGTTCTGTGATTCTGTGATTCTTCCAGCAAATTACAGTTGAAAACAAATATATTCATCATTCACAGAAGCTCACAGTCTATATACCAGCCCCTTTCAAACGCTCTCCCTTTTTCTCAGCTGCTCTAAAGCCAGTTGCAATTGCTGCCCCTTATCTCACATCACAGAAGGTCCCTCGGTATCCATTTGGATTACCCAGACGTCTCTCAGCTTCCCTCTCGATGCTTCAACCTATGCAGTGAACCTATTAACGGCTCCCTCTGAAGGTGACCTGCATCTCTCGGTTCCTTACATTAAGGCAGAGAGCACTAAATAGGGTTCCCAGCAGCAGAGAAATTGGGTGACCTCTTTCTCCTCACTTAGGCTGGTAGCAACACACGCTGGTAGGTGCTAGGTTGGTGCTGCAAATCGTTGCCTTATCAAATGCATTTGTCATGGCAGCTGCTAGAAGACCCTGTGGAGATCATAAACAGCAAGCTGGAGCTTCAGGCCTTTGACCAAATCGATGAGGAAATCAAACTCATTGGCTACTTCAAAGGAGAAGACTCTGAACGTAAGATGAACATGTTCCTTGTGGGGCTTGGAGCCTGGCTGGGGGCCGGACGTTTGTTCTTCTGCATGAACATTAAGGGTGTGGGGGCATATGGCAGGCTGTGACAGTGCCAAAGTTGCTGGAGGATGAGGTGGGGTTGCAGGCAAATTTCTGCTGTTGCTGCACAAAAGCCCATTCCTACGCCAACAGTGGTGACTCTTCTGCAAGGTGTCCACTGGCAAAAGAAGGGGGTGATTATCCAGGGTCTCCTGAAGAGAAGTAAATTTACCTCACTCAAAATCAGCCGAGGTTACAGTTACACTGAGTAACTGTAAGGGTAAGGTAACTTTAAGCACCTAAAGGGAGCAGAGTTTCCCCTCTTATGAGCAGTGAGCCCAAAAGGTCAAAGAAAGAGGGAAGCAGGCAAAGCGAAAGAGGGGGACACATATTAACTGCTAACTACTTGGCCAACATACAGCAGCAGTAAGCAGGATGCCTTAGGGCAGCCTGGCAGAGCACTGACCTGTTTCTCCTCGCTGAACGCCACGACTGAGAAGAGGCTGGTCCCATGCCCCGAAGGATGTGCAACTCATGGACCATCAGCCTGGGGAAACTCTCGCCCAAGATTCTGTCCAGCAAGCCCCAGCAATCTCCCCTGCCGGTCCTGAGCATTCCGCGTGCTCTCCGGGTGGTGCTGGCAGCATGCACCCCACACTTGCAAGGCTTGCCTTTAGCAAAAAGACAGGTATTCTTACCTGAATGAGCAACATATCACCAGGTCTGCTGTTCCCCAACAGCCCATCCACATCTCCCTTCAGCTTTCTCGCCCACTCAAAACATGCTGCAGGGCAGCCCAGGCAGGGCTGTGCCTCTAACGCTGTTAGGTAATAAGTATTTTGAAGAAAGGTGGTAAATACCTGTTGTGAAGTGCTTCCACCAGGCTGGAGCATCCTTCCCGGTCCTGGATGAGGACCTGATACCAGTAACAGTAAAAACATACCTCGTTTCTGCCCCTTCCTCCTGCAGCAGGAGGAGCATGCCTAATCATGCTTGGCGACTGTTTAGGGAATGGTAGCAATCGTTAATGCTGGAGCAACTCCGTGTATTTTCCCAGTCTGAACTACTGCTTGTGCAAGAGGGCAGCTGCAAACACCCTTATCAACACGCTGGAGTTGTAACCCCTAGACCTGCTTTGCAGGGCAGCTGATTTCAGCCCCAGTGAAGCGTGGCATGCCGGGTTCTGTAGTTTTCCTGAGCACTGTGGGGCTGCACAACGTGTGTCCTGCTCGCTCCACATGAAATGGTCCGTGTTTGTAAACTGTGGGAGGGTGGAAGAAACATAGTGCCGTCACCTGATGTATTTTGCAATAATTTATATTTGTTCTTCCCTAGTGCCTTCTGTGCTGATCAGAGTGTGGCCAGCTGCCTGTGAAATCTTTTCTTCATTGCCCTTTTCTCCTTCCAGATTACAAGGCATTTGAAGAAGCAGCTGAACACTTCCAGCCGTACATCAAGTTCTTTGCCACCTTTGACAAAGGGGTAAGCACCCACAGACCT
Source organism: Steatornis caripensis (assembly GCA_013398225.1). Lineage (NCBI taxonomy): Eukaryota > Metazoa > Chordata > Aves > Caprimulgiformes > Steatornithidae > Steatornis > Steatornis caripensis. Next base: position 330,463 of record VZSC01005840.1, read on the forward strand.
CACCATGGGAGCTCACAGGCTCCACCACCTGTTTTCCAGAAGCTCAGGATACTTCCAGATTTATTATTGGGCTCCAGCTTCTCATTGTCAGCATTCTTGTAATTTGTGGTACTGGTGTCCGCATTTGGAGTTGGCCCTGCCGCAAAATAAAAGGACATTGCTGCAGCGTGGAGGCAGGTCCTGGTCTGGGTTCAGAAACCAGTCCCATTAGGTTTATGGGGCCTTGCTCTGCCCCAGTGCTTGAGACCAGACAGCATCAGTGGTTTTTTAACCAAGGAAAGATCCATTCATATTTTGTTGGCCACCTCTAAGAGTGCATGCTCTGAAAGACAGCAAGCACCTTGACCTCAGCTCTGCCACGGGGAAAGACTCTGGGTAGGCAAAGAGGCACGTCAGGCTCACTCACCTCTGGCCATCTGCACTGCAACAGGTTGCCAAGAAGCTAGGTCTGAAGATGAACGAGGTGGACTTCTATGAACCGTTTATGGATGAGCCTGTTCACATCCCTGATAAGCCTTACACAGAAGAGGAGCTGGTTGAATTTGTGAAGGAGCACAAAAGGTACGTAGCGTACAGGACACTCCTGGCAATGGGAAGCAGGTAAAGGCATCTGTCATTGCGGGCTTGCACCTCTAGGGCATTCCTCTCAGTAAAAATTAGGATGACAGCCACCTTTTGGCAATTGTCTGACCCAGGTTTGAGATTTTGGCTGGTCTTTTCCTACTCCCAGACATGCAAGTATCACAGTCCCACCATGGGGGGCTGTGACAACACAGCTTCCCTCCTCCTCCTCCATGGTTAGTCGTCCCTCAAGGAGCAGGGAGGCTTGCAGGCAGCGGAGAGCAGAAACCTTGCCCTACTTGTCTGTGCTTTTGATTTAGGTCTGTATGGAAGATGATCTTCTCCAAGGCCTCTCAAGCCAAAACCAAATTCTGCCCAGTCCCCTCCTTCCCCAAATCAGCTTCACTGCTGAGTATATCCCTCTGCTGATGTCAGATATATCTGTAGGCAGGTTTGGAGCTCAGTCCAAGCTCGGAGGAAATGTGATGGACTAAGAGGCTCATGCTGACCGCAGGTGCAGAGAGAAAGCCACTGCTGTTATGGCTGTCTTTGTCCTCATCTGCAAAGGTGCTGATCACCTACAGTGTTTGATCAGGTCAGCAGGAGCGGTGGATGCTCTGTGCTTTTTGCCATCAGGTTTATTGCACAGCTGTTTGGAGACTAGGCCACTAACAGTTTGGAAGCGACTGGAAAGGCTGATCCTGTGTAAAAGCATAGGGTTATATATAAGGGCACAACTACCTATGAGGTGCTGTATTTTCACACCCTTAAAAATACAGCACAGGATAGGCACACAGGCTATCTGCTGCTCCTGCAACTGCATTTCCCATCAGACATTCAAGGGACCAGAAAAGAGTTCAAGAAAATCAGGGCCATTGATACTGCCCTGCATCAATGGGGAACCCAGTTGGGCTAAGCTGGGGGTTTGTGTTCACACACAGAGGGTTCAGAGACAGGAGATCATCGCCAGAGTCTGCAAGTCACCAGGCTTGGAAACAGATCGCTACTTTTTCTGAAATGTGAAGGGGTCCTCTATCTCTTGCATACTTGCAGGTCACTTTGCTGACCTCCTGGACTTCCTGACCTCTAGTCCTTCCCATCTTTATTCCCAAGCTCGCTCTGTCAGGCAGCAGCATCTGAAGGCTGATTAAATACTCTCAGCTAAGTGCCAGCCTAATAAGGCAAGATGTCCCCCAGCACAAAATTGCAGTGGAAAGCCCCCAAGTCTTACATATTTCAAGATGCTATGTTGTGCTTGGTAGGAGCAAGGGGTTGGGCCATATATTTTGCAAGTGCCAAGGCTCAGAAGAGAATTAAAAGGAATCTCATGAAACTGGATGCCTGAAATCCCAAACCTGCCAAGGTGCTGCCATGGCAGGGGGAAAACCCTGGTGTAACAGTGATATCTTCCCAGCAGTTAATACTGAGCCTCTCAGAGCAGAAGTGCTTCTTTCTGCCTTGCAACCCGTAAAGGACCTGAAGCCAAAGCTTGGAAGTGGAATTAGTCAGACTCCGAGATGATGAGGCCTGTAGAGAAAAACAAAGTGACCTCAGCAGCTGCCACATGCTGGTTCCCTGTAGACAACTCATCAGGATCTTCTGCTCTGCAGGAGGGTGTAGAGGACCACTTGCCTTCTCCTCTTCACACAGCAGACTTTCTCAATTCACCCCAGCCGGCAGGCATGGGCTATCCCTCCGCTGAGGTGCAAAGCCCCGCTGCCACCTCTCCGTCCTGCAGAAGGAGCCCCGTCACATCACTGGGGAAAGTTCTCAGTGCTCAGCAGCAGCTGGGTGCTTTGCCATGCTTTAAACAGCCCTTCCAGAAAGGGCTACCAGCCACAGTGCCCGGGCAGGCTTCACTACCTTTTCCTCCGGCCCTGCATGGAAACTGGGATTTGCTGAGCTCTCACTGCAGCCTCAAGACAGGAGCTGAATTGGGTGCCCAGGCAGAGCCCATGCACAGCCTCCCAGCTGATGCTTCCCTGGGCAACTGCAGGCAGTGCTGGGAAAGTTCATCCTGGCCCCGAGCAGGTCAGGAATCCGACGTTCAGCACCGTAGGGTCTCTCGTCCAAGGTCAGTGGGTGTCCGGCTGGGGATGGTGGCTGGGCCCTGTGACGCCGAGGTCTCAGCCCAGATTTTGCTCTCAGTTGCACCAATACAAATTCCGTGGTAGTTCCTCTGCCTGCAGCAAGAGGCCTCTGGGCTTACACCTGTTTCACACGCAAAGCGCTGGGGTGGGCAGCCCACACCCTGTTCTCTGTAAGTGTGTAGTGACGTGGGGGCTGAATTCTGCTCCCTCTTATTCAGTTAAATCCCACGTACCTAGCTCCCTCCAGCACTGGGAAGTAACCAGAGTAAATCTTCAGTAACTCCACAACAATTGGTACGTGTGAGTGTGATCAAATTCGTCCCATCAAGTTTCCTTTCTCCCGGAGCTGCTCCTGGAGAACAGCTAGGGAAAGCGTCTCGAAAGCCAGGTACAAGTACATAATATGCATTCACTTCCAGTTTCTGACATCAGCAATGAGGAGTCTTGCTGTGCCAAAAATTGTATCCCTGATCTGTGCTTAGTGGCTATTTCTTCAATTTCTATAGTCATTTTTTACCTCATTTCTATTCTGATGCTGAAAGTATCCAACTGTCATGAGTTCAGTGGCTGAATTATGTGTTGCATCAAAAGAGCATTCCTATTTGCTGAGGTTATACCTGCTACCTAACAATTTCAGTGTGTGCCTACTAGCTGTTGTGTTATGAGGAACTAGCCATTCCCTGTTTCGCTTTTTTTTAACACTCCTGATTTTTTTAGACCCCCTGCCAACATCCTCTTCGTTCACATCTTTTACAAGATAGAGTTCTTATCTATTTAATCTCCCCCAAACAGAGGTCATTCCATACCCTCGTTCACCACTGCCATATTTCCATGTCCTTTTTTCAGTTGTCCCATACAATTTCTGCGATGGGATGACCAGAACCACAAATACATTTACTGTGTAGGTGCATAGTGTAGTTGTCCATTGCTATAACAGTGTGATGTGTTTTCTCAACTGTTTGTAACCTTCATTTTGCCTTCTGCCTTCGGAGCTGATGCTTTCTTAATTTGTGACACCTGGGCCCCTTTCCTGAGAGGCAATAATTAATTATAATTAATTTAGAACCCATTGTTGCACCTGTATAATCAAGGTTGTTTTTCTGCAAGTGCCTTACTTCCTATGTATCACGCAGATATTCAAATCTCAGGAGATCCCTCTGTATCTCCTCATAGTCAGGCCTGTGTTGGTCATCTGAAGAATTGGATATGATAAGGAAACGTTGCCATATTCCTATTTCCTATCTTTTTCAGATTATGTGAGAATATGTTATGCATATGATCATGCTGAAGTATATGCTATGAATCTTAATTGGTTAATTCCCTTTGTTGTGAAAACTGACTGTTCATCTCCACCCTTCATCTTCCCGCGTTATTAATCCACAGGAGGACATCTCCTCTCATCTAACTGCAGCTTAGTTTCTCTGAGACCCTTTAGTAATGGACCTTGCCCGATGGTCCTCTGAAGGCAGTTCATTGCATTGACCAGCATACCTTTGCCCGCTCATTGACTTGCCCTGGGAACTCCAGCAAATCCACGGCCATCTCTTAAATGCCATGTGTCTCTTGTCCTATCACGTCATATTCCTTCAAATGTCTGTTAACTCTACTTTTTCTGGTAGCATCGTGCCCATAAGGAAATCACTCTTCCAGATCTGTGGCTCCTCAGGTCCTTTAGAAACTTCTAAAAAATGCTCCTTGTTTCCTCTGCTCTGGTAGCAAGGTAAACCAAAGCAACAGGCTACACATCTCATTGATGCCACCTGGTCCTGGCAACGTGCTGCTACTCCCTTTGCCAATTTCTTCTAGGACCTCATTTACCGACACTTTTCTTTGCAACAGCTCCTGGGGCTGGTCTGCCAGGGAGAACCTCTCTGCTGGGGGAACTTCCCTGTACACCTGATGCCAGAGTGAGCAGAGGTGCAAAGGATTACTTGTGCTTGTCTGCTGTGGCCTTCTTTTCCTTGGGTGGCCGTTTAACACCCCAGTCACCCCTCAGCCTGACAGGCTCTCTGACAGGCTTCCTGCTATGGATGTGTCTGACAATATTTACAGGTGGTTTTTTTTTTTTTTCTTTTTTGAATT
>VZSC01005840.1:335338-347548 GCA_013398225.1 Steatornis caripensis
TTTTTTTTTTTTGTCCTTTATGAATTACTTCTCAAAATTTTGCTTTGGTTAGTCTTATGATTTAAATTCTCTTGCCAGTGGTTATTAAGATCTAAATTTTCTTGCCAGAGGTTATTTTCTCCTTCACTTCAGCTGAGTTTGGAAAGATTTTTGTGGTGTAATTATGCTGGGGTAAAACCAGGAGAAAAGAGGAGCAAAGACCAGCACAAACGTCCCAGGGACTGCAATACACGAGTGAATGGGTCACCTCGTGCTCTCAGCACAGACAGAACAATCTGCTATGTGTGGGACTAATTCAACAACATACCCCAACACAGAGAGGCATCTCATCTTCCCAAGCACAAATAGCATCTGCAGTGACTCCAGTGGGAGCAAGGGCAGGGTTTTATCACCATAAATAAAAGCATAAGTTGACCTACTGTGCCCCCATGCTTGCTTTCAAGACGTGGTGGCCAACGGCGCTGATTCCAGCCACCAACCAAGTGTGCCACAGTGACCTTTTCTGTGACGCCGGCACCGTCATGTGTGATGGTGCTGGATGCGTCCTCAAAGACCATTTCTGTCTTCCTTTCAGGGCCACCTTGAGGAAACTGCGCCCAGAGGACATGTTTGAGACATGGGTAAGCATGTGCGGGTGGGAAGCTTTGCGTCCCTAGCTGGCTTCCAACAAGAAATTACTGCTCAAAAGCTCTAGCCTCTGGCTGGGTAAAACATTATCTTTCCTTGCTTGCAAAGCCACTTTCCCTCCTCTGGGAAGAAGGGAAAGCCTTGGCTATGATGCCCAGTGCCTGAGTTCAGACAGTGTGTTCAAATGCTTTGCTCAGCAGCAGTGGACAGCTGAGCTGGGTCCTGTTTGCTCCACAGAGAGAACAGAGAAAGCTAACCAAGTGTGCCAGGTGGGTGTTGAGCCTCTGCAGCGGTCAAGATATAGGTATGGAGAGCATCCTTCCCAAGGATGCTCTATCTTATTTAATGGGCATCAGTGCTGGTGGTGGTGTGACCTCAGTGGCCTGCTCACTGGGCAAGCTACAGAGGTTGTACCGAACGGATGACACATGGAAATTGTACCAGAGCAGTTGTACAATTCAAAATGCAAACAAGGGCAGACAGTTCAGTTAATTAAATAGATTATGGAGGAAATTGCGCATTGAGTGCATTTCTCACAGTGTGAGCAAACTGCAAGTCAGTGGTTGTGAAGAACTAACCAGTGGTTTGGCACCAGCCACACTCAAAGGACTCTCCTGGTCTGCAAGTGTGGAGGGAAAGGGGAAGAGTGAAAATGAAAGAAAAACTTTGTGTAACAAATTATTCCTTCGCTATGAAAGAGTACAATGTTAATAGCCAGTCAGGGACCTTCAAGTGTCAGCTGAATGCTGAAAAACAAAGCTGAACAGGTGCTTTACAGACGCTAAGGAAGACGCAGTCATTCCTCCAGAAAGCTCAGCACGTTCATAACAACATTCAGTTGCCTCCTTACTTGGCTGTGTAACATGAAACGCTGCGGGACTCCAAAGCACCAAAAACCTTGGGAGTCTTTACTACAAGGCAAGAGGTAATAAAACTGAATCGGGAGTTATGAGTCACTTAGGCATGATAGCTTTTCATTTTACTTTGAAACACAGATTCTGTATAGAAGATAGCTTCCTAGAGCCCTTGAAGTCCCTCAAAGATTTTTCATGGGGCTTCAGTGGGACCCAAATTTCACTTGCAGTGGTTTTGCTTTTATAATGACTATATTCTAAAGTAGCCTCTGGAAAAGTGTGGGCAAATATTGAGAAAAAGCAACAGTATAGATTTTTCCAGTTGCAAGTGGTCTGAATCCCAGGTAAATCTGCCTAGAATGCCCTGGTGAAAACGTATTCCCCAAAGACGCCAGCAAGGGCCTAGCATCTGCTATTGTTTTTAAAGATAATGTTTTCCACTTAATCTTTCAGGGGTTTTTTCCTTTCGGTTTTTGATGGTGGCTTTGTCACCTCTGGTCTCAGAAGGGAAAAGAAATTAGCATTTAGATGGGAATTTTTTCTCGCATTAAAACCAATTGAAATGGAAACTGGGACCGGCAGTGTGTGAGGAAGGCAAAGCCAATCCATGGGATAATTCAGAGATGACATTCATAGCAGGCAGATGATGAACTGGCCGGCAGATCCATTGGCCTTTGCCAATATCGTTACCCATTACTCACGTGTCTCATGGAGAAAAACAGTCCACCAGGCTGTCATTTCTGTCCTCTGCTCTTTGAAGCCCTGAAATGAGCCTCCCACTCAATCCCCCTTGCTGCTCCCAGACTCTCACCTACAGCAGAGACCCTTCGCCTCCCGAAAGGTGTCCAAGTGAGCCACCTTGCCTCTCGTGTTGCGAGGAAACCTCCTTTCTGGCCCCAAAGGAGCATGTTTGGGGTCTGAGCACGGTGGCAGGTATTTGTTTCCCTGCAAACCATCCCCTGGCATCTGCAAATTTATGAGGGTAGGTGGCCTCAGGCACGGAGGGTGAGTCCATATTCCCATGCTGGAGAGCCCTTGGCTTTCTCTGCAGGCAAGGTTTTGCCCCACACCACCAGAAGCTCCCTTGCCTTTGCCATCATGGCGCCCACCTCATTTTTAGCTGAAGAGTTTCAGGAACGCTACCCAAACTACCTGCTTCAGCACCTAATATGACTCAGCCTCACCTCAGTTCCCATTTCTGGTGTCTCGGTAAGGATCTGGTCAAGCCTCCGGTCAAGCCTCCCTTTGCAATCATCCTGTTCATTTGAAGGCATCCCACTGCTCCTTGTCTCCAGCAACCACCTGGACTCCGTCCTCCCTCCCTGGCCCATCAGTAATAGTTTTGTTGTTTCCAGGAGGACGACATGGAGGGAATCCACATTGTGGCCTTCGCTGAAGAAGATGACCCAGGTAGGAGGCCATTTTCCTCCGTGCGTGACTCTCTGTCACTCAAGACGGTGTAGTTTCATGTGCTTTGTTTGCATTGTGGAACCCCATGATGCAGCCGGGTTGAGGAGCCCCATCCTGCCAGGACAGGGAGCTGGGATGCTTCTGGGTGTTTACACAAGTGGGTCTGCTAGCTGAGGTTCAAATTCTGGATATAAACAGATGGCTGGCTGGAAAAAAAAAAGTCATCCCCGCCACCCCAGTGCCAGGATTTGCCCCCTAACCCTGCATCTATCTTGCTGTGTGGCTCCAGGAAAGTGCTGAGGGCTGGGCATGTGACGTGCATGCGGGAAACCCGTGGGCATCAGCTCTTGAAAAGCCGCGGCATCGGTGCTTCTCAATGCCATCAGTGTGCCGAAAATCTTCGGCCTCTCGGAGGTTCAGTTCCTCCCTTGCCACAAGAAAATAGTGACATTGTTCCACTCCACAGAAGGATTATGAGACTTAATTCATGTGTAACTAATTTCAATACCCGGGGAGGATGCTTGAAATTAAAAGCCTTATTATCAGCAGAAAGAGCTGGGAGACAGCATTTTAATGAGAACTATAAACAACTCCAGTGTGCTTAGGGGAGCGAGGGGAGTTGAAAACCCCACAAGCCAAAAGTGCCTGCGTGTTTGCAGGAGAGGGCTGCAGCGGTTCACGTATCATTTCAGATGGTTTTGAGTTCCTGGAAATCCTGAAGCAGGTTGCCAGGGACAACACCGATAATCCTGACCTGAGCATTGTCTGGATTGACCCTGACGACTTTCCTCTGGTGAGTGGCAGGGGCTCCTTCCCCTTCTTCCTTTAATTCATAGATGGGTCTCCGTGTGTGTTTGTACAAGTGAAGGAATTGCCCCAGGGAATTTGGGACAGGGACAGATGGGAAACTGGACCACGGGCAACCCCTGAGAGCTGCTCGTTTGGGTCTGCCTCCCATGAAGGTGGTGCCTTGGGAACATCCCCAGAGCTGACACTTTCCTTTGCCGTATGTGGCAGCCCAAGCTTGCACTCAGCTTCTCTTCTCTCCTGTGCACTCATCGATGCACCATCCCCACACCACAGCCCAGCCAGCTGAAGTAATGCAACAGGGTATCGCAAACACCCTTGTCTGAGCTTTGTTTCTCTCTCCTGCAGCTGATCACTTACTGGGAGAAGACCTTCAAGATTGACCTGTTCAGGCCACAGATCGGGGTGGTGAACGTCACAGACGTGAGTAGCATGTGCCCAGAAAATCCAGCAATCCTAAATTCTAGCACCTAAGGGTGCTAGAAAGGACAGGATCTGAGGTCCACTGGAATCAGTGGGATTTCTGCTGTCAAGTGGAGGTAGACTAGGCTTTTTCTCCAGGAAAAAGTGTAAAGACCTCACCATTCCCACACGCAGCTGGGTTCATAACACCTCCAACGCTGGGCTTCAGGGCTTTGGTCTGAGCATGTTTGGGCTGCTGAGTTGCACACAAACCACATCTGCTGAGGACACGACCAGCTTCAAGGGTTTCAAGGTCTCCAAGGTCCCACATTTCCACCCCAACCCACAGCATGCACCAATGTGCCCTGCTCTGACTGAACCTGGGTGGGCTTGTAGGGGAAACGTGTGTGTGTGTAGGGGGGAGCAAGCTCTGCTTAGGGGAGGAACAGAGGAGAAAAAGAAGGGTGTTTTTGCAGCAGAAGAAGAATGGCCCAGCTTGAGCGTGGGAGGGAAAGATGGTCCCCAACAGATGACAGGGAGAAATTGCAGAGCTTGAAAAAAAGCAAATACATGGCCTTAATAAGAGTACAACATAACATAAATAAGACTACGACATAAACTGGTGATGGATGGATCCTGCCAGGGTGAAGAGGGTTTACTGGGATTCATCCAGGCCCTGTTCCTTCTCAGCCACTGCCATGTGGGTGGTGCTGGAGGGATTTGGGTGGGAAGAGGTCACCTGTCACCTAAAATCATGAGAGAAATGAGCAGACAAGCCAGAAACAGAGCCCAAGTCTTCTAGTCTTTTGCCCTTATTACTAGCCCGCAGTATCTCTCTTCATTATATTTACTGCAACTGGCCATATTTAAGTCATATCAAAGCTACATTAAACAGCTATCAATGAAAATTCATGGAAGTAGGATTGTCAGTGGCAAGAGAATCATATAGAAAGCAGTATGAGGCAGGAACATATGCCGCCTTATCCAACAGTCACTCAGAGACCTGTAAAAAACCATGCATTATCTAGCTTTGATAAAGTAAATGTTTCAGGTGGTTGATTATAGTATTTGTAGTTTTTATTTCATTCCTCTTAAGTCTGTTTTCTATTCCTCAAGAGAGAGATTTAAGAAAGTTCTAGGTTGGAGGGTGATATCTAAAACAAACACTGAGCTCATTTCGTTATTTTAGTGTTACATCACTGCATTCAGCCAAGTTACACAGGTACAAAGTGGGGCTTACACAATGGAGTAAAAATAAACACTGCTGTTGGCTTTGGTGGACATAACCCCTGTGACCCCATCACTTCTCTAAAAACCTGCCAATACAAACACCAGAGATCCCAGCGGCCCCCACTGGCCCATCACATCGTACTGGCTCGGGACTACGGCCAAGACGCGCTGCAAAAGATTGGTGCTTTATTTGCACAGCATCTTCTCTAGGTGCAGTGGGCCCACTCCTGTTCCCCTGATTTAAAGGTGTCACTTTTTGCCACACGAACAGCCCTGAGGTCAGGGACGACATCGTTTGCAGGAAGCAAGGGCTGTGTGCCTCTCCATGGCTCTTTTTTAGTACGGTTTTGGTGGTTTAGGAGGAAAATATTGTAAAGAAGAAACAGTTTTCCCCGAGCAGAAATTGGTCTGGCTTCTTAGCAAGCCATACAACCAAGAGAATTAGGTACCACAGACGAGGAAAGAAGTGGGGCACATTTGCAAAAGCCGGTAGTTATCTTCTGACATATTAAAAGCACTTGCTTCTGCAACATCAAACGCTGAACGAGATAACCTCACAGCACCTCTGCGAAACAGCACACTGATCCTATTTTACAAAGGGGAGACAGTGAAGGGAAAGGGGCTTACTCAGGCATTTACTCAAGGAACCTGTGGCAAAGAAAGGAGAAAACCTTTCATTTCCAGGTCTCAGAGACCATGTAAGCTATGCTGCCTGTCCCTGGGTAACACCTACAGTTTAGACAGCATCTTCTCACTGCATTTTAGATGGCATCTTCTTACCGAATCGCCCTATCCCCTCCAGTTTATGGAATTGCTGGAGACAGCTGGAGACAGCTGGAGAGAAAGAGCAGGGGGCAGCTGTAGTCCAGGGCATCGGTGCTTTCACCATTCTTCAGCTGGAGCATGGTTGAGACGATCTGAGGAAAGGCTCTTCGAAGAGGAGGAACCACTATCACATGTGGAGAGTCCAGAGCAACATCCTGAGGAAAAGGTGATGGTAAAAGAGGCTGAGGAGAAGGGGTGCTGACAGCGGGGTGTAAAGGCTTAAAGGAATAGGTCCCAGAAGGGCTCTGGAAGGAAGAAGGAAACTCTGTGATGTCCTCTGAACTGAGGCAATGCAGGGGGAGCTGTCGTAGGTCTCTGTATGATCTCTTTGTGTAGACTTGGAGTCTACAGAACTGGCCAGACAGGGTGAGGACAGTGCGTCAGGTGGACAATGCTCTTGCCCCCAAGTGTAGGTACTGCACGAGAGGAACAGGCAGCAGGCACACATACAACCCAGGCCAAACAGTACCACACACGTAAACCCACGGCCCAGCCCCACTGCTCCTAGTCAGAAGCAACAGCATTTCAGGGGGAAGTGGTAATTCCGGCATGCGGGCAGAGAGCCACTGGCTCACCCTGCCCACAGGCTGTGGCAAAGAGGGAGATAATGCCAGCACCACCACCCCTGCATCCCACCTATGGTCCTATCTTTACCCCCACAATAGTAGCGAACCTGATCTCCTCCCTGCCTCTCTGAGGGTGGCTAATCCCCCATCACCTGTCCCTGCAGGCTGACAGCATCTGGATGGAGATCAGAGATGACGATGACCTGCCCACGGCTGAGGAGCTGGAGGACTGGATAGAGGATGTGCTTTCTGGGAAGATAAATACCGAAGATGATGATGATGATGACGATGATGATGACGACGATGATGATGACGACGATGATGATGACGACGACGATGACGATGATGACGACGATGACTAACTGTGACTCTGTGCAGTTGGACTTGTGGGGGCTGAGAGGCCTCCCCCCTGCAGCAGGTCCCTCCATCAGAAGACCTGTGTTTGAGTGTCAGTAAGCACCGCTGCTCCTCTTACCCCCCTGCCCCGCTCCCCCTGCCCCTGCCCTTGCTGGGACCCCCTGGCCTGATTCTCAGTGGTGCTGAGCCCCAGGGACTGCCCCTGCTGCGGGCAGTGCCTGCAGGCACCCAGCACCGCTGCAAATCATGCCTCCTTAGTAAGGACAACAGGGATCTGCAGGGAATCTGCCCCCAGTGCCCCAGAGCAGGAGGAAAGTGCCTGCCTGCTGGCTGCCAGAGGGACACAGGGAGCCAATTTGTATTTTCCATGCTCATCGGCCCAGCATTTAACATCCAAAGACCAAATCTCACTTCAAGACATAGGGAAGGCGATTGTAAAGTTTAGTCCTTTTATTAAACACAATGCCCTTTGCAGCTGCTCTGCCAAGACCACTCAATCCTGCAAGTTCTGCTGAGGGAGTCTGTAGCTACTTATTAAAGTGCTAGGAGCAGCAAAAAGCTTTGGGAAAGGAGGAAGGTTTTAGGGGTGCTATTTAAGTTTTCCATGTAACAACAGGATATTCTTGTCTGGCAGCGCAAGGCAAAACAAAACACCACAGTCTCTGTCTGAACCAATTTCTTCTTGAAAACTCAGGCCAAAGACAGGGTAAGTGCAGGTGGTCTGATGTGGGACGTCAAAGTTTGCGAGTTTCTGAACTGCTGGAAAGGCTGATCCAGGTCTGAGCCCAAACTCTTCAGGCTGAAGATTACGGCACTGAGCCAAACCGTTGGTCTCGACCCCAAAGAAACACAAGAGCAGACCACAGGCCAGTTCCAAACATCTGCAGCCAGGTCTGAGCTGGGCCTACCTTGCCCAGATGAACCTTCAGGTGAACCTCAGCAGGACTGAAGGTGGTGCATATGAGATAGACAGCATACTCCTGCTAGTGGAAACATTCGTAGGGGCCCACCCTGAAGCCCTCCTATTCCCCATGACCTTCCAGCTGTAGCTGACTTTCAATCCAAAGCCTACACAGCATCTTTTCCCATGTCCAAGATGTTGAGAGGGAAACATGTCCGTCCAACCATATTAGATGCTCGATAACGAGAGCTGGGCAATGAGCAGTGAAACGATTCAAGCTGCCTGGCTTTTAAGTATTCAGTTGCACAGTTACTCCCTGCTTAGAGACTCAGATGTCCCATGGTAGCCTGTGAGAAGCCTCTTTTGACTGCAGACTGAGAGGGAGCTCAGGGTGCCAGTTCACAGTCAAGGGGGTCACTCACAAAGCACAGGGTCAGCCACTCAGTCCTGGTGAGTGCAGCACCATCCACGTGCAGGTCACTGCAACAGTGTTAGGTCTCCCTGCTTCCCCATGTCGGCAGATTTCAATTGTCTTAGCTTATTAGGTTTGACAATAGTGCAATGAATGGAGAGTTTGGAGATGGTTTTATCTTTATAAATACATTTATAAATATGTTCTCCAGCCGCTCAGTCTTGTTAGCAAAGGTAGGGTACACACGTCCTCTCTTGCTACAGGTGAAAAACATTGTTCTGACCATTCTTACACTGGCTTATGTCAGAGGTAAATGATGTTAGGGGAAATATCTGTGCGAGGGACAGGAGAATCAGAGCTGAGTATGTGAATGCGAATCAGCCTGATGAGAAACAAGGTTTACACACTATATATTTCCTTTATCAGATGAACTGCAAAGCAAGATTTTATAGATTTTTTTTTTCCTGCCTGTTGATCAGCCTCTTTGACTCTCTCTCTACATTAGCTGAAGTAGAAATTTGAAACTACTGGTATAAAAAAGCTGATGTGCTGATATATTCCTACGTGTGCCCTATCCCCTTGGTGGAAAGTGCCAGCATGAAACACACGCAGCTGGATATCTCTATATCTCTATGTATGTGAACAAATACTGTACTTATATGGTATGTGACCGTAGGCCATGTTAGCTCCTCATTGAACATCAGACACTCAACCCGTGCTTTTCAGGCACAGCTTATTAGAAGAATAGACAGGACAGCAAAGCCCCTAAGTCAGCTATTGTCTTTTATACGCTTGCCCTTTCTTGCTTCTTTGTGATGGGTGAGCACTGCCTGGAAGACTTGAACCAAGTGAGCTTGGGGAGACGACCAGCCTGATCACACTGGGGTTGTGAACAATTCAGCCTCAGCCCAGAGGACCTGGTGGAGGCTTTCAGAAGGCTCGAAATGCCGAGTGCTCTCAGCCTGGAGGCCCCCGCCGTTCGTTCCCACACCCCTCTCCCCTAGCTGGAGGGCTGCCCAGCACCATCCTTCTGCTCTTTCCTTTCAGCTGTTTCCTCAACAGGTTCGCTGGAGGACCCCAGCTCAGACAGAAAGGGAGCAAGCAGGCTCAAGGTCTCATTGATGCACATCGGTAAGGAGAGAGAACAAGCCAAAGTAGCAGTTTAGTGGTCTCCTAGTCTGTGATTAAGGGACAAACACTGCTTATGTCACTCATGTTAGCAGAGTACTTGTTGATCTTTACCTTGGGGCTATTCCCAGGAGTAAAACACGCAGTTTCACCGTGCATAAGGTAACAGCCTGCACAGGCCCTGCAGCTCCAGATCAGTCACCACAAAGTGCCAGGAATTTCTATAAATGTGAAGAATAAATGAAAAGTTGCTCTACTGGCTGTCCCAACTGGCACTGTCTCTGGACATCCCGATCGCCCGGCTACTTTCCGTGTACCTCTCCTTGACCGTGGATGCCCCTCTATTCTGATGTGCCCCTCTCCAGGTGCTCCAAGAGGCACAGGTGACACAGGCAGAGCAGGCAGGCCCTGCAAACGACACTACGGACATTTTCAGGCACACAGGTGTTTCAGAGGCATGTGCTCATTTCAGTGCATCAAGCAACAGAGCTCTGGGGGGAAAAAAATAATCAGTGTAGTGGTGCTTAGGCTTATACAGAGGCCAGTGAGGCTGAGCTCATATTGGGGCTGGTGGACCGGTGTCAGTAGTTTATGGAAAATTTCCCTTGAGTTACGAGAGAAAGGGCTAATCCTATGGCTGCTACTCCTTCACAGTGCCAGCACAGCCCTTGATGCGGCCACCCTTTCCCTCTTCCCTCATTCCCCCATCACGTTTTTCATGGTTCTCTTTGCCCACAAACGGGAACTTTTTATCTTCAGCTTATGGGACAAACACATAAAAAGTTAAGAAAACATTACGGCAGAGGAAGGACCGCAGCAATGAAGAAGATCAGGCAGCAAAGCGTCTCCTGTTCACCTGTAACAGCTCGTCCGCTCTGAGTTCATTGCAACCAAACCACTGAACAAGGTAATACCCCTTGTGAAGAAGATGGCAGCTTGAATTTCAGTGTGTTCCTTGCAGGGACAGGTAAGATACCAGCATGTGGAAGTATCACACACAGAACCCCATGCACAGGTTCTCATTGGCTCCTCTGTCAGAAGCAGGCACATCTGGCACATGAAAGGCACGGGCGACCCTGAGGAGCAAAGTCAGCCTAACCCTGCCCACTGTGCACTCAAAACCAAAAAGTCAGTATGTTTGGATGAGGAACCAGAAAAAAAAAAACTTTCTTTGTTTAAAAAAAAAAGCGTGCATGCAAGCAGCACTGAGTGTTTCTGCAGGCAAGCCTGCTAAGACTGTCCCTCTTTTAGTAAATTGTTCTTTTTCACCAAAGCATTAATTAGATATTTATATTAAATAGGTCTTAATACACAGAGAAGTTGTAAAAGACAAGGAATCATACTTTGCTCTCATCCAACTGAGAGTGCTTCAAGCTGATCAGTCACTTCAAAGTACCCAAAAAACCTAGCCTTACCAGCCCCCAACAATGGTGAGGACCCCCCTTGCCAGCAATATGCGACAAGAACACAAGTTCATACGCCACCTCCTCCCAGGCCCCAGACAGGGGCCGCAGAAGAGGGGTTTGTTCTGCATGCTGTACCACAGGCCACCCCACGCCACTCATGGGCAGCGATCAAGGGAAACCCATCAAGAGCCATATACTACAGCTACCATAAAGAAGCACAGAGGAGAAAGCTTCTGCCTTTGCAGCGGATGCAAGGACACTGATGGGGAGGCTCTGTGAACCAGAAGCTGCTCCGAGGTAATGTCAGCCCTTTGGGAAACAGCTCCACAAGGAGAGGACAAGGGAGGCACGCTGGAAGTGACAGATTACTCCACATTTTCAGGGTCAGCAGTTTTTGTGATGTTTCTGAGGAGTGCGAGAGTCTCCTGTGCTGCCCTTGGGAGAGGAACGGCCCCCTAGTGACACCAGGGAGCCCAGATGTTTCCCATCCCAGAACAGAGCTGCTCAGCCAGATGCCAACACGCATGCACAGCCGAGGACACCGGCTGCTTCTCTGTGTCTGTTCACACATCGTACCTCAGAAATGATTGATTCATTACCAAGACCAAACAAAAAACATTGCCTTTTATTCCCAGAGAAATAATTAATTAGACAGGAACATATCACTCCCCAGCTGCCACTGACTTGCAGTGCTGTGAAAACAGGCTACGATTGCATCCGGATTCCTCTCTGCCCCACAAAGCTTTGGCTCTGGGGAAGTCCCATACACAGCCAGCTGCACACTGATGCTTGGATGCTGGGGGCTGAAGAGCGAGAACAGCTCAGCAGGTGACAAGCACCAAGGCTCTCCAGGGCACAGCAAACTGCCTCCTGGCTACATTTACACCCCAGGTATGTCTACGCTGTGCAGCACAATACCATCTGCTAGAAACTGGAAGATGCAGGGTACAGCAGAGGAGTAATTAACCTTGGTAATGAGGGTGTGCCAGTCCTACCCGAGACCCAAGACTGTGCAGGACCCCACTGCGCTGCAGCATCCCCCGCCTTTGCCCCATTCCCTTGTACCACCGACATCTGGGCAAAACAGCCCTCCAATGGTCTGCACCCCTTGGGGCCAGCTCTCACACCTGTTTGGAAGAAGATGTCTCATGACCACATGGACCATGGGACAGGGTCCAGGACAGAGCCAGCCCTTTTGGCCCTGCTCTCAGAATGCTCCCTGACAGGTTTAAAAGGTGCTAAACTATTTAAAGGAGAGAGGGGGCCGGGGAGGAGGGGCGGGGGG
>VZSC01005840.1:347680-367916 GCA_013398225.1 Steatornis caripensis
AGCTACAGAGCTTCCTTGCAGCTTGAGGATCCGTTTATGGAGTTGGATTACAAGCAGTCTTTGTGATAGAAGTAAAGATCCTTCCGGTGCCTCGCCCCCCCTTTCCACTCCCTCCTCCTGCCTTCTCTTGCCGAGTCCCTGTGATGAAGGACATCAGCAAAGCACTTCGAGGACTTCCTGGTATTGTCCCTAATGATATGGATATTGTGAAGAAGACACAGCTTTTTCACCTTCTTTTCATCCCTCTAGACTTAGTACTCTTCTGGTCTTCACTGGCTCCCCTAATTTTTTTGCTCTCTCCCTTTCTATCTATCTAGTCTGTTTTCCTCTTCTCCTCAAACCACCGCCACAGCAGATGGTATCAATGGTCACCTAAGGAGAAGGTCCTCTCCTGCCCCTGCTGCTTGAGCTCATCCCCAGCCCAGGGAAACAGCAGCCTGTGAGCCGTGGCTGTGAGCCGTGGGGAGGGACAACGCTTCCTTCCCGAGGAGAAAGCTGACCAGACAAGGCTGAGACTGGCTTTCATTTTGCAGGGGCACAGGTGGGACATCCTCAAGGCAAAGCTGCTTCATCAGCCTAGGCACTGTGGAAATACCAGGATTTTTTTTTGGGTGGGCATCTTTTCCCACTGTCCCAAAATCCAGATTAGAACCCATCACCCTTCAACCAAGCCCCGACTGCATGGGGAGAGGCTGGGCCTTCTTGCATGCTGCTGTGGGAAGAGATGGGTCAGCCCAGTGCCCCGGCAATCACACCACTACACTGCCTGAGTGGAAGACAAGTAGGGGGACTTCACACATGAGAAACAAGCCTCGAGGGTTAAACAAACTGAGTTTGCTGCAGGGGTTATATCTCATAATTCAGCATCAGCCAGAAAGCCAACTACCTGCCTGAGAAGACCAGCAGTTGTCCCGACTGAGTCCTCCTTTGGTTGTGGGTGGCAAATGACTTAAATAGCCACGGGTGACCTCATCCTCCGCTTTTGGATTTGGACAAAGCCCAGCTTGAGTCAGATCCCTCCCTCAGTAATGCAGGTAAAAATAAAATTATGTTCGACCAGACAGCAGACCGGAAATTTGCCTGGTGTTAGATTTTTTGCTTTAAAATTCAATCCAACACGTCAAAGCCCTGCTCCTGCTAGCAACAAAAAAAGAGGCTATTGAACGACAAAACTAACTAAGCATTTGAAGAACATTTTAGTCCCTGCAAAATGAAAAAGCTGAAGGAATTTGCACAGCTTCCCACAGTCTGGTTACTGAATTACTAAACCAGTTTCTCCTAACCACTTACAAAGCAAAATCATAATCAACTGTAGAATCTGGTATTATGAGTACCAAAAGAATGAGCTTTTACAACACAGAAGCTAAAAGGTTTGCAGATCTGTTTCACATCTGTGGCCCAGATATAATCCGCTCCTTCTCGTTCCCTCTTTTAAAGCATGCCCACAGCATCTGACTTGCACTGAAGAGAGGTCCAAAGAGCTAAAAAGTTCTGAGTGTCTCTTAAAACTTCCAGAGAGGCTGAATCAAATGTGTTTTATCAAGAACTCCCTTCTCTCCATGCATCCACCTTCCATTCGTGCTCTCTTTTCAAGTAATAAGAGAAAAAAAGAAAAAAAAGAAAAAAGACAACCAAGAGTGTAGGTTTCTAGGCATTTGGAAGCCTGATTTTTGCCCTTGGAAGAGACTGAAAATGTTTCAATTTACAGAGTAAATGCCTAGAGCAATTTGTAGTGTCTCTGTTTTTAAAATCTTTGTACCTTTATGGTTCTATGGATGCTGGAGGGGAAGAAACACATCCTGTTCTCCAAGGTCTCTTCCACTGACCTCACATTGCCGCCTCCTTGTCTTACTGTCTCTCAAGGTTTTGCTACTTCCTCTGTATTTTGATACATGAGCAAGGTGGCTGCACGGAGCCAAATGCACACCCGTGAGGTAAAAGTTGTCTCTCTTCTTCCTCTTGTAACTTGTGTTTAGTGCTGTCCACATGGAGCCCAAAGACTGATTGTTCCCTTTGTCTTGGCCATGGCCACACCAGCAAACAACTGTTCTGCTCCTCCACTGGGCAGGACCCACACGCTTTGGGAGGCCAGCAGCCAGCAGTACCACTGCAGGAGGGCTCTTGGTATCCCCAGGTTAGTTGCGTTAGCTAAGCTGGAATCAGAGCAAGCCTCAAGTCATGTACAGAAGTGGCCGTCTTCATCCCATTGAGATTTTGGGGGGAGGGAAGGTCAGCTCAGGGCTTTGGAGTATGGTGACAGTCTTGCTGTGGCCCCGAACCTGATCGCAGACCAGCACATAAACAGTAGCTGGGGGGGGGAACCCCACAACCTTTTCCAAGTTCATCATGAAGGGCAACTGGGAGATGGGGAGAAACAGGAAAACGGCTTGCTTTCCGCTTGAGGTACTCTATTTTCCTAGGAACGTGTCAGCACAAATCAGCACGCATGCTCACAGCAGGGCTGTAAAACTTGTTACAGCATTTCAAAGCAACTTGGGTAACCTTGTTCACAGATAGTGATTTATGCACATGCGACCACCACACCACCCCACCCCTACCTACATCTGCAGACATGTTATGCTCAGTGCTCTCTCTTCTCTCCTGACCCAGCAGTGCATGCATGCACACATGAAAAGAGAACAGACACGCCTGCTGGAAAGGACTGTAACCTAAACCCATCACCTTCCCAGTCCAACATAAACTCAGGAGTGGCACTGAAAGACAAATCAAAGCGCTCCGCTTGGCCATCTCCCAACACGCCTTCCCTTCCTGCATGCTGTTGTCAGACATCATGTCCTGCTGAGAGATCCCCTTCCCCCTTGCATGGACCCCACCTGCCCCGACCTCCAGGGCTCCCTGGAAGCCCTCAAGTTCAATCCCTCCCTGTACCTCCCAGGAGCTCAGACCTGGGGCTGGGTCAGCAGAGCCAGTACACAGCACCAGAAGGTGCTGTTTTGGTGTTTGAAGCCTTGCCCACCTCCACAGCCAGATGTTCCAGTGAACTATTTAGCTAGCAATATTATATAGCAAGGTGTAGCTAGTGCTTCACGCAAGGCTCTGGAGGCAGTTGCCTAAGCTGATAAATTCCTTTCTTGACCCATTTGTTCTACCCTGACTGCATGTGGTCTGTTTGCCCCATACCTCCCCACCGCATTCCTCAAAGCTGATGTCTTCCAACCATCCATAACTGTGAAGTCTGGTCCCATCACCTGCTGGGGTCAACTGATCTTCTTATGTGTTAAGTCACACTCTAGTCACCAAACACTCTCCCCCAGTGGCTGTTGCTGTGCTGTCTCAGGGTAGCTACAGCCTCATGCCCTCACGGCTAGGAAGGGCACTGCAGGAAAGGCAACTCCTTCTCAACTGACCTTAGCCTGGTATGTCCCTCAGGCAGAAGGTGCTTACCTGTCGGGTCCCTCCAAGCACTGTTTGCCAGTGAAAGCATCCATCCCCTTTCCGTCAGAGGTTTGGGTCAGTAATTCTTAAGCCAACATTGCACCTGAGGCTCCACTACACCTCAAAGACCCTCACACCTTCAGTGAAAGACTTGGCCAAACCAGAACAGCACCCTCAGCTCTAATTTCTGCTGAGCTATGTGCCACAGCCCCTTATGATTCAGATAGCCAAGCTCTGGGCGAAGGCCAAGGGAACTGGTCCCTCTAGCAAAGCCTGTTCCTTCCATCAGCTTCCACAACCCACAGCAGGAGAGAAAGTGCCACAAATGGCAGCGATCGGGTGTTGATTTGGTATCAGCACTAAGCCACAAACAGAGCAGAGCATGCTGAACTCATACATAAAGACAGAACTCTCCAGGCTAAGAGCCTAAGACGAGGCTGACGAGCAGATTATCTTGTTTGTGCCAAATTCCTGCTTCTCACACCTTCCCGCGGCACACCTGTGGCCAGCTCCCACAGTGTATTTACCTACACAGCTCCCGTGCGTCAATGCAGGTCTTCTCTTCCTCTGAGGCACGAGGGGACCAGCAATGGCTGCACACCCACCATGGGTCCTGCGGGGCGGTAGCAGCATTACTTCCTTTCCCTGCCCACCTCCGGGAGCTACACTGCAAACAGCCCAGGGCTGGGCACGGCCAGCGCAACACCAGGATGACAGGGACAGATCAAAAGCAGAGAGATCAAGGGAGGGCAGGAGGCAGCACAACTCCATCCCACCCTTCCTGCTTCCTCCTGGGCTTTAGCTCAGTGCTCTGTAGCCTAAATACATCCACCTGCCCCCAAGCAGAGAATTACCCATTTGGCTGTTTCTCTCCAGCAGCATTTATATGCGTGCTGCTTATCTCCACAACTGTTGCACTCTATTTTTCACTGCACAGCAACATCCTGTGGATTTTTCCAGCAGTCAAAGCCACCGAGGAGATCTGCGGGGCAGGGTGCAGCAGTGAGGCCAGGTACTCCCCATTAAAGGAGGCTTTCCTGAAGAGCGGGTACCAAAGGCTGTCGAGGTAAGAAGGCTGCTCCCACTTTTCCTCAGGCACGGCAGCTCTCGGAATGCTGGCAATGGTAACTGGAGGTGGGGAGAGCCGCACTCACAGGTGCCGGTTGAGATCCCCGCACGTTGTTGTAGCAGAGCACAGGCTTGCACCCGCACAAACAAGGAGCACTGGCTTTTCCTCCTCTTGCTGCTCCTCCTCCCCACCAGTTCCAAATAAGGAACTCTGCCATGAATCCCGCACTTCATAATTCATGTGCAAACTATGAGAGAAGACAAGAGGCAGAAAAACCTGTTCCCACTCCGGCCATGCCCTCCCGCTCCACCACCATCAGCAGCTGCATTTACTCCCCATCATTTGAGATTTCAGGTGTTCAAAGCAGTCACCTACCAGTCTTTCTTCAGGCGTGATAAATGAGTTTGCATTTTACTGTGGCAGGGCAGATCAGAAAGCTCTAGAACGAGGGTGACAAAAAGACAGCCTTCAAAAAGGTTAAACCACATGTTTGCAGGGCCCCTCCCAGCCACAGCTAAGGAATGCTTGAAGGGCAGAAAAGCTAGCCTTTTTTTGTCGTCTGAAAGGATAAGAGGAAGGAGTGGGACAATCGAATCTGGTTTCAGTTTATTTCCAGAATTTTTCTGTACAAAATATGCAAAGTGTAAAACGGTTTTATGTTTCAGTTTAAAAACAACAAAACCCCATCCAGCTATAACTTAAGAGAACCCAGCTTGGAACAGAACAATTTACTAGGCTAGACCCACAGTGCATTAATGTCACAGACACCAGGAATTTGCTTAAGTTCACCATTAGAAAAGAACAGAAAGACCATGTACCATTGCAGTTAAAGTCACATGTGCAAAGATGGGGGGGGGGGGGAAAAAAAAAAAAGAAATGCTGGTTAGTGTCTATTAATTAGAAAACCTTGGCAAAACCCATCTTACCATACACAGTTTGTGTAGAAAAAGAGTATTACACAGTGATCAAAGGAGGGTGAGGGAAGGGCGTTCGCTCCCACCCCCTTCCCCAAGACACGATAATGCTGAATCAAAGAAACAGGCACAGAAGAGTGTAAGATTCCTTCACAGTTATGTCTGTGCAGGCAGCGAGCCACAGCATCCCTTCGTGCACGCAGGGGATACCCCCAAGCTTTGTTAGCGCTGGTGAGAGGTGCCTGGGAAGCAGCCAGAGGGAAGGATTCCCTCTCTGGGCAGAGCACACACAGGGCAAGGCTTCGGTACGTAACAGGGATAAAAATGCAGTCTCTTGGAGGGGTGCAAAGGGGGGCGGATAACACTAGCTGCACCGCTGGTGCTGCGGGGACCAGGCTCAGGAGTATCCCAAAGCGATCTGCACTGGTCACAGAGCAGCTGTCAAATGGCAACTTTTGGTCGTCATCTATAGGAGGCAGCAGCATGAATGCAGGAGGATGCGTATTCCTGTAGGAGACTTCATGGCCCAAAGCCATCTTTGAGAACAGAAATCTGGGGGTTTAAAATTTTTTTTTAAAAAAAAAAAACAAACCAACCCCAACAGCTCAATCCCAAGAGCTGTTCTTAACAGAGTTTAAACACTGAACCACCAAGTCTGGCTTGAGGCTTTAGACATGCAGAACGCACACACCTATAAGGGAAAAAGGACACAGACACACAAGCTGAATGAGAAAACAGACATCTGCACACACCTCTCATGACCAGCTCTCACACAGCAGGGCAGAACCGAGTGCAACTGAAGAGCGGAGTCTGGGACCAGACTACAGCATTTTTGCAAAAGACTAAGGCTTTTTTTTTTTTTCCTTTAAAAAGGGCAGATTTGTAAGTTTCGGCAAGCAAGATTAAATTGGCTCGAATAGGTTTCCACGCTTAGCACTGTATAGATCTTTCCAGTTTCTTCAGCAGCACGTGTTGGAAACAAGCACATCTCAAACAAGATTTTCATAAGCTACTTACGCGTGGCTAGTTTTATAAACCGCTTCCCTACAGCTTATTCCCAAGGCTTTGCATGGACATCCCCACCCCAAAGGAAAAGGTTAAGAGGCTCCATGAGGGTTGGGATTTGTTCAGATCTCCCCCAAACTTGCACCTTATCAGGAGCTGCCCCCAAGCTCCAGCCCCAGCACCTCCCATTCCAGCAGATACTTGTTCTGCCTCGCTAGGGAACTTTAGGGGGCAAAAACAGGGAGGGAGGATGGGAGCTGCGGGTGGAGTGACTGAAGCTGCTGGCAGGAAAATTTTTAGAGGCAGAAGTCAGAGAATTGCTGGCAGAGACTGAAATCAGATCTGCCTTTCTCTCCCATATCCCCCCTTCCAGGCAGGATTGCTCTTGAAGGCACCCAGGACCACCTCTGAAGCAGGAGCTGGCCTTGCTCTGTGAGCAAGCTGCATCGCATCACCTTTTCACACACAGTGCGTCCCACCCCAGCTACCCTGTCTACACGGGTGTATAGGTGGCAACATCTCCCCTCCACAGGGGAAAACTGGTAGCTGCAAAGAGCCCTCCCCAAGCTGACGACAGGGGCTTGGTCAGGGACTGGTACACTACGGAGGGGAGTACCAAAATGCTTACACTTCCGAGAGTGCTGCCTGCTCTGCTCCTGTGAGCAGGAAAGGAGTCTGAGACCTGCGGCAGCCCCACAGAGCCTACACAAGGATGGCTGCAGCCACATGGCAATGAGAGGCTAACAGATGTGCTAACAACCTTTGCCCAAGCTACTTACTGGTCTAGCAAGGTACTAAGGGTCTAATATCTGCCCCTGCACTCCTAGAAGCTGCAATAAATCTGAATCTTCCACTCTTCAGCCATAAAAAAGAGAAAGCCAGCCTTCGTGGAAACCCACAGCCATTTCCATCTGCTCTGAACAGCTGAAAGTCTTAGCTGCATCTGGTTTTGAAAGATCTCAGCGTGGATGTGGATTTAAGCTGTAACAAATCCTAGAGAAAAAAACCAAAGCCTTTAAAGTATCCAAGCAGCATACTTAAGAGTCACAGGAAAAACAACATGGAAGAGAAGAGTGAGGCAAGACCACTCCTGGCTAGGCAACATAGCATCCTATCGAACGGTTCAGCTTTTAGTATGTCCAGTACCAGGCTCTCCTCTGAGGGGGACACTGTCCACGTCACCACAAACACGGCTGTCTTACAAACTTTAATTCTAAAAAAACCCAGCCAAGTACAAGCATCCAGTCTGGGAGAGAGAAGGGAGAATATGCGCGAGGAGACAGTGCAGGACAGGAGAGGCATTCGGAGGAAAACAGTCTGCGCTTGGCTGGCAAACCCTACAAGCCTTATTTATGCTCAGCTCTTGGCAAGCTCTGCCGAAGTAAGGACTGCAGGATTTTGGATCAGAGCTTTGTTCCCTGTGACTTGATTCTTACTCAATTGCTGGCTATAAACAGAGTTAAACACAGCAGTCTGCTCTCACTGCTCAGTATTTTTATAGAGTCTGAATTCCTATAGATGCCACAGATCCATCTGTGGATCTCAAAGCCCTTGACAAGTTGAGTGCAGCCTCACAACACCCCAGTGAGGTAGGTATGACAGGGGTCTCCTGATTTTTCACAGAAAGGGGAAACAAGAGAGACCTTGAAAAATAAAATGTCATTACAAAACCCCCAAACAACAGGGAATACTTACGAGTCCCAATTCCCCTTGTAGCCTGTCCTCACCACTAGGCAGGCTTCATCTCTAAAGAGACCATTTGAGAAGCAAAGTCCTCTCCTTCAGCTTTCATCAGGCAAAGCATTTACACTGCTGACACAGGGAATAGCATTTAAAGTAGGAGTTGGCCCCCACTGACGGTGTCCTTTTCGGCGGCAGGCAGAAAAGGCAGCGCTGAACCACAGCACACAGATGAGGAAGCAGACTCAGAACAAGCACATGCCGCTTCCGTCTGGTTCTCCATGTGTTCAGGGATTTAACGCAATTAAGACATGAGTTTCCTGAGCAGATACTGTCAGACAACCCCCCTTCGTGGGGGAGGGAAAAGGAAAGAGGAAGGAAAACCTGGGAAAGTAAGAAAGTTTCCCAGAGGTGGCTGAGACAAGGTGCTCTCGCACACATGGCACACTCAAGTCCTCCGCAAGGTGGTTCTTGTTCTGGCTTCACTGAAATGAGCCAATTCAGCCACAGGCAGTAGCTTCCACACAGGCCTAAGTGCTCCACAGTCTCCCAAGCTACTTCCAGTCTCTCCCACCTTGCTGGTTATGCACATCATAAAAGCCAGACACACGCATCTTTAGGAGAGCCAAATGCGAGATTGAGTTTCTTCACAACCACGTCTGGCACATTACATGGAGAAGACAGGATCCAGGTGACTACCACACACTTGTAAGAAAGGTGCAGGAGATTGCAGGTGTAACATGGATGAGGAATCACCACTTTGGACCGTTGCTCACCATGGTGCTCCCTTCATCCCAAGAGGGCTACCCGCAGGTGCCGTTAGACATGCAGCTCCATTGCTGCTGAGGCTGGAAGAGGCTAGAGCCTCCTGCTCTGTCCCCAGCACCCCTGCCTGAGGTGGCTGCTCCCTCCCACCGGCTTGTGGTGGGCACTGGCCAGCCCACACCAGCCATGCCATGCAGAACTAGCAGAGTTCCGCTCTTAGCCAGGCCACCTCGTACTGGTGGGAGCATGGAGGCAGCCCCATAAGGTGCCTGGAGGAGCCCACGGAAGGCCTGGGGCAAGCCAAAGGAGACAGGAGGGGCTGTCGCAGCCCCCCTCGGAAGACAATGCACCCTGGCAATGAAAGGCACTGGATTACATACCTCGCTGAACTGGGGCCCTCTGTGTTAAGACATCCATACGGAGGACAGGTCAGATCCCGCCTGAGAGATATTTGCATGGCAAAAGACTGGGCAGAATGAATTGAGCTTTTGCATTCACACATGCAAATTCACCACTGCGGAGCTGGGGTGGGTCTTGGAGGGACCTGACTGAAGGCAGGTCACTGCCAGCCTCGGAGCTGACTCCAGAGTCATGTGATGCCCTGTGCTGGTGCAATCAGATTCAGACACCGCTTCAGGCTCATCATTAAAAGCAAGCCTTTCAAAACTCTGCAAATCTCAGATGACAGAAGTCACACATGAAACCTGCACTGATGGGCAAAGGCAGCCTTACAAACCAAACCACAAGAGGATCTCTCACAGGAGCAGATCCCGGCACTGAGCAGACACTCCTGCAGTACAGAAAGGCCAAGGCAGGCAGGCAGATTGTCAACATTCAGACACCGTTTGGTATTTCTTAGCTATAGCTGAAGGCGTACGGTGGGGAAGGACACACTGCGGTGTTTCCAGAGCACAGCAGTTCAACAAAGCAAGTGCACGTGGCAGACGTCAGCCCTCCCCTGGCTCCTCTCCTCGAGGAGGGAAGTGCTTTTGCCCATTTTTCCTCCAGACAGACTTGGAAGCCTGCTGGAGTGGGAGGGGCACATTCTTGCCTGCACCCCACTTACCCTCAAATAGGCTGTCAGACATAGGGAGGGTCTGTGATTTATCTGAGGAGGAGCCACCTACTTACCTACCCTGTCCCAGTGCAAATATGAAACCCTTGCAGGTGCAAAACGAGGCGGTGGTAAGGCAGACCCTGAGGGGACCGTGGCTGGAGAAACACATTTGGAAAGCCAGACAGAAGGGGACAGAAACAGGGAGCCTTGGTAATGCCCAACAAAGATGTAGGCAAGCAGGAGAGGGGGAAGCAGGTGAGAGATGACAGGCAGCTGGGTCACGCAGAACAGTTTCACTAAGAAGGACTGGTAAAAAAAAAATTAAAAAATTTGAAGAGCTGCAAGATGGGCTGATCCAGTTCAAGACAAGCAACTTCACAGAGACAGAGAGAGCACGACCACCCCATTATGCTCATAAAAGTCCAGCACTGACGGAAGAGGGCACATGTAGAGGAGGAAAAGAATAAAAGTCTTCAGTCTCCAGGTTGGCTGGCTCAGAGGCTCCCCTCTCACACCCCCACCCTTTGATACCCTCTCCTCCCCAAACGAACAGGGCCTGCCATGCCCCTACGCAAGCAGGTTTCTTCAGCGGAGAGGTGAGCAACGCGCTCTGAGAAACAGCTACAGGTAGCAAAAGCAGGAGAAACAAGAGCACAGGCACACGCACGGAGTAAGGCAGCGCTCCAACAAAAAAACCGACATTGCAATTGTGCAGAGAGAGAGAGAGAGCGTGAGGTTTACAGTATGCCTGGAAAGGAAGGGGAAAAGAAAAAAAATCTGTTCTGTCTCCAAGGTTGAGCTAACCGAGCCAAGTCACCCTGTCACCTCTTAAGATATTTCTTTCTAGATAAGATATCCCAACTCCCCCCTCCCCTCTCCAAATAAAGTGCAGATGGTCAAATATTACTGGTCCATCATCTGCCAGTTTCAGTCAGCATTGGGGAAATTAAACCCAAAAGCACAATATTAAAAAAAAATCCTGGAACAACCCACCCTCAAAATCCCTTAGACTGAAGTCTCAGACTGTAAGCGGAGGACAAATTTATGAGATTTAGGGTCTATGAACTCTTCCGAGAGTTTGATGAAGGGGATTTTCTTCACATTAACAACAAGGCTGAAGTCCAAGCACTTGAGGACAAAAACAATGCCGTCTTGTAACCCGCTTGTGACCGCTTCCTCGCTGACAAGCGTCCACTGCTTGGAGAACCATCGATCCCTGTCATATTGGAGGGTTGGGCCCGGGTTGAGGTAACGCTCCAGGAATGCCTGCCGAGAGAGGGACACATGTTAACGCCAGCCCTGCAACTCGCTCTGCATCGATGCTCTCTTCCCATCACTGGATACAGCTCCACGAGCGTGAGCTTGCCATGCTGCAAATTATTTCAGCTTCTGTGCTCCAGGAGACACCCTCTCCCCAATCCCTCCCAGCTTTTCAGACCACAGAAGCAGACACAAACACCAGGAGATCCCCTTTCTGTCCAACCCAGCAAGCTTGCAAAGTTATAGCCCCAACTTCTGCTGTCAGCACTGCTGTCTGGTGCTGATTCAGTAGAGCAGAGGTCATTTCTGCCCTAACACCCCCATAACCTATCCCAAAATTGCAATCCTAGACAGGGAGATGGGATAGCTGGCTCTTCTTTCTTCAGGCCAAGATAAGGTGGAAAGCAAGAGATCTCCATGTTTGCGGCCTGACCGAGGCTGCAAAACTGAAAGCAGCACAGGGAACGCTGTTTGATGTCATTTGTGTTTTAAAGTCTCCTTTACAATACTAAGGGCAGCAGAACTCTCCCTTGCATACCTGGGCGAGGTCCCAAGTGGATCCCAGTGAGAGGCTGCTAAGCCCCGTCTCTTGACAGCAGTGCTGTTCTTAGCATAGTAAGTCCTGGGTAAAAGCCCAGGAGTAAATTCTAGCACTTCCAACCCTTCTCCAGGATTGTGGGGTGTTTTTAGAGGGGAAGGTGCAAGGTGGGAGGGTGATCATGTGACCCATTTCCCTCAGCATTCAGTCTCTCCCTGTGTCTGCAAGTCAGTCACAGTCAGGGCATGAAGCTGCAAACTGACATTGGACCAAGTGGCCCACAAATTAGAAACACTGTCAGACAAATAGGGATTGAGGTGATAATTAGAAGCAGTCCAAAACGCAGCACTGCAGAGGGGACAAATAAAACCCCAAATAATGGGCCTTTGCAGGTTTCCACTTGCATCATGCTGCTACCACGAGCCAGCTGGGAGAATTCCCTGTGGCCACTGTCTCAGACAGTTCTTTGGTACTCTCTTTGCTGAGCTAGATATGAGAACAATTGTCTCACAGGCACTTTCAGATAAAGAGACAGAAGATGCTGTAGAGGAAATATTACTTGCCTTCAAGACCGGATGCAACCTACAACGCAGTGATCATATAACAGACAGCAACTATGAAAACCTCCACTTACCTCCCCCCAAAATTTTCTGTTCTGCCTGCACTCACAGATGTGCCATCCCCTTCTCCCTCCTTCCTG
This sequence comes from Steatornis caripensis, assembly GCA_013398225.1. Classification (NCBI taxonomy): domain Eukaryota; kingdom Metazoa; phylum Chordata; class Aves; order Caprimulgiformes; family Steatornithidae; genus Steatornis; species Steatornis caripensis. The sequence goes on from VZSC01005840.1 coordinate 360,065, forward strand.
CACCAGTGCTAGAGAAAGCATTACCTTTGGTGTCATGTTATTGGTGATGCAGAAGGACAAGTGTTGCAAGATGCTCTCCATGCTGTGGTACTGCTGCTGGCGGGTGGTGCGAAGGTACTTCTGCAGAGCTCTTGCCATGGAGGGGAAGATTGCCTGGGCTGCTTCTCGGGGGTCCATCATCTCTCCTGGAGCTTTCTGCTGTTCCTCTGCCTGGAGGCGTTTGATGTGAGTGAACGCCTCCTCTACTGCAACCACAAGCCTGCAGAAGAAAATCAGGACAGCAAGAGTTACTAGAGAGGTAGGATGGGTCTGTGGTTAAGGCAGAGCCTGGGATTCAGGATTTACGAGCTCCTATTCCCATGTCTGCCACTGACTCACTGCCTGCCATCAGACAAATTCACATAAAGTCTTCTCTACTGACAGTCTGAGGGGTAGATAGCAGTTTTTCTTTCCTTGCTCAAGCCATCCAGCAACTGAGGGTCATAAACCAGGATTAAGACTTTAAAAGCCCGAGTGTCATACTTTGTTCTGCCAACACAACACAAACATCAGCTACACAACTCAAACAAGACACAGCTGCGTTTGTGTTTAATGCATCTTCGAAAACAACGGTTCTAGCACGCAGTACCGCAGCATGAAGCGTAAGGACAGGCAAGGAGTCAGGAAGAGGCTGGCTATGAACTCGCATGACCCAGGACACAGACTGTGACTCTCTGTGCTCACAAGCTGCAGTCTGCTCCGATTTACACCAAAAGGGTACGGACCTTGTGCTGCTGGATGACTGCTCCGCACCCCTCCACTGAACTGTGACAAGGCTCCCGTCTTCGCTCCTAACACTGCAGCTAGAGACATCCTCTGCTTACCATTCCACAGGTGAGCAAACACCGAGACCACACCACGAAAAGGCAAACAGATGCCAAACCACGCTTGTTGCTTGGTACTGGGCTAACTTGCAAGTGAGGGGCTACACTGCATTTAGTGAGGAAAAAAGCAACGACAGTGAGTGTGTCACCCAACACAACTCTTCTGCCCCTCCGGACAGTCTTGTTTCACACTAGGTTTCCACTCAAGTCACCAACAACTGTCCACACTGCCCTCAATACCCAAAGCATCTTAAAGCCAGGGGAAGCTGCCTCATGACAAGCAGAGGTATAGCCTACCACATTCAGACTATATACGAGGAACAGCATGAGAAGCCCTGACCCCTCGCCATTTTGTTTAATTTGACTTCAGAGAGGTGGGGGTGTAAATCAGTTTCTAATCTCCTCATGTCTTTTTGTTGCAGCTCTGACCTTTCTCCTTTGCAACATCTGGCCTGGTCTTCTAGTGACTGATGGTTTTCCTCTGACTAAGCAGCTGTTCTAACCAAACTCTGCAAGTAAGGGAGATGTGCCCGAGTTAGGATGCTACGCTGCACGGAAAGGAAAGTTTAAATTCCTACTGCTCCGAGGCTGGAAGAGAGCAAAAAAGACAGCGGCTACAGAGCACAGGTCAGACGGAAGTCGGCTATGGGGGCGACACTGTGCCAGCACTTTCCCAATGAAACATAAACTGCCAAAAGAAAACACAAAACAAGCCAGCTCCTTCCAGTTATGGCACATTCCTTCCAAACACAGCTCAGTTCAGGGATGCCTGTCCGTAAGCAACTTGCCTCAAACTGTTAGGTATGTTAACTACAGACTGTAATTAGGCTCCAGAGCAAACAGAGGCACTATCTTGGGTCACCTCAACAAAGCATCAACTCTGCAGCCTAAATGTGACTGGCAGAAAACATACCTACGTTCCAAAATACAATGCAACCGCTTCTGGTCACGTTTTTCCTCCCCAATTCATTGAAAAGGGCAGTCAGACTGCTCCTTTTAGTTGACTGCAAACACAAATGTTCTCCTTGCCCGTGAACGGGCAACACCAAGTGCTCTACCAATCCTGTCCCTGGATTACTTGAGCTGAGATAACAAGCCTGGGCATGGGGGAAATAACGTGATTTCCTACAGCAAGTAACTACAGATTTGTCAAGCACTGGACTGTTCCCTAATCCATGACATTGCATTAGCTTATCTGGTATAATATACATGAGCTCTGCTTTATGCATGTTCTTCAGATATTTCTAGTTGCAAGCTGTCACCGCCCCCTGTGCATCTGGGTTTCATATGCTTCTTCACTGTGACAAGATTTACAGCCAAATCCCAGCCCTTAATCACGGGTCCCCGCTCTCATCAGGCTTGGCAAGCCCCATGGGACTAAGCCGCATGGCGCCAAGAAACAGCACCCGGGAAGGGACAGCTTTACCTTGCACGGCGTTTTTTCACTCGGCGCTCGTGGTCGGCCTCTTCGTAGTAGAGCTCATTGTGACTGGAGTCCCTGCGACGGGCCGCAGCTGCAATCATGGCACGGGACTGCCCCGAAGCATTGTTACCTGGGCCTTTGGTAGGTGAGGATGAGCAAAAAGGAGACAAGAAAGGTGGCGTTACTGCCAGACAACTGGGGCTGGGACAGACCAGCACCCCACAGCATCTGTCACAAGTGCTCGGTGGCTCCAGCCTTTACAGCTGAGGCTATAAACCCTCCCCCAGTCCTCAGGAGCTCTGATAGAAACCCCGCTAGACAGCACAGGCTTGCAGAGGGAGCTCTGGCTTGTGGACAAGGGAAGTTAGTAGGGATGAAGGATCTCACACAACGTACACAGAAGCAGAGGTGAGGTTCACATACCAAGGATGCAACTTACCACCCATTATGTATGTTTTCAGTTTGAAGGCAAAGGCAGCTGGAACACACCACATTTCAGCAACAAGACAGTGTGAGAGCACAAGCAGTGAGGAGTTGGAAGAAGGAGAAAGACAAACACAAGAACATCATGAGACATGGAGATGAATGAATGAAAGCCAAACTCCAGACAGTTACACGCAGGGAGGAAAAACAGGATGCAGAGCCAGCAGTGTCACCTCTAGACAAAGAGTAGGGTTTTCCAGAAGAGCAGATGCTGACAGAGCAGCAGTCCTGCACCAGGGTAGGCTGGGGTCTATACGTGTAGTAGCTCCTCAAGGCACCTGCCATTAGTGCTTCTGTTGCTGTTAACAGATACTACGTGGCTACAGGAACAGGGAAGCTGCAATCTGCTCTGTAACGCCCCGTCAAGTGACAGAGCTGTCTACTACAGGACCTTAACTAGTGACCTTAAAATGCAGTAGTTGGTTCTGCAGCTCCCCCATGAAGCTCACAGCTCTGGCTGCTTGGACAGAGAGGGGAAAACATGTTGCCCCTGAAGAGCCTACCAACCCTCCTATCTAGATAGAGGATAGGGGCGGGTCTACCCAGAGGGGAAAAAGGAGAAGTCTAGGACTGCCTCCAAACCACCAAGAGCTGCTTTTCTGACTAACTGCTCTGAAAGCCCACACTCCCAACTGGCAGTGGTTAAGGCCAATCAATTGCACAGACACGCTTAAAATTGTTCTGCTCATGCAAGGGCAACTTTTTAATTCTTTCCTAAAAAGCACAAACCAGATTCCAAGACAGAAGCCTGAAGCTCAGCAGTGGGAAGGATGAGCATTCACAGGCAGTTTCTTAAGAGTCTAAACACTTCAAACTGACAGCCCTGAAATGGAGGATATGACTCAAGGGAGACACTGGCTCCCAAATTTGGGTTAGAACTGTAATTTGCCTTGTTGACTATGCATGGCGACAAAAATCCTGGTTTTGAAGGTAAGCTTCCTCACTCTGTATAAGAGAGATTACAGCAAGATGTTTTTCTTTTCTGGTTGCTCCAGTATCAAATACAAAAGCTGCCAACAAATTAGGCTGCCTTAATAGCATTACACCCTCCATGTGAAAAGACAGCAAGAGACTGTCAAGATGCCAAGGTAATCTGCAGCCAAAACTACACTCTGCTTCATAAAACGGGTGGGAATCTTCTTAAAGACACGTCTCTAAGCCTGAGATTTCCACGTCCACAAAGGCAGCGACGCCACGCGAGGAACAGCCCAGGGGACCAGTACTGCTCTGAAAGGGAAGGCCCAAGTTTTTAGGCCATGGCAGGCTCCTGAGCTTGACGCTTGGAGAGACCTGCCACAGCCGCGTCCAGAGCTTGCTTCTGGTTCCTTCTCTTCCAACAAAGTTTTGTGAGCTAGCAGCTCCTAAGCTACTAGTGCTACCAGACAGGCAGTTTTTCCTCCGATCTCGGGAGTGCCCATACCCCAGGAGGTTCTGCAGGAACAGAGACCCTGCCACCTCCTGAAGAGGTGCTGCAGTGCACGAGAAGACCAGCCAGCTGGTAGCCAGGATGGCCCACTCTGCAGCCAGCCTGGCAGGCCATCGGGTTTGAGTGGTGTGCAGATGTCTGTGGGATCAGGAAGCCCTCGCTTTCCACACACCAGGCGTCACTGAGAACAAGCAGCTGGAATGAAAGATTTCACCTCCAGAAAAGTGCAGAGCAAGTCTGTTTGCTTCCCCTCTCCAACTCAACTCGTTCTCGCTCACCCCAGAGCTTCCTCAGTCCAGGCAGCAGGGGACACACAACGAGCAAGCCTGTGCCTCTCCCTCCCTCTGCCAGGACGGGGACAGCGCACCTTAAGGATCTAAATCTCCAGTTAATTTTACAGACTCAGGAGCGCTGCATCAGGTTTGGGGAAGACATTTAGAATAAGGTCTGTGAAACTTCAAGTCACCAAAAATGCAAGAAAATTTTAAAAAATTTTAAAAATAAAATAAAAAAATAAGGCACTGAAGCCTCATTCAAGGTAAGACAATCGTGCCTCACATTTTCCCACGTGACATATTCTTTGTATTTTGGTCTCCCCACCCTAAGCCACCAGCTAAGCCTCTTCAGTCCCTTCTCCTGTCCAGCTCTCAAAGCCTTTCAATACTAACCTATTCGCAGGCAGGACGTGCCTTACAACATCCTGTCACAGCACTTCATCTGTCCCTTCACCACAAAAGCTTCCCTACACAACTTCAGCTCTTCCGTCAAAGGACGCACACTTTTGTAAAGGCTGCGATGGCTGGGCACACCCTGCTTATCAAGCCTAGCTTTCACTGGAAGGGTTTAAGAGTGTCAAAGGATTAAGTCCAGTTTTCACTGCTATGAGCCTCCACACGGATCCACCCAGCCGTCCTCTCACAGGCCTCTTTAAAGGCCAAAAATCTGAAACGGGTTTGTAGAACGGCAAAGCTCAAGGAGAACAGTTATCTGCCTCGAAATTTCCATGAACTGCTTAACATCACGATGACTTGGGAGCACGGCCACGCATAAGCCAGGCATAGCTAAGCACTGCTAAGGCTGCCGCTTCTTCCCACACTGGTATGCACCTCCTTCACTTTCCTGAAGGCTGCCTGTGAAAGCGGCATAGTAAAGGACTGAGGAAATAATTTAGGTTAAAAGTTGTATTTATTGTACTAGCACAACCAAGGAGATGACCCAAGGGTGACAAAAAGAAGATGCTGCCTAAAACAAGCAGCGGTGTCGAAAAGTGCTTGTCAAGCCAAGTAATAATTAAGCCTGACCCAAAACTTGGCCCTTTCACCTGGCAAAGACAAAAGCCTTATTGTGGGCTAAACACATCTGTAAAGTCATCTGGAACTGGTAAACTCAGCACTGTTAGGAAGATTTCCAGCAGGAGACAAGGATTTGGCAAAGCAAAAAGGTGAGAATGTGTGCATAACAAAGCATAAAGCCAACTCAGCCCTTCCCCACCCCACCCAGTCTCAGAGACTACATTTCACCTCACCTACCATCAACGTTGTAGACTTTCAGGCCAGCCATGTGCTTGGCTGCACGGGATTTGGAGGCTGTTAACACGGCTGGGTTGTAGACTGTGAAATCTTTGTAGTAATTTTTCAGCACCACCAGTGCAGCTCGCTGGATGCTAGGGAAAAGAGGAAATAAAACCAAGACAAAACACCCCCAAATGCAACAAGTTCTCTTGTTTCCTTAAAAAAAAGAAACAGTCACATTATTTGGAACAGGGCTGTCATGCCCAGAATTGTGCAATAAACAGAATATTAACGACCCACTCTAGGACCTGAAATTTCATTTGAGATGCAAGATAAATGTCTCTGCCCTCATCACAATAGGAGGATGACAGAAAATCCCTAAACAAGGGCAGCACATAAACTGAAGAACAAGCCTGCCTGCAGCATGGGAAAATACAGAGCAAGAACTCGGCCTGCCTCACAAGCAGGGCAGCTGTGATGCAGAGACCTTGCCCGGGCTGAAGATCAGAGCACCGTGCTGGTTTTGCTGTAGCTGGCCGGCCTGGATGGAGGGACCAGCTTAGGATGGATGCTTTTCCCTTTGAGTCATGTTCAGCCGCACCTTGCAGCTCCTCAGATCTTCTCCATCCGAGCACTGACAAGAACCCAATCTCTTCAGCTTTCACAGTAAGATAAGATCGCTGCCTTAGGAGTACAGCTGCAGGAGAAGGGATTACCTCAGTATTGCTTGTTAAATCCCAGGCAATGGACAGAGTAAGGAGCAGTGACGCTCCCTCCCTCCCTTTGAAGGGGGGCCTCTACATAAAACGATGACACACGTGCCAGCACCAGGAAAGGCTCAACCCAGAGGTACCTTCCTTTGCAATCATTTTGACAAGAGAGAGACAGATGTCTGTAGGCACTGCTACTAACAAACAGGACAGCATTTCAAAACAAGCCAGAGCTATAGTGTTTAAAAAAAAAGCCAATGCACACACGGGATCTAGGACATAGCTCTGCCTCCATGCCCCAGCGAGCATCCGGCTGGCAGCAGTACTCTCAGCAAATCACCAAGATCACCGATTCAGCCAGCTGGAGTTTGCCAAGCACCCTCACTTAATTTCATTTTGAGCCCGCAAAAACTATATGGGAACTGCCAACACATTTGTTGCCAGTTAATTGTAAAATTCACACTTACCAACAAAGCCTCTCCTGAGGAAAGCAACCAAGTATTCTCACACATGTTACAACATAGGAATAAAACACTACAAGGATGGTAACATGGGAAAATAAGACATGAACAAATCAAGACCTAAATTCAATTCTCAGCACTACCATCGAGNATTCACACCTACCAACAAAGCCTCTCCTGAGGAAAGCAACCAAGTATTCTCACACATGTTACAACATAGGAATAAAACACTACAAGGATGGTAACATGGGAAAATAAGACATGAACAAATCAAGACCTAAATTCAATTCTCAGCACTACCATCGAGTCAACATGTGCTCCCAGAGGAGCAATTTAAATTTTCCTGTGGCTTGTGCTAATATTAAACTTCTGCATCATAACCCAGTAATTCAAACACACACACCCCTCTGCCATCGTCATTCTCCAGCTCCCCCCCCACCCCCGATCAGTGAATCACATGTAGGTGCCAGCCCGTTCATGAGATTCTGAGAACAAAGAGCAAACCCAGACTTGTTCACTGTGTACCTTCATCAGTCGGTATTATGGTACAGCGCCACATATTTCATTAGCTGTATAGTACCTTTAAGATGATGAATTTAGCTTTTGAAGCAAATTCTATCTTTAGGACTGTTTGGTGGGGTCTTTCGGATCCAGCTAGAGCATCTTAAAGAAGTTCTGCTTTTCTGGTCCTTCATATTTCCTCGTATCAAGTTTGTTAAAAGCAACTCTGTTTAAGCACTCAGCTACTGATATGGACTAAAAAGCCACTATTTAATCAAGGAAATAACCTTCTTTTACTGAAATAGTACAGACTGATCCACACTGCCACAAGCACTTACACAGAACAAGTGAAAGAGTTTATTTCTCCCTGCCAAACTTCTGATTTCTACTGTGAACTTGCTGCAGCTTAAAAGCAAAATGTCATAAAAAGTCACGCAGCAGCAGCACATATTTCCCCTTCTGATTACATTCAAA